>ML801512.1:64719-90094 GCA_009831015.1 Picea engelmannii | reverse complement strand
TATTATGATTATGTCATGATGATGGAAGATCAAACTCTTCATTAAGAACATTTTCCTGAAGAAGGTTACACTTGTCATTTTCTCAAAATCATATTTTGAAAATAGTTCGCAGGCTGCATATATACTCTCCTGCGGGAATCCTTCATTTCCGCATGTTGCATTCAGCTTGACTGCGGACTTCCCGCACTGTGTCAATGGTTAGAGTGCGAACATGTTTCTAAAGGAGGAAATTGAATAAGTTCTCGATCCTTCTAGAAGGGTGAGTTGGAGTTCGAATGGTTGGCAAAATACTGACTTTCCAGATATCTTAGGATTATTCCCTATCCAAGTAACCAAACCATCTTCTCCTATATATTGAGGAGATTACTTATGGAAAAGGTTAACAAGAAGAACAACAAGAACAAGAAGAAGCAAGCTAGCTAGAGATTGATTGGAGAACTTGTGCAAGACTGTATGGAGGATTGAAGCTACAGCAGCAAGAGACAACAAGTAATCATATGTGGTTGAACTTCTTCATGCATGAGAAAGTGTGTGTGTCAGAGCCAGGAGCCATCGAAAGGAGATCTACGACATCAAGGCTCAGGTTGTATATTTATCTTTCAGTTAAATCAATACATGAATATGTCCCTTTCCCTTAATGATGATGTCATCTTATTACATGATTCCTTGATCACATGTATAGATTAGGTATTGAATATATTAATGCCTTTGCTGTGATTGGTTTGTGTTTTGGTGATTGGAACGACACAAGAGCATCGGAGCAGAGCAAGGAACAACAGAGATTAAAGGAGAGTGTTCATAAGGTATGTCCACCATCCATCTCTCTTAGTTCATTCAATATCTAGATCTAGGTAAAGAGCAGTATTCTGTCACGTTTTGTTCCAGATCCAGGTGGATCTGGGGAGATTGGTCTGTGTCCGCACTCACAAATTTATCCATAAACACTCCTGAGCCTCATAACGAACTATTTTATGTTGTTGGAATCACACACTCTTTAGAGGATTTTCGAATTGTGTCAGACTATCTAGAGGATTTTAGACTCGCCCTTAGGCCAAATGCACGTATACTTCGCATGAATTCAACTGCGGAAATTGTTGTTGTTGATAATATTGGGGTATCCACCGGACCTAACATAAGATTTGGAGTACATGATCCACTTTTTCACAGTGATTGGCTTAGGACCCTGGCTCATGCTACTGGAACTTCCATTCTGCGTTCCATTCCTTTAACAATACATGACCTTTACGGTAACCTAGGAGCTAGTTCTGATCAACCTGTAGTATAAAAATGTATGAAACATCTGTTATTTATATGGTACCTTTAGAACACTTTACTGGTACGACCTGTAATGTCACCACCGTTGCACACCAATTGTTGATTGGTTCTCACTCGAATCCTACTCTCTAGATGGAGCATTCTACTATTCCTACCAGTAATGTGACACCGCTCCAATATCCAATTGGAATGTCACTTAGACCAAATCCATCACTCCCCCCTAGGTACAGAGCTTTGAATCCTTCCCTTACTAACACTACTCAGGTTCAATCTAGATTTTCTGGACCTTTTGTTCCTCCTGGATATAATGTTGTTGTTGGTTTTATACCTACACCTTTATTTGGAGGAGCTGGCCTTGGTAGCTCTAATCCAATTGGAGGCACCAATGATTCATTCACTTCTGGTTTCCGTATTCCTATAGGCACTCAACCTCACATTGGGGGGAAACCTCAATTTGGGGGTCAACCTCAAATCGGGACACAACCTCAACTTGGGGGGAAACCCTAGGCTGGAGTCCATAACCCATTGTATGGACATAATGCACCTGCAACACAATCTCTACCTTGGAACCTTCCTTTCCAAGGAAATCCACAATTATCTGGGGGACAACATCGTCAAGGACAACACAAACTTATCTTTCCCATGGGACTAATGTGCATCCTCCTCATGGAAAAAATGTTTACCCCCCTTATGGGAAGACACATCATCTGACTTATAATCCTAAGAAATTATCAAGTTATCCTCCACTTGCAAATGCTTCTCAATCATCATCAAATCCTATTTATCCTGGTCAACAAAAACCATGTATAGGAGGGCCTACTGGATACAATTATCCATCTAACCTAGTTTCTTTCCCTAATGGTGTCCCTTTGCCACACCAGTATCATCTTTAGGTTAACCACCAGTTACCTTTCCTCACAACTCTGGATCTCCCATACTTGTCTCGGTTGACCAACGCTCCTATACTACATTCTCCTTTTTGAGCAATGATTCCTACTAAATTACCTTCTGATATCCCAAAGTTTGATGGTAAACCTAGAGAATACCCAAATAACCATGTGATGACTTTCCATTTATGGTGTTCATCAAACTCCTTAATGGACGATTCTATACGTTTACGTCTCTTCCACCGAACAATTACGAGCTCAACAACCAAGTGGTATATTGAACTTCCACGTGGTTCTTTCCAATATTTCAACTCCCTTGCCATGTCCTTTCTCACGCACTTTCAACTACCCATTCGTTACGAGACAGGTACCGAAATCTTGACCTCTCTTCGTTAGACCAACTCCATGCATATCTATGATCACATTCAAGAGTGGAGACAACAATGAAGGTTGATCAAAGACATCATTCCTGACCAATTATTGGCAGAATGTTTTACCAAATCCCTTTTACCCCTGATCGCTCATGATGTCGCTATGGGTGGTGTAGTCACTGAGGAAGAAGCCATTTCTCAGGATCAGTACTTAGATTTGGTTTACTCACAATCTGGTACTTTGTATGAGTTGATTCCAAATGCTACTTGTGCCACTACCGATCCATCCAAACCTTCATCCTCATCACATGCGGATGGCATTATCGGCACTGTTAACACCCAATATACTTCACAGTCGACTGGAATTGTAAATCGATATGCTTTAGCACCCTCTCCTAGTTCAACCTCTCTCTCCTCTACCTGCCTTCCAACTCAAGTCTCTGAGCTGAATGCAGTTCAATATTCCCCTTCACAACCATCTAGAGGTAAGAAGAAGACAAACAACAAACCCAAAAAGAGTAACACTAATGAACAACTTAAAACTCAAGCTCCACCACCTGGTACCAAAAAAAAACCACAGTGGAAACTGAAATTCCCATGTCTTATTTGTGGTGATGATCACTACACTCGAGATTGTCCACATCGCGATGAAGTGGAAAAACTTTTCAAGGGGAATTCCCAACCCGCCGTGCTTACACAACCTTTTCCTCAGCAACAATATATGGTTTCTAAAACCCCTTCTCCGGGGGGTAGTTCCAACCACCCTTTTAATGATGAATCCTCAACTAGTGCTCACATTTATATGTTTAGTGGATTGATTTAACCACTCCCTCTACGACTTACGACACACTAGTTAAAACTAACAAAGAAAAGGTCTCTAATGGTTCTTTAATAGATCCATCTCCTGTGATCATTAGTTCTCGTTCTGTTAGTCCTCCATCTAGGTCAATTTAGATAGATAATCCTACTTTCGACTCTATATTACACCCTCCCAAGAGAACCATCCATAAATCTACTTTCAATACTAGTTCATGAGCCGCCCAAAACTACAACATTATTGAATATTTGGCCCAAGCACCGTGTTTTATGTCTACGCTGGAAGTTCTACAACACTTCCCAAGTCAACATAAAATTCTCTTGGCTTCCATTGGCTCCTTTGATCCCGAGTCATCTAACAATGTCATGTTTAACCTAGACAATTTTAAGTCACGACTTTCTCACCAACTCGTTTTTCATATCGATGTTGTTGTTCATAATCAACACATTGACCGCACTATCTTGGATGAGGGAGAATCTACTTGTGTCATGTCGTTATATTGTTGGAAAGGTTTAAAATAACCCACACTTAAATAATCCCCTACGATGTTACGAGCATTCGATGGGAGAGGTTTCCATCCTCATGGGATTTTACAGTCCTTAGCCATTCAGTTGGGTGGAAAAACTGTCTTTGTTGATGTTGAGGTAGTCGATGATCCTCTTGATTACAACTTGATACTTGGAAGAAGTTGGTTTTATGCCATGACTGTTGTAGCCTCTTCGGTGTTTCACTGTGTACAATTTCCTCATCAAGGTAAAATTGTCACCATCGACCAGTTAGATTACTGTACGCCCGACGCTCGCACTCCCTCTACCAACAATATTCCTTTCTTGGGACATCAAAAGATCACGTATGAAAGTGTTGGTGTAGGATTATGGGTACGTTCCCTACACCACTTCCTCCTACCACACATCATATTTCCACAATCAATATGATTTCGACTATGGCCTATCAGTCTTTGGAATCATATGATCCTTGGATTGTACCTAGTCCTTTAGAGTTTGATGCACTAGGTGATGCTATGCCACTTAGTCCAGTCGAGGCTTCATACACTACTATTCAATCAGCCTCTCCATCCTCGGATGACCAATATCTATTGGCACCCAACACTTACTCGATGCCATCTTGGTTGAATTCCTTGTCTTCTGCCTTTGACTGCATTTCCCATATTTTTCCTTTCGACGAATCCATTATGGAAATGCTTAGCATCGACGAAGTACCTTGGGATGATAACCATCATCGATACTATTTTATTCCACCTCTCTAAGAAATTCAGGGAGATATACACTCTATCCCCCCCGATTGTCGCAAGAGTTGGTTCTAGGTTGTAACAGAGAAAAGCCTTAACACATTTTAAATGAAATAAATTTTGTCACTCGGACTTGATTTGGGTTGAGTGCAAGTAAATTCAAGATAACCATGAACCACTTTTGATTAGAATCTACCCCTTCCAACCTGAGAGAGATCACTCAAATATATGTCACAATAGGATGTTCAATAATCTTAGCAATGGGAAGATCTGTGGGTAACATAAAGTTTTGAGGTTTTTAGGGTTGATGGGTTGGACCAGAAAGTAGTCCATTGGGCATGGAGTCAAATTATCAAGAAAGTAATAAGAGTGTTTCTGCAATGGAAATCCATGGAGAAGAGGCGAGATAGAATTTGATTACAGAGGGAAGGATTTATAAAACGTATGGCAGCAGAATAAAGAGAAAAAATATCAAAATACAAGGAGCACTTAGAAGTGAGTGAATTCCAAGCATAAATCAGTGGAAAGAGATAGTTGGGACAGAGCATATAGAAAAGGATGAATTATGAACCTTCATATCTCTGTAAGAAATAACCTATAACCTGTCCTTCAATAGAGCATCTAACAAATGGATGAATTCATTGCAAACACATGTTACAAATCAGGAAGAAAAAGTGAATGGAAAAACCAGTCTGCAATAGAGCATCTAACAGAGGATGAATTCTATTACAAAACAATTACAAATCGAGAGGAAAATATATATGGAGAGATATTGAAACTAATAAAATGGACAAACTCTGCAAGCAATATCACAAGAATCTCTGATGTAGATTAAAATTGGCTCTGCACTCTTTTATTTAAACAGGGAACAAATGCTACAGCCCAGGAGTACTACTCCTATGTGTCTTTCCCCCCCCCCTTCTCTCTCCAAAAGATATACAATATATAAGCCTTAATCATATAACATATGATAAATGAACTCAAAACCGACTGAGAAATGAACTAGCAGTTATTTAACTGAAATATGGGCAAGTTCCTACATTTATAGGCCATGTCTGCACAAAAATGCAGCACCGTCTTGAGGGGAATTTTGTCTACCTTCATTATCTCTAAATTAGGATCTAAATATACCACTGGAAATATTAGGATCTGTAGATGTCAATCAACTATTCAAACATGTAAAATAACGTCTCCAAGGTTGCGAAAAGTGATTTTTCCCACAGGCAATTGTTTTTTGGAAAAAAACCTGCGATTTCGGTGGCTAACAGGCCGAAAAAAAAGGTATCTTAGCTGTTGAAAGTCCTGACTTTCGATAGATAACAGTGAGATTTCATAGCATCGTAAGCCACCGAAAGTCTCGAAACCCCGATTTCAGCTTTCAGGTTTTGGGAAAATGGGCAGTGATCAAAATCTTTATGTCGGCAAAACTCTTGATTGCCAAAAACCCGAAATGGTGACATGGCATTTTGGTAAAACCTTATTATAGCGATTTTATGTCGTTTATTGCATTCTTTTCACACTGACTCATGAGCTCTTCCTCCATGTGTCTTGATGCGTGTCACTTGAACACTTGGTCTCGGCCGATACACTTTCGACAACTAATGGCATATGAAACCGAATATTTAAGCTACCGAAAGTCTGTACTTTTGGTAGCTAAACACTATAAATTTTTTTCTCCTAAGCTACCGAAAGCCAAAATTTCAATATTTGTTCCAACATAGGCTCCATATAAGGATGTTTCTTTCCTGAAAAGTGCCAAGAATAGTAGACCACGTGCCTGCATCCGTTGGGCGACCCGAAATCATCCATATCAAACTCTAACCCCTATCACTTTACTTGCAACTTTCTAAAACAAAAAACCACTTATGCATTCATTGGGCTATGGAGTCAATATGCCTTAAAACAAAACCATACTGGATTCCAAACTAAGATGGAAACATACTGAAAACCATTGTTGTACTCTAATGCTCAAATTCAAGCTTATTTATATACATCACCTACTCTAATTTATATCACTTCTTTTTTTTCAAGTATAGGAAAAATTCCAAATCAACCAAGTGAGTTTCCGACTAACAAACTTAATTATGCTTCCATATTTGAGCAGAAAACTGATAGGAGCAACTACAAATTTCAAAACATGCCCTAGAAGTAGGTACGTATAGTTTTGAAATTCAAACTTCAAGAAGTTGTAAATAACAAATCCAGTCCCCCATTTTGACTCCATATAAACTGCTACTGGATCGTAGAAGGGAAGAGATATACCACTTTCACAATTAATCCATACTTCTTCCTGTTGGGAAAGTTGTCTGAAATGTTTTTGCGCACTTTGTCCACTACTGATTGTTTCTTCCACTAGTGCAAAAATGTCGCACTGAAACTTACTGGTATGTTTCTCAATAGTTGCTAAATAGGGAGGAGAGATCAATTGTTTCAATAACCCTTGATTATGTCCTTCATCTGTTGTCCAAAGATCTTCTTGGTAGCTGTCATACATAGGCTGATCTCTTTCATGATGTTGTTGATTGCTTTCCTGTTGAACCAAAGTTTCTTGCTTCTCATCATCTTCATAAACACTTCCATCGCATTCATCAAACAAAGAACGATTGTCGTAAATTTTCATGTGTGATGAAAAAGAAATCTGCTCTTCTTGTTCTTCTGGATATTCATCATCAACGGGTTCAGCAGATAACTCAAGAGTGTCATCAGTCAGAAAAATGCTAGGAATATCAACTGTGAAGTTGTCTATCTCAGATCCACACTCCTCCAAATCATAGTCTAAAGCATCTTCGAACAACAAACATTTTTCAAGGTTATTAAAAATGACAACCCTATCTTCTTCATGAAACAAAACAGTGTCTACAAGATGATCCTCTGGCAGGAAATCATCATCATAAATTGGTTTACTAACTTCCTCTAAAGTCCCATGGTTGTCATGATTTAAACTTAGATTTTCATTTTCAGTAATAGAAGAAGTTTCACTCACATGTTCAGGACTGTGTGAATGTTGCAAATCTGTGTAAGCAAGGGTTGTCACATAACTATTCAGGAGTAGATCTATCTCTTCTTCTGTTAAAGGAGGAGGTGGTCTGTGTAATTTATGGATCAAGCAACTATTGTTTGCTTTCTGTTCTGCAGGTTGGCCGTGATGCTGAATGTCCTCTTCTTGAATATGTCCACAAGAGCTATCATATCCAGCTTCTTTATGAGCCAACTCTTCCTCATACTAATCATCTTCATCAACTTGAGAAATTTATGATATTTCTTCCTCCTCTTTAAGAGGATTTGTTTAATCTTTTTGTCTTATAAATTCTATATTACAACAATCTTCAAAAAGTATTTCAGCTGAGTAGATTCTTTTACAATGTTGATGAAAATGTATGTGAAAATATTTTAACGAAGGAATATTGGAATTGGGTAAATATTTATACCAGAGTCTAGCATCTCTTTCCAACGAAAACATAAACAGTTTCATGAGGACATCTTCATGATGTATAATTAATTCATCCATGAGCTTGTGGAATTCAAACAAGTGTTGAGCGGGATTGTCGTCCGCATATTCACCAAATTTAGGAAGGACATCTTCCCAAACTTTAATGTCTGGAACAGTGTTTGGAAAACCATAAACATTTGTAAAGTCCAGAGGATCAAACCTTACAGCAATCCGAGCAATGAACGAATTTGACATTTTGAGACCAGTGGAGTCGCCAGCGAAATCATGTAGAGTCTACGAACCAAGGAGTTTCCAGGTGAATGATCATAGCCAATTGAATTCTTATCCCTTGTTCACCATCAAGAGATAGATATGAACTTTGTCGTATCCCAGAGACGATAACTTCGTCCTCCATCCTTGAAAACGATGCCAGAAAATGTGGTCGCAAGAGTTGGTTCTAGGCTGTAACAAAGCCAAGCCTTAACACATTTTAAATGAAATAAATTTTGTCACTCAGACTTGATTTGGGTTGCGTGCAAGTAAATTCGAGACAACCATGAACCACTTTTGATTAGAATCTTCCCCTTCCAACCCGAGAGAGATCTCTCGAATATATGTCACGATAGGATGTTCAATAAGCTTAGCAGTGGGAAGATCTGTTGGTAACATAAAGTTTTGAGGTTTTTAGGGTTGATGGGCTGGACCGGAAAGTAGTCCATTGGGCATGGAGTCAAATGATCAAGCAAGTAATAAGAATGTTTCAGCAATGGAAATCCACGGAGCAGAGGCGAGATAGAAGCTGATTACAGAGGGAAGGATTTATAAAAAGTATGGCAGCAGAATAAAGAGAAAACATATCAAAATACAAGGAGCACTTAGAAGTGAGTGAATTCCAAGCATAAATCAATGGAAAGAGATAGTTGGGACAGAGCATCTAGCAACAGATTGATTTTAAACCTTCAGATCTCTGTAATAAATAACCTATAACTTGTCCTACAATAGAGCATCTAACAAATGGATGAATTCCATTGCAAACACATGTTACAAATCAGGAAGAAAAAGTGAATGGAAAAACTAGTCTGCAACAGAGCATCTAACAGAGGATGAATTCTATTACAAAACAATTACAAATCGAGAAGAAAATATGATTTAGAGATATTGAAACTAATAAAATGGACAAACTCTGCAAGAAACATCACAAGAATCTCTAATGTAGATTAAAAATGGCTTTTCACTCTTTTATTTAAACAGGAAAACAAATGCTACAGCCCAAGAGTACTACTCCTGTGTGTCTTTTTCCCCCCCTTCTCTCTCCAAAAGATATAAAATATATAAGCCTTCATCATATAACATATGAGAAACGACCTCAAAACCAACTAAGAAATGAACTGGCAGTTATTTAACTGAAATCTGGGCGTGTTCCTACATTTATGGGCAATGTCTGCACAAAAATGCAGCACCGTCTTGAGGGGAACTTTTGGATGCCTTCTCGAGCTCTAAATTTGTATCTAAATATATCACTGAAAATATTATAATCTGTATATGTCAATCGACTATTCAAACATGTAAAACAACCTCTCCAAGGTTGAGAAAAGTGTTTGTTCCCACAGGTAGTTGTTTTTTGGAAAAACCTGTGATTTCGGTGGCTAATAGGCCGAAAACAAAGGTATATTAACTGCCGAAAGTCCTGTCTTTCGGTAGCTAACAATGCGATTTCAGAGCGTTGTAAGCCACCGAAAGTCCCAAAACCCTGATTTCAGCTTCCGGGTTTCGGGAAAACGGGCAGTGGTCAAAATCTTTATGTCGGCAAAACCCCTGACTGCCGAAAACCTGAAATAATGACGTGATATTTTGGTAAAACCTTATTATAGCAATTTTATGTCGTTTATGGCATTCTTTTTGCACCTACTCGTGATCTCTTCCTCCATGTGGCTTGATGCGTGGCGCTTGAATGCTTGGTCTCGGCCGATACACTTTCGACAACTAATGGCATATGAAACTAGAGATTTAAGCTACCGAAAGTCTGTACTTTTGGTAGCTAAACACTATAAAATGTTTCCTCCTAAGCTATCAAAAGCCAAAATTTCAATATTTGTTCCAACACCCTCGATGTTGTCAATTTTCCACAATCTCATATACTTACTCAAGATACTATTTGAGGGGAATTTAGGCAACATTTCTTCTACGGTCATTATTGACATTTCGATCAAGGAAGGCATCATGGAAAATATTAATCTCAATGTTAATTGTTCACTTGAGGAAGTAGTTTCTTACACCTCTTTATTTAAAGAATTCCATTATGTCTTCGCTTGGAGCTATGAAGAAATTCCAGGGATCGATCCTTCGATCGTTTTGCATGAAATTAAAACTTACCCAGGTGTTAAACCTATTTGACAGAAACTCCGCCCGGTTCATCCCAAGAAAATCGCGACCATTAAGGCATAAGTTGAAAAACTATTGAAATCTGGCTTCATCTATCCTGTTCTCTTGATAGAATGGGTTTATAAAAATGTTATGGTTACTAAGAAGCAAGGGACTATTCATGTCTGCATTAATTATAGGGACCTCAATAAGGCTTGTCTAATAGACAATTACCCTACACCCTTCAACAACCAAAACATTGATAATTGCGCTGGAAGCATGATTTTTTCTTTCATGGATGGATTCTCAAGGTACAACGAGATTGACATTCTACCCGCTGATCAACATAAGACAACCTTCATCTGCCCGTGGGGAAATTTCGTCTATCAAAAACTGTCATTTGGTCTTAAAAATGCTTGTGCCACATTCCAACGGGCCATGTCATATGATTTCCATGACATCAAACATATTGTGGAACCTTACCTTCGATGATTTACCTGCCCATTCATCCAGTCGATCAGACCATATTGGTCATCTACGGACTATTTTTCTTCGATTTCGATTCTACCATATTTTTTTAAACCCACACAAGTGCATCTTTACTGTCGAATCAGGTCGACTCGTGCAGGGGAAAGCAATATTTCTTCACCATTTTATTTATAGCTACGCTGAGATTACCAAAGGATTTATGCGATTGTTGCAGAAAGACACTCCTTTCATCTGGGATGACATTGCTCAATGATATTTTGATGCTATAAAAAAGGCATTAACCAATATGCGTTTATTACATCCTCTAAATTATACGCAAGACTATATCCTTTACTTAGCAGCCTCTACTTCCACTATTGCTATGGTGTTAGTTCAAGAGGATCCTAACGGTGATGAACATGTGATATACTATCTGAGAAAAAGACTATCTGGTCTAGAGCTTTGATATTCACATGTTGAGAAGTTGGCTCTTGCAGCTGTCATTATTGTCCAGAGGTTTCACCATTACATCTTGCTACGCACTACCATGGTTATCGTGGACTCTATCCCCATGTATCATATTCTGACATGTCAAGTCCTGGGGGAAAATATTCCAAATTGTTCGTCATCCTTCAGGAATTTGATCTTGAGTTTTCCAAGTCCAAAGACAAAAAATCCTTGGTTTTTGCGGAGCTTATCTGTGACCTTCCCCATGTTGATGAAGACGTTGAGCCCATAGATTCTCTCCCCAATGAAACTATGTTCCTCATTAGCATGTCCAATCCTTGGTATGGAGATATCCTCCTATATCTTCAAAATCAACGTTTTCAGCCCGATATCTCCCATGAAGAACGTCACCGTATTCGGCACCATTGTAGACACTACCTTATCATCAATGACACTTTATATCACCATGGTATCAACACTATCCTACGAAAATTTTTGACTCATGAAGAGGTTGAATGTGTCCTTAATGACTATCACCTTGGAGCATGTGGCAGTCACCTTTCTGGGATGGCTACAACTCAGAAAATCTTACGTGCCGGTTAATTTTGGCCCTCTATCTTCAAAGATTGTATCGAGGCTGTCAAAAAATACCCAGCCTGCCACGTATTTCATAAAAAGACATTCACCCACCCTGCTTTGCTGCATCCTATTGTCGCCATCAACCCCTTTTCCAAATGGGGCATTGATTTTATGTAGTGTAAGCCTACCTCAGCTGGGGGGCTCATTTATATCATCGTTGTCGTTGATTACTTCACAAAATGGGCTAAGGCTATGCCTACTTTTCTAAATGATGGTCGTACTACAACTCTTTTCTTTTTCAACCACATCATCACTCGATTTGGTGTTCCACAAGCCATTGTCACTGACCATGGTTCACATTTCCAAAACCAAATGATGAGTGAGCTACGTGCCAAGTTGGTTTTTATCCATGAGAACTCATCCCCTTACTATCCTTAAGCAAATGGACAAGTTGAAGCTATCAACAAGGTCCTTAAAACCATGATTCAATGTATGGTAGGGGCAAACAAGACATCTTGGCATCTACAAATTTTCTCTTCTCTATGGGCTTACTGTACCTCAGCAAAAACCACTACTGGATTCACTCATTTCCAGTTAGCATATGGCCTAGAATTTGTTTTACCAGTCGAGTGTGAAATTCCCTCGTTAAAACTCAAAGTAGAACTCATGTCTCACACTTCTATTGAAGAAGAGAATTTCTTATATTTTACCAGGTTGGATGAAACATGTCGTGATGATGGTCTCATTAATGAGACACATCAAAATCAATTTAAGATTTAATATGACAAATCCATCCACCCTCGTACTTTTGCATAAGGAGAACTAGTCCTCGTTTATGAGCAGGCTCATGATAAGTTAGGGACATGCAAGTTAGAAACTCTATGGCATGGTCCTTACATCATGAAACATGTATTACATAGAGATACCTATGAGCTAGTTGACTACAATGGAATCTCCCTTGGTGATCCTCGGAACGAGCTTTACCTTAAGAAGTACTATGCATAGAACATCTAGCATGCGTGCTTTGTACACTATTATACTTTAGTTTTGGTGTGTTTTTCTCTTGTGTGTATGAGTTTTGTTTCGGCCACTTATACTTTTTCTTCTGATTGCATGCGCATATGACATATTCCCTTCCTATATTTGTTGGGTTTGCGGATGGTGCTAGTCAACACACCCAGAATATTGCATCTACAGCTTGGGTCATTTACCACTCTGATGAGTTAGTGAGTTCATGAGGCGTTTGCCTAGGCTCAACAACCATTAAAATGGCATATTATCACATTGTCATTGGACTTTTGACTGAAGCCTCCTCCCTAGGTATATCTCACATGATCATTAACCTAGACTCTCAACTCGTGGTTTGTTAACTTAATCGGATCTATGACATTCACAATCCTACTCTCTTGTGTCTCCACCTACGAGTTCATCGTCTTGAAAGGATGTTTGAGTTTATATAATATATACATATACCAAGAGGACTTAATACAACTTCATATTTGCTAGAAAATTATATTATGGATCGTTATCTCGTGCATAGATGAATTTTTATAAAGAAAATAAGTCACATAAAAAACATCACATGTAAATGCATCACACAAAGATATTTGCAAACATCATTTGGCTTCACGAAAACTTGATATCTGTATATATATACTGTGTGATAGAAAATGTTTAATTACATCAAAAAATGTACATAGAAGGGAAAAATTTGGGTTCTCATGCCCATAATATCATTGTACAGAATACAAAAACATCAGGAGGATCTTAATCCTCCTGCACCACATTGTGCTCTGATTAGAAAACTATTGCACGGGCTACTCGTCTGAGTAGGTAGTTCAAGCTCTCGGGAACTCCTACTGTGTGTGTCTATAAGTGTAAGGGTACATCTCGCCTCCTGAGAGGAGGAACACCCATCGTAAGACCATGGAGGTTTCTCTCAACCTCCTAGAGTCCCCCCATTTCTACCTCATGCTCCACTGCTATTTGAGTGTCTCCACGATGCCCCAGTGTCGGAATATCTGTTGGATGTGTTTCTCCTCTGTATGCATGGTGAAACGATACATCCATTAAAGGCCCCTATAAGTACACATAAAAATAATATAAACTTAAACAAAAAAAAAACATGTGACAAGGTCTTTGGTTTCATACTTGACGCATCCCAATCCATTCCATCTAGAAGAACCAGGTCCATGATACCCCGGAAATCCACTCCGGCATATGGAAAATCCTCGATGACGATCAGTTGGTGTCTTATCCAAGCAAAGAAGTCACTTGTAAATTTGAACTCGGATTCAGTCCCCAACCTCAGAGATGGGCTCATCCAATTCTGCATGTGTGGTTTCCTACCGTTCGTATTGCCAATGCAATCTGTGGTTGCATATGTGGGATTCAATCTAAGAAGAATGAAACCAAAAACAAACCATACCCAAACTTCTTTTGTTTCCCTGTCCTGCATATCGAAATATGATCCTTCACATTGTGAAGGAAAGCTACGCTCCAGTTAAACAAAGTTGGATCTACACACTGTAGAGCATACGCCATCTAGGACCTAGAAGCCAAGTCAGCACTGGTACTACCTACCAAACTTGTGATGGAAAATAAAATGGATCAAAGAGGCAGATTCCTAGCATCTTTTATCACAATCTTGCCCCCAACCAATCGTGATCCTGATATGCAATGGTTTTCCACATACTCTTCAATGTGCACTAGAGGTGCCCTCTGTCCGGATAAGATAATAGGTGCCCCTCTCTTTGAGAGGCAAGTCAAGAAGTAAACGTCATCCAAATCAATGTGAAGCATCTGCAGCCTATTTTGGAATCCCTGCTCAACAGTATTCCATAACCCAATTATGTACTCAAGTAGAAGGACCTCTTTCTTCATCATTTGTATCTTGAAATATTTGAGGAGGCCGCAATTCCTCAATGCGGACCTTGATTGGGGATTTTTCAATGCTTCCAAGTCATTTAGCTCATGCTCACATTCCTTCCACTTGATCATGGATTTTTTACCAACACAAACTGCAAATACAATCAACAAAGAGCCATTATTCATCTTGTCATAGCAATTTCTTGGGTAATTTTTTCTTAAAATTAATTTTTTTTTTGTTTTTTTCACCAACGCTTTCCTAACTATGTGATTAGAGTGCTAGAGCCCCCCTAGAGTGTGCACCAGAGCGCAAAAATCACAGGCAATTCTCCCCTCATCCCTTTGTGGGAGTGCCAAATGTTTTCGGCGCCTAGGCCTCTCTAGGGCATCAAAATAAAACCAAAACATTGCCTAAAAATAATTTTTAAACCATGCAAAATGACAGGAAGGTGTTTAGGACCGACCTAATCCAGATGAAACAAGAAATGTCTAATTGTAGCTCCAACACCGATGACTTCAACAATCACTCTCCAAAGTCGATTTTCTCCACTGCTAGAAGTTTTGGCACAAATGAATTGGTAAACACAAATTTTCACCTTATTTCATTGATATAGACTTCATTTTTGCTTAACCTATAGTAGTTTTTGGGTTTTTAAATCATTTTGGAGATATCTTTAATGCCTTGGAATGCATATTTGTCACTATTTGCAGGTTTCGAAGAGATATTGCTCGATTTAACTTTTTTACATTAACGAGCAGTCTTAGTTCATTCTCACGCTCGAAAAAACATGAGAACGCAATCGAGTCGACTTTTATATATTTTTCAGACTCGCATGGATACATGAAAAAGGAACCCCCTGCAGTCACCTTTAATTTATTTTCATAATCTCTAAACATGGAAAACAATCGAGTTTGCCTTCTCTGGACTCGTTAAAAATTTATACATTGAAGGGACCACATGGGACCGAACCCTTACTTATTCTAGTTCGTTAAACAAAAGAAGAGGAACTTGCCGAAAGTGATTTATATCGAGCATGTGTTACCCTCCTCGAGCTTGTTAAATTAAAAAGAGGTACTCATCTATCTGGATGGGGGAAAAAATAAAGGAAGCAAGCCAAGAAGTTTTTGAAAACATCACAAGTCGCCCTTGAACACGACACGTTATATTTACATACATTTTTCTTGCTGAACCTATGCATTGAACCAATCCTCTGAGCTTCTTTACTCCTTTGGATCACCCGACAAGATTCATAGTATCCACTGCATCTTGTTTTGGTCCATGTCATGTTTATGCCATTTGTGCCCTAGTGTTCAAGGGAAGTGTCCACTTCAAAGGTCAACCATCACAAATTTCCTGTTTCAATACCCATGTCAGTCTATTCTCATTTGATCCACCAATTTACATCAATCTTTCAGTTTTATTTCGTTGATGGGGGATACATCAAGGCCCTCCTTCGACGAGTTTGTTCCTGTCGACTTCAACACATTATCCAAGAACTAGACTTAGAAACCAGTTAGTAACTTGGGACCTGCATTCCTTAATGGAAGACCTCCTCTCTTCCGACAATGGGTTTACACCATTGACCTTTGATTGGATGATTCCATGAATGTTCGACTTCAACTCATCTATTCAAATTCATTGGATTGTACTAGGGTACCTTGGGAATCACTGACATCAATGGTGATTTCCCTTGCGCTTGTTAACGGTTTACATCATTGACCGGTAATCAAGTGGTTTCTACCATGTTCAACATCAAAACATGTTTTCACATGGCTAGATTCGTACCACATCAGGATTGGTAAGAAGACCCTGGGTTGAGTTTTCATTATGATACCTACTTTACCCAGGTTGCGGAGGAGCCTCTTTTTGATCTGATATATATACTATCATATAGATCCACTTTGTATTGTTCCATGGCTATGTTTTGTCATATTGTAGATCCACTGTGTATTTTTTGTGGCTACGATGAGTTCATGTCATGGGAGTATAGATCCACATTGTATCTTTGGTGGCTATACCTTTTAAGTCAATATGATTATGGATCCACAGTGTATTGTATGGTGGCCATACCTTGAAAGTCTTTTATCGCTCAAGCATAGGTATGCATGTCTTGGGTTTTGAAACATGTCCTAACATTTGTATGATGGTTGTATGCAACTTCTATCAGGTTCTTCGAGTCCATACCCTTGCTTCAAAAATTCCACAAATTGCTTCAGTCATCAGTTTCCATATTTTGACCTCACACTTTGGGGGGAAATCTCTTACACATAAAAAATAATCACTTTGATGATGTCTCATTTTCATTATCGCAAGTATCACAAGTATCACACTTTTGTCGCAAGTGTCACCGAAATCATGTTTCCATCCTGCCAATGTCGCATCGCGAGCGACATCATAAAGACACTTGAGATACCCTCTAATACTGGTTAAAAGAAGGAACATGTCATTTAACGAAGAGTACAAACTTTTTCCTTGAAGAATTATCATCACAAAAGCATTTTTGGAGGTTGGCGCTCCCCTGCCCACTTGCAGGGAGCACTAGCGCTCCTTGCACTCCTAGCAAGGAGCGTTGCAACTCTCTATGGCCCATTTTGAGGGAGCGTCGAGCTGTTGAGGAACATAAGGGACAAATCCACCTTATCTCTAAACCCAATTGAGAAATAACCGAGTCAGTTTGGATCGAATATATGACCAAGGCTGGATCTAAGGGGAGTTCCAAAACTGATGGAGAAATATCCTCAACTTATCCCAAGAATATCTAAGATGGTTAGACCTCTCAAAGCCTATATAAGGAGACATTCTTATGGTGAAAGGGAGATAATAGGCAGTGAAAGTATTGTCATTTTGATTGTGGATCATTTGAGCAAGGGGTTGGACAAGGAGAGCTTGGTGAGGCTGCTACATCTGCATCTACACTTTGTAAGCACCTTATTTTGTTCTCAATAATACATGTGCTTGGCATGTTTCCTTCAAGATTGTGTACATCTACATGAAAGTGTCTCTTTTGGATAAATCTATATTTGAATTAATCATGGTAGAATAGGAAGTATGCTTTGTCTTTATTGTTTATGGGATTGCATGACACGTTAAAGGACTTGGAGATCAAGCCCAACTTGGACTGAGCAAGGACGAGCTTCGTAAAAAGGTACTCATATCTTCATCTTCTTCTCCATTGATTAGCTTAGCTATGTTAAAGGAAAGTCAGTGTTCAACGTTAGCACTTTTCTGTCTTGGTCATAGGGGTCTAAGATCCAAGAGGGAATTCACATGTCCGCAGGGGAATTTTCCTACAACAATAATCCAACAAACTAATCATCAACATAATTTTTTGTAATGCAACTGGTTATTTAGATTATTTCTTTTATTTTCTTGAGTAACTTTTTACTAGTCAATTGGGTTTAGCTTAGGTGGTTGGGAGGAATTATTGTTATCCTCCCCATTTGGGTTTCATTCCTGGAAGTGACATGCTGAGTTCATAATGAGTATATTGTTGTAATGACTTTGGGCTTCGTTGTTGATTGGTATTGTGTCATAAATATTCTAGGGTTTACCCTAGGTACCATCCTCGAAATGTGGGGAAGTACTCAGGTTTTTCTCCATGCTTTGTAACCTAAAAACAAAGTAGTTTTTTACTAAAGGGTTAAAGCAATAATATATTTGTTTCTATGCTTACTTTATTAGTTTTTCTAGTTAGCTTGGGCATCATTCTGCATTTCACATATTAGACTAGTTGCATCTCATTTATTACATTTATAAATACATATATAGTGGACTGAGCCACAACTGGTAAAACATAAATAAAGATATCTAAACGTTGTTGGGACATAAAGAGGATGGATTCCCTATTCCAAATAATGTAAGTTCTAATTGGTACCTTTCATTGGGGATAATACCTATCTCATTTATTGCATTTATAAATACATAAATAGTGGACTAAGCCACAACTGGTAAAACCCAAACAAAACTATCTAAATGTTGGGCCATAAAGCGGATGGATTCCCTATTCCAAATCGTGTAAGGTCTAATTGGGAACTTTCATTGGGGATAATCCCTACTAATTGCACATGGTCCTTCAACATTGTCAACAATTTTGGTCCTAGAAAGATGGTCATTTTATGGTTGATAAAGATAATTTGCATAGTGATTTCTCACACAGTCTTTTTGGTGCAAATTCTAATCCCAATAATGTTTTTGAAGATACAATTGTTAATCTCAAAAATCCTAATCCTACAAAACCAAAACCCTTGTATTCTATTCATAATTAATAATTTAATGAGTTGTGTTGACTTACCTAGGCATACACTAAGAATATTGGAAAGCTACTCATAGCTCCTTTTCTACCTAGATGGAAGAAAACCTCCTTTGCTACCAAGATCGAAGAAAACTACCAAAAATATTATTCAAACATATATATAGACTATTATAGAAACTATATAGGACCTAATTGACCTCACACTTGATGATATCCCTCAACCCCTTAATGTAATCCCATCATCTCCTCTTGCTTCGTATTCTCATTCTTCAAAACCTTCAAGTTATGGTTTTGACTTATTTTACTAGAAAATCTTGTAAAGTTCTTAAAAATATTTTGCTACTCAAATGGATGAAAATGAATAATGAGTGCTTGCTTGGAGATATCAAGATGATATGAACTTAGGAGGTTAGCTCTGTGATCTTCCAAAACACCCTGAATATATCCTCCCAAAATTTGACCTAGATAAGTCAAGCTCACCAGAAGAGCATATTAAAAAATTCTATTTTTCCATTAGATTATTAAATGTGGAACATGAAGATGCAGTACATAGATTGTTTCCTTATACATTTGAAAATAAAACTTCCACATGGTATTTTAATTTCCTAGTAAGATCTATTACAAATTGGGTTAGTTTTGAAAAAAAAAAATTATTAATAAGTTTGGTGAAGAATCTACACCAATTGCACTTTTAAAAGAATGAATTGTAATAAAAATGGATAAGAAAGAAAGAGTAAAGGATTTTAATCAGCATTTCACGATTTTTTAAAATAAATTCTTAGCAAATTCTATCCCAACTAAAGAGGTAATAGTTGAATATTATATTGATGCTTTGAAAGCCCCTATTGTCATGTTTATAAAAAGAGCTAGTAAGAATACACTGGATGAAAATTTTGAAAAAACCAAAGATGTGGAAAAATAGATGTTGAGTTTAACAAGCAACCCAAGAAGTGGATAGGCTAAATTTTCTCTTAGGAAACTCTTTTCTCTACCAAAACGCCCCCCCAAAATTAATGAGCTACAAGATAAATATCCCACATACATGGAGCATGTCTTACTTTTGGTTAAAAAATTAGGTCTAAAAAATAACTGTGGACAAGGTACCTCTAATCAAAGAACTTACAATTTAAACTTAATACAAAAAGACCATCACTTCTTCAAAGCCACTGGACTTGCTTACTTTAATTTGAATTTGGAGGATGTAGCATTGGACAATAATTGCAATTATAATTATGCAAACCATTCTAAAAAGACATGTCCACAATGGATACATTCTGTGACATTAATGAAAAATTAGTTTTTTTATCAATAAAATAAGGTTGAGCTATCAACTCATGAAGCTAAAAATGAAGAAGTTGAGGAAGAAGAAGAGACTAGGGAGCAACAATGTTTGTAAATGTCATATCAATTGGTATGGAAGGCACTGAATCTCCATCTATCCAATATCATCTATATTGAGTAGATCTATGATAGATTCCACTTTCAGAGATCAGGGTACAACCATACTCACCGAGCATATGCTAGGAGGCAACCATGTCCACTATAGGGGTGTTATTGGTGGTGATGAGCATTTTCCTCGGTAAGAGGGAGTGTTGAGATTTGGGTACTTTGGAAAGTGGTCCCCATGTGCTTATGAGTCTCTAATTTAACTCAAAAGTGAAATATGTCACTTAAGTCATAAAGTGACAATTAATTCACAATGTGGGTGAATTAATAGACATAAAGCAATTGAGGAAAGTGGGTTTCCTTAGTGAGATTTTTGGAGTTGATCTCACCCATTGATTAGACTTAGCTAGATATAATCTAGGCCATTGATATTTTAGGGTTGGCATGAGGAGGCTAAAGAGAGGGTAAAGGTATTTTGGAGACTCATTCTTCACTTGTGAGTTTTGGAGAAGAGAAGAGGGGCGCATTGCTTGAGGAGAAGAAGGGCACACTTCATGAGGGTTTGAGAAAAACACTTGAGAGCTTGAGGAGAGGCTCTTGGTTGCTTGGATCTTGCATGGAGAGTATTTCCATGGAGTCTTAGCCTTCATTCTTGAGAGGGAGCATATTACTTGGAGGAGAGATGCATCTAGGAAAGGAGGCACATTCATTATCCTTCATTTTCTCATCAGAAGAGGAGGAATTGTCAGATTGAGATGAGGTTTGATGCATAGGGAGAGGAGAGCTAGGAAGCTTGCTTATGTGGAGAGAGACATTCATTTTCTATCTCAGTTTATTTATGGTGATCATTTCTTCTAGGAGGAGGGCTCACTCGTTGAGAGGACTGGCAGCTACCTAGTAGAAGATTTGCTTGGAGGATTCGAGATTTGATAGTTTCAGTGGCGAGGTAGCACAGGAGAGAACATTCCTATGGATGGATTTCTTCATTGGATTACTGATGAGCTAGGGCGCTTCAATTCAATGTAGAGGGTAACAAAGGGAGAGGGTGCACCATAGTTTGGGCACTTGTTTCTCTGGTTCTTGTGACAAGGCTCGTGAGGATATTGCTATGTATACATGTTCCATTGTATTTCATTACTTGTTGTATATCTTGCTTTGATCATCATTATATAGACATATATCCCAAACTAGTTTTCCCCGGGGGGGGTTTATCCAGGGTCATGTTGACCAAAAATACGTATGTCAAATTTATGCATGCTTAGAAGTGTAGATCATCATTTTAAAGTTCAAGATCTAGAGGTAGTGTTATGTGTTTTAAGTTATATTTCATGTGCTAACATTGAGATAAGAAAACACTTGCAAGGGCACCTTAAAAGAGCACCTAACTTGTAAAACATTGAGCAGAAAGTGGGATGATTGTTTGTTGTCCTGAAACAACAAAAGAAGACAGTCATACAGTTGAAACTTAGAGCCATACTAAGGTCAAGGACAGACCTTATATGGCAGCCTCATAGGACCTCATATATTTCTACAGATGGTGCCAATTAAAGTAAATTTGGGTCTAAATTGGGTGTATATTATCATCATTGTTATTATATATAACATATTCATTAGTTATATGATATATAAGTTAGTTATATACACTATATGTTTTGCTTATATAATATATAAATTGGTTATATAATATATTTCTTAGCTACATATTATATAAGTTAGTTATATTTCTTGTTATATAAAATATATTTATTTGTTAGTTGTTATATATATATATATATATATATATATATATATATATATATATATATATATATNTTTTTATATATATATATATATATATATATATATATATATATATATATATATATATATATATATATATATATATATATATATATATATTGTTATTATATGTCTAATTTTAGATGACTTCATTTTGATTATATCTAATGTAAATGAAGTCATCTTTTACTTTTTAAGTAATCCTAATTTTATAAAAGTGGTTAGAAGTGGGTTAGCCCTAAAATAAGGAAAGTGGTTTAAGATGGTTAGAAGGTAACCCCTTGAGGAAGCTACATAAAAGTATAAATAAGAGGCAAGGGTCTCTCATTTTAATCACACTTGAACATATTGAATATATACAAGTGACCAAGGTAACCAAAGGATATCTAAGGTGAATTTCATAGGGAAGGTGAAGTAAATAAGGTCGAAATTCAAGGGAGGATAAATTCTTTTGACGATGCTTTCTAAGGTATGTTATTTACAGTTCATCTCACCATTTTCACAATAAAAAAAAAATTTAAATGATCCAGACCGCTAAATATAGAGGTCGTTGAGGAAAAATATCCAAGTAGTTGTGATAAAAATTTCAGCTTGTGGGTCGTTGTATTTTGGGATTTATACTCCGTGGAAAATAGGGTTTGTGGCTAGTTCTGAAACTAGTCTAAAACAAGTGTTTCGGGTAAAAACATCACAACTTCTTCATAAAAGATAGAAATTAAGTAAGACCAAATGTATTGGTTAGATTACATTCTGTAGTATGTTTTGTACAATTTTTAAATCTATACAACAAATATTCCATGCGGAGCATTCTCTACAAGTTCGATCTCTAGAATAAGCCAAAATTCAGCAAGGTATGGCATTTTTTCTATAACTCCTTTTCTAAGAGGTTCCAAGAAGTGAAACTTGGAGAAATTGTAGAAAAGACATTGAAGAACATTGTGTACTAGTTTTAGACCTTTATTCATTACAGGTACATAGTTATGATTATTTCAAGTTAGCGTTGTTGACTAATACAAAACTAGTCATGTGAGACTAAAGTAAAATTTGATGAAAATGCTAGTCTCTTGTTGAGGAAGGTTTGAAGGTATGTGATCATATACACAAAGTCTGTTATAGAGTTACAAATCAGATTCGTATGATGAAATTTATGAGGGTTTTTGGTTGAGGTACATGTTGGGTACATGGTTGAGACAAGTAGTTGATGAGTTGGCACATACATGAGGTGTATAGTTGATGATGTTGGTACATCTTGATGAGTCATAGTTGATGCATGATTTGTACATACTTGGTACATGGTTGGAGACACTTGTTAGTAGTATTGTTGACACATGGTTTATGGATGATGTAGCATACTTGTCTTGGTATATTATTAGAAGCACATATTGATATTGGTGATGATTATGAGTTGTTGTGTTATTCTTGGTTGATGCACATCTTGGTGATATTGTGCATATGGTTGAGATTGTCTTGTTGATTGATCTTGGTGAGTAGATCTGATTTTGGTGATAATATTGATGAGACAAGTTGTTGTGATAGGTTTTTTGGACAAGTTATTGTGACAGGTTATTTGTACATTTTTGGTGCATGGTTGATACATTTGTTTATGGTTCACGTTGAGGTACATGTTGATGTATGGTACATGTTGGCATAAGTTATTGGTATAGGTTGTTACAAGTTGTTTGGTGTTGGTTGATTGGTACAGGTTTATAGCAATATATCTCACAATGATAGTGTGACAGTGGTTCCATCATTCTACTTATATTTCATAGAGGTTGGATGGGGCAAAGATAGGTGGTTGTAGCCGGAGAACATAGGGGGTTGTAGCCTCCTTCTGGTTGTAGCCAGAGAATTGGGGAGTTGGAGCTTCCCTCAGGTTGTAGTGTGAGAAAATAGGGGGCACTTTCAATGAATGTAAATCTTAAACATATAAGAAAAATAATTATGTGGTTTTCTCCTGCTTTGGGTTTCCATGTAAAAACACTGGTGTACTGTGTATGCATATGATTTCTCATTTGTTCATTGTTTATTTACTCTGCAACTATTGGATGATAATATTACATTGATATAATACTTGCATTTTGTGGTTAAAAAGGATTAAATTTCTCTATTACTGATTCACCCCCCCCCCTCTTAGTAATCCAACAGTTACTTAGTAGGGATTGGTCATAAAAATTGCAAGGATGTTTTTCCACGAATTGGTCTCATTTATGGTTAACATGGGGTGGAAGGAAAAATCAAATCCAGGTTGATTTGGAAGCTCACATGAAGCATATGATTACATAATTTGAAGGAACTAATGGGACGATTCAATTAACACATTCAATTCTAGGTAACTACTTTCTAGAAACTGAAGTGGGAAATTGCACAACAAAAGAATCAATTTATGAAATTGAAAAATAGTATGAACTCCTTCATTTCACTTGGGTTGATGAAAATGAAAATTGTATTATAGTAGAAGTACAAAGTAGTGTTTCAACTAACTTAAATGTAAATACTAACATTTGGAGTTTGTTTTTTGACAATTCTAAATCATAGGAAGGCATGAGATATGGTTGCATTTTGATTAATCCACATGAAAAAAGAATGCCACCTTATCTCCTACAATGTTGAATGTAAATGCACTAATAATATCACAGAGTACACGACCTTAATTCATTTCTTGTAAATAAAAGCTATTGATTTAAAGGTGGAATCTTTAAAAGTTGTTTATGATTAAAAAATAATTGTAAGGAAGGTAAAGAATTATATTCACTACTATTGACATTTGAATCTGTCAAGACCGAAATGACAACCTCATGAGGATTTGAATCCCCCTGCGTTTTTACATAGGTGGTATTCCTCTTTGGCTTATGATTTTCTTTGAATATATTATATCAAAAATAATATGGGATATTTTCAAATGACCGAATCCAACTCTTTATGGCTCAATACAATTCAAAATACTAAAAAATGAAAGATATATATATATATATATATATATATATAGAGAGAGAGAGAGAGAGAGAGAGAGAGAGAGAGAGAGAGAGCACAATTTAGAAAATGATATAGTCCTTACATCCATCACAATTTTGTTCGACAACACAGGTATTCCAACAGAGGACGAACACCTTCAGTAACCACTCACATAACCAGATCAAAGATCAACACACCGATGTTTTCACGTGGTAAAACCCCTACGGGGAAACATCCACGGCCCCAGCCAACG
>ML801512.1:42015-59866 GCA_009831015.1 Picea engelmannii | reverse complement strand
TCGGGAACATATCGTGACCGTCGGATTTCCTAACTACAAATGCATACTAATGCATACTAAAGAAACACACTTTTACCTAACGACATATTAGACCAAGTAGATCTTAACTAACTCCTAAGTGTCTAAATATCCTAACAAATTTAATAAAAAATATGATCACATTCAAATAAAAGAAGTGGTCCAATGGCACAAGATAACTTTGAAAGAGTACTACTTATTAAGCTCAAAATAATATTTTGATAGACTGGCTTCAAATATTTTATACTCAAAACTCAGAGTTATAACATACAATCAAAACCAATCCCGACTCAGTTCTCTGGAAATTTCTCAAAAATAATAATGTCTATTACAATACTTGAAATTTAAAGGAACTTTTCCATTAAATTTACAAGAAATATGATGAAGAGAAGAACATGGAGTGGAGCACAAGCAACAGGATTTGGAAAGAAGACAAGGAGGAAGTTATTAGAATTTAGTTACACGTTTGCATTGAAAGAATAAATATAATTGTATGAAATATGATAAGGAAGAAGGTATGTAATCAATATGTACTTATTGTGATGGAATCTCTCTCCCTCGTTTTATTTTTGAAGCACCTTTTATATATTTGTATGTTACAATTATGTGGTCAATTGTAACTGCTTCTGTTTTTAGACAATTGGCTTAGGTTGATGGACAGTTGGTTTGGATTGTTGGTTTTAGATTGATGTCAACCCTTGGAGAACTCTGGTAGCACAAAGGTATGGGTAAGGGAACCGAGTTTTTTTAAGGTATAAAGGCATGAAGATTAGTGAATATGCAGGTAAGACTATTACAAATGGATAGTACATGTCATGCCATTTCCGGTGATATGTGGAACGTTACATAACTCCTCACGGTTAGAGAGTTATGGCCATGTGAAGTTGGAGAACCCTCATGAGTTATGTAGAAGCCCCTAGAAGGTAAAAGAAGTCAATTATTATAGAATCTCTTAGAAGAAGTGTGCTAGTCAAATTGATGGTAACTAGGAGTTAATCATGTGTGTAGTTGTTGCATTAAGAAAATAATTAAAAATAAATAAGTTGTAACAAGAATTTGTGAGTTTGGTAATTATGGTAAAGTAGTTGTGATGAGAAGATTAAATAGTCAAAGTAGTTGACCTAGAAATAAATTAAATAATAAAGTGGTTGCAACAAGAAGTTAGTTAAGGGGGAATTTTTTTATGAATTGACTAATTATAAGAAAATTAGTTGCAACAAGAAGTTGTGAGTAAAGAGAAATTATTTAAATAATAAAGTAGACAAAGTGGTTGCAAAGAAAAATTATTTAAATAATAAAGTGGTTGCAACTGTTAAATTTTTAATTAAATAAAATACCTAGGCAAGTGTCTTTCATCCCTAGGCGCTTAAGGGGTGAGAAAGTGCCTAATGTGGGCCCTAGTCATTTAATTTGTGAGATGCAAATTAAAAGGTGACTTTATGACTTTAGTGAGGGTGAGTGAAGAGACACCAAATCTTAGCCACTCATCTAATCCAATCTCAACCGTTGGATTAAGATACCCCTCACCTACCTCATGAGGTCAATTAGGGTTGGAGGGCGCATCCATTCTTGGGTTGTTGATTCATTTTTGTTGAGAGAGCAAGAGAGAAGAGAATAGGGTGAGCTGAAAAAGGAGGCCACTATCTGAGCTAGGGCACACATTCCAAGATAGAAAGAGGCAAACTTTGGCATGCATGTCGAGGAGAGAGTACAATCATACATAGAGGGTTGTACTGTACGGATTAGGAGGGTCATATAGCTTTAAATTCGACACATAAATCGAGGCAACGTACAACATTAAATGAAGGTCGTATTGTACGGATTTTGAGCAGGCCATACAGTCATAAATTGCACAGAAATCGGGGGATAGCATATAGCAAAGGAGATAGGTCGTACCGTACAGATTTTATCATTCCATACTTTTGATTGTGCTGCATAGTTTTCAAGGCAATTTGTTGTGTATATTTTCTGAGTTTTGGCACAGTTCCCAAGGTGGTCGTACAAGCATTTATTTCCTAGAAAATTGTTGTTGTTGTCATTTACAAGAATTTTTTATGTGGTCGTACAGTCAAAGAGGGTTCAGAAATTGAAGAGCTGACCTGTACATTGCTACAATAAATTCTGTTGGGAATTTCATGGAGTTTAGCTCAACATTTTGAAGACAAAGCTTGGCATGATTTTCGAGATACGTCTGTATTAAATTTCTGATATTATTGACTACTGTAAAAGACATTTCTTCATACCTCAAAAATAATAAAATCTCCCTTTCTCACTGGTTTTCCCCTTGTGGGTTTTTCCAGGGTCAATGTTAGACCAAAAATATCAGTGTCTATAATTTTCTGATTTTTATATGCTACTGATATTTTATTTCTACGTTATAAACGAAGTTCAAAATCCTCATGTTTTAGTTATGAAATTAATTTTCTGCTAAGTTTTATTTGTTGATATAAAACTAGGTTTGGGCATTAAACATTGGTTGAAAAATCAATGAGACTAAAAATGGGTTGGGGTCTGAAAATTTTTACATGGTATCAGAGTTGAGTTGAAAGGAAGCAGAAATTTCAGCAGTCGGAAAGTTGGGACAACAGTCACTTCACAGGGAAGATTTTTGAATTTATTATTTTCAGTAGAAAAAGGGTCAATGGCTACAGGTTTGAGAGTTGAGGATAGACTTGATGGGGCAGAAAATTTTGGTGCTTGGAAGGAGAGGATGATCTTGCTCTTGCAAGAAAATGAGTTGTGGGACATTGTGGAAAATACCACTACTCATCCTGTTGTGGTACCTGTTGATGCTACTCTTATTGCAGCTTACACTAAGAAGAGTATCAAGGCTAAGAGGTTTATTCTTGATGCCATAAAGGATCATTTAATTCCTCACTTGATGGGGAAGACACATGCCTATGAGATGTGGGAGTCTTTGACTAAATTGTACCAGAGTACAAATGAGAACCGAAAAATGGTTTTGAGGGAAAAACTAAAGAGCATAAAAATGATCAAGGATGAAAATGTGGTCACATACCTTACTATATTGACACAGGTGAGGGATGAGCTTGGAGCTGTGGGGGAAGCCATAGTTGACAGTGATCTTGTGAGAACAACATTGAATGGAGTTTCCAAACAATGGGTTGTTTTTGTGGAGGGAATAGTTACTACAGAGAAGCTTCCCGGTTGGGAACATCTTTGGGATGAATTTGTTCAAGAGGAGACCCGAAGAGGTTATGTACATGGAAGTTCATCTACAGGTCATGAGGAGGAGAATGTGGCTCTTGCTACCACTAGAAAGAATAAGTTCAAAAAGGGTCCAAAGGGAGGACACAAGCCCAAGGGTGAAGGGAAGAAAGACATGAGAAAATTCAAGTGCTTTGCATGCCATAATTTTGGGTACTATGCAGGTCAGTGTCTGAACAAGAAGAAGAAACAAACAATAGCTTCAACAGAGGTGGAAGAGTTTTCCACCAAGTTTGACAAGGAAGTTTCCTTGATTGTGTGTCTATCCATGAGGACCACTCATACAGACACTTGGTATATTTACAGTGGTGCCTCTTGCCATATGACAAGGGGTTCATGATCACTTGAAAGACCTCTCGAAGATGGGAAATTTTGAAGTAGTTCTTGGAGATGACCGGGAGGTCAAGGTGGTTATTAGTGGGACAATTTCATTTCATAGGGAGTCTTTGCCTCCCTTGAATTTGGAAGAGGTTATATATTTTCCAGGTTTGAATAATAACTTAGTGTCAGTTTCTACTATTGAGGATAAGGGATATGATGGGCAGGTGCTTCTTTTCACCAAAGGGTCTAGCATCACTTCGACCAAAGTGATTGGTACTAGACATGAGAGGTTGTACAAGTTTTTGTTCCAGCCAGTGAGAACATTGATTCATACTACCATAATAAACAATGACCTACATGAGCTATGTGATCCAGGTGGATATCGGTGTCCACCCACCTTTTCTGACTAGCTCAAAACAGTTTTTTGGCAATTTTGGCAATTTACTATTTTTAGCAGGTTTTAACTTCCAGGGCCATTTTGAGGGCCTAAATGAAGGTTTTTTGAGATAGAGGTTCTCAATTATAGATAAGGAATGATTGAGCCCCCAAAATTAATCTCCTCGACGATACCTTTCCAATAAGCTATCATACGCCTAAAATGAAGATCGTATACAAAAGTTACGACCTCGGGAAGTTGATGTACTAACTTAAGCCCACATGACTTTTGGCGCTTCATCTCCTAGGGTTAAGTTTTTGGATGTCTAGGGTTTTTTGCATTCCTGTTTCTTTTAAAAAGGCCTTCAGAGCCTCATTGTAATCATCTTCTTTTGAATGCGAGTAGCCGTCACATCTCTTCTCAGAGATAAGTTGTCACCATTCTAGCGAGTCTTTCACTCTGTATTTTTACAGTCTTTGTACATTTCTTTCATTAATAGAAATCGTGTATTACTGTATCTTTGTGTTTATGGTTGCATCTATGATATATTTTTTTTATATTATTGAATATCTGCGATATCTCTGTGCATTTCTTTATTATATCTCCAATCTCATTTGGTGCAGAAAATAATCCATATCAGTGGTATCAGAGCAGGTTGTTCTTGATCGTTTTTATTAGTGCATGTCCCTGACGAGGTTAGAGTATAGCAAGTTGGGTCTCAAACTTGTCTCTCTTGAGGAAAATCACTCTCGCACACCCAAGAAACCCTCAATGGTGGAAGAAACAAAAAATGATGGAGCAAACGATCCTATTAGTCTATTTCTTGAGCAAGATCTCACACGACATAGGACGAAATGATGGAGAATTTTTCCCACATCCTTCAACGCCTACCGATAGAAAAAGGCGCATCTTCATCAAGTGACCACTTTGGAGGCACCTCTCCTTTCAAGGTACAATTTAATTTTGATATTACTGTATTTGAAGGACAGATAGATGCAGAAGCCCTAGACAAATGGTTAAATCTGCTAGAAGGTTATTTCTCTGTTCACAAATTTTCTAACAAAGAAAAGATCACCTTCGCACTCCTTAAAGCTCTCCCCCATGTCAAACATTAGTGGGAAACTTATTAGGAGCAGAGTTCCATAGAGGAGTATGAAATATATGGGGTCGATCCCACTTAGGATTTTTTTGTGGATGTGGTAAAGGAACAATATTACCCTGTTGGAAACTATGAGGACCAATACATGAGATGGACCACACTGCAGCAAGAGAGGGGCCAAGAAGTTCCGAAGTTCACCAATACCTTCCATACCTTGCGCACCAAGCTAGGTATCAAAGACTTTGAGCAACATTTGGTTCTAAAATACCGTGGGGCTCTACACAGATACATCCAGACTGAAATGGATTTTGTGGACATCTCATCACTCGGTGTTGCTTATCGATATGTTGTTAAAATCAAGAAGAAATTTAAGCACCAGAACAAATGGGATTTCCTATCTGTAAATCCAAAACAACCAAAGTATGAAAAAGGAAGCCCTAACAAATAGTCTCCCGAAAACCATTCCAAGACACAGGAAAAAAAGGGTCATGGGAAGACAAAGAAGGGCACCGGAAAATGGTGCAATTTCCACATTATCCCCTAGCACAACACCGATGAATGTCGCTCAAAACAGTCATTGGTGGCCGAGATCAAAGACAAGGAGTTGAACCTTGATTCATAATCCGATTTTGAAAATACTAGTAAAGGACATAGCATTGACGCAGACCCCACTTCTATTGTTGCAACTGCAACAATTCAACCAGAAGAACCAACAGATCCCGAAGAGGGGGAGCACCTTTTTCATTCACAGATGTGGGTGAAGGGGACCCCGCTGCATTTTATTGTTGATAGTGGAATCTAGAAGAACCTCATCTTAGCATAGGTCGTCAAATAGTTTGGATTGTCAGCAACACCACACCCGCATATATACAACATCGGGTGGCTTCGCCAACAACGAGATCTCCGTGTCAGCTAGCAATGTCGATTTTCATATGGAATCCAGCCATTCAAGGACGAGGTATTATGTGATGTTGCCCCACTGGATGTCTATGATGTTCTCTTGGGCCAACCATATATGTGGAAGCACCATGTTGTTTATGAGTCTCGACCCCGTAGTGTCATTGTTATTTTGGGGGGTCATCTCTATAGAATACCAGAGGTAGTTCCGACTATTGTTCCACCTAAAAAGTGTCGCAAGGTAGTATCTCATACTGCAAAATTTAGCTTCTTCACAATCTGTTCAAAAGGAGAACAGAAGGACTCTGCAACCACTACAACCTCACCCCAAGCACCTTCTATCCAACAGAAGTAGGTCGACAAGGCTGCAGCAAAGTGAAAATATTCCTTCTGCACACCGTCCTCTCATGTATCTTGACTTGTTGAACAACCTCAGCCTCAACAGGTTCTTGACATACTTCCACAAATTGAGCAGCGCGATGTCTCCAGTGATACAAGCAGCTAACCAAGATGCAGATCCAGTAAACGCTTTTCCCTCTCCCCCGGTAAATCAACGCAATTGAGACCATTGATTCCTAAGGAGGGAGTATTGATCCAGGTGGATATTGGTGGCCACCCACCTTTTTCGATTGGCTCAAAATATTTTTCTGGCAATTTTGGCAATTTACTATTTTTAGTAGGTTTTAACTTCTAGGGCCATTTTGAGAGCCTAAATGAAGGTTTTTTTATATTGAGGTTCTCAATGATATCCAAATCCATGATTGATATCCCAAAATGAATCTCCTCTATGATACCTTTCCAACGAGCTATCATACACCTAAAATGGAGATCGTATGCAAAAGTTACGACCCCAGCAAGTTGATGTACTAACTTACCCAAACGGGGCCCACGTGACTTTTGGCGCTTCATCTCCTAGGGTTAGGTTTTTTGGATGTCTAGGGTTTTTGGCATTCCTGTTTATTGTAAAAAATCCTTCGGAGCCTCATTGTAATCATCTTCTTGTGAATGCGAGTATCCGTCACATCTCTTCTCAGAGATAAGTTGCCACCATTCTAGAGAGTCTTTCACTCTGTATTTTTACAGTCTCTGTACATTTATTTCATTAATATAAATCATGTATTACTGTATATTTGTGTTTATGGTTGCATCTATGATATATTTTTTTTATATTATTGAATATCTACGATATCTCTGTGCATTTCTTTATTATATCTCCAATCTCATTTCGTGCCGAAAATAATCTGGATCACTATGGCACAGGAGGATGGCACATTTGCACCATGGGGCTTTGAGAGTTATGAGGGAGATGGTGACAGGAGTTGCATATTTCAGTTCAGAGAACCCATGATTTTTTCAAGGGGTGTTCTTTGGGAAAGAACACCAAGACAATTTTTCCGAGCAGTGACAGTAGAGCAGCAGGGATACTTAATCTTATACATTCATATGTATGTGGCTCGATGTCTTCAACATCGTTGACTGGTTCCCTATACTATGTTGTATTCATTGATGACTTCTCTCGGAAATCCTGGATTTTCTTCATGAATACCAAAGGACAGGTCTTCATTCAGTTTCAAGAGTTCAAAGCTCTTGTGGAGAACTAGACAAGGAAGAAAATCAGAGTCCTGAGATCAGACGATGGGGATGAGTATACCTTCAAGGAGTTCATGGATTTCTGTGCAGGAGAGGGCATCAGGAGGGATTTTACTATTCCTTACAACCCACATTAGAATGGGGTTGCAGAGAGGAAGAAAAGGGCCATTGTTGGGGATACGAGATCCATTTTACATGATCAGGGTTTGCCACTATTTCTATGGGCTAAGGCATGCTACACTGCAGTTTATCTACAGAACAGGAGTCCCCACAAGGATTTGGGGAGCATGACTCCTGAGGAGGATTTCTCTGGGAAGAAGCCTGAGGTGGGGAACCTTCGTATTTTTGGGTGCATCACATTTTCATATGTCCCTTCTAAGAAGAGGACAAAGCTGGAGCCCACGACAGAGAGGGATATTTGTTGGGTACAATGAGACTTCAAAGGATTTTCGTATATACCTTCCTTCCTTGAGGAAGACTGTCTTGAGGAGGGATGTTATATTTGAGGAGGACAGAGCCTTTAGGAAGTCTAGAGGGACAAAGAAGGGTGATCAGTATTCACCACATATTCAGGTAAGTCCACAGCAGACTACAACGACACAAAGTTTGGGGCCACCAGTTTCGGGGATGACAGGTTCACAGGTGACAGGGCCACAGATTTTAGGTTCGCAGGCTACTGGTCCATTAGTTACAAGATCAGGTACTTCAGATTCTACTTCAGGATCATTATCTTCAGGAGATGGGGTTGATCAAGGAGATTCCCCTCCATCGGAAACTACTTTAGAGAGGAGGAAGCCCAAGTGGCTTCGGGACACTTTGAGGGAGGCATAGAGTTCAGTGGGGAATCCTAGACAAGCAATGAGAGAGAGTAAACCTCTCGAGAGGTTTTGTAGCTACATCGCGATGGTGAGAAGTGTTTGGGATTCTGATCCTTCCATTTTTGAGGAGGCCACTGGTAGACAAGTATGGAGAGATGCAATGATGGAAGAGTACAATTCCATCATGAAGAACGATGTTTGGGAAGTTGTTCCTAGACCTGAGGGGAAGTCAGTGGTGACTTCCAGGTGGCTCTATAAACTAAAGCATGTTGCAGATGGCAACGTTGAGAAGTACAAATCTCTCTTTGTGGTTCAAGGGTTTTCATAGGTTGAGGGAGTCAACTATGATGAGACCTTTTTGCTAGTTGCTAGATACACTTTGATCAGGGAAGTGATCTCCATTGCAGCAGAGATGGGTTGGAAGATCCACTAGATGGGTGTGAAGACCACATTTCTGAATGGTCTTATTGAGGAGGAGGTGTATATTGAGCATCCATTGGGCTTTGAGGTGCATGGGAGAGATTCGCATGTGTGTAGATTGAAGAAGGCGTTGTATGGGCTGAAACAAGCTCCCAGAGCTTGGTATTCTAGGATAGATGCCTATTTGCAGCAGTTGGGTTTTGAGAAGAGTGAGGCAGATCCCAACCTATACTTCATTGTGGTTGGAGAGGATCCTCTCATTCTTCTTCTATATGTAGATGATATTTTCATTATAGAGGCAGGGAGACTCATCAGCAGCTACAAGGAGAGGCTTGCTTCAGAGTTCAAGATGACTGACATTGGATTGATGCATTACTTTTTGGGATTGGAGGTTTGGCAGGATCCTGGACACATCTTCCTGGGACAGGGGAAGAATGTGTGTGACATTCTGAGAAGATTTCAGATGGGGGATAGTAGTTCCATGACCACTCCCATGATCACCAACTAGAAGAAGCTTCATTCTTCTGAGTCACAGTTGGTGGATTCCACTTTGTATCGTCATTTGATCAGTTCATTGATGTATTTGGTCAATACCAGGCTAGATATTTGTTTTTCTGTCAACACTCTCAGTTAGTTCATGGTGGATCCTAGGAGAGTGCAGTGGGTGGCAGCAAAATATGTGCTCAAGTATCTTTGTGGTACGATAGATTTTGTTCTGGACTATCAAAGAGGAGATGGAGTTCGTCTGGTTGGCTATACAGACTCGGATTCGAAAGGATGTGTCAGTGACATGAAAAGCACTTCAGGGTGATGTTTTGGATTGGGATCAGTAGTTGTGTCCTGGTTTAGTCGGAAACAAAAGTCAGTGGCTTTGAGTTCTACATAGGCTGAGTATATGGAAGCCAGTCAGGCCAGTTGTGAGGCCCTTTGGCTTCCAATATGCTGGTGGGATTGTTCGGTGTGCAGTTGAGGCCTACTATGATTTACTGTGATAATCAGAGTTGCATTAAACTCTTGGAGAATCTAGGTTTTCATGACTGGTATAAGCATATCAAGCTTCATTATCACTTCATCCGTGACTATGTTCAGAGAGGAGCTATGGAGCTACAATACATATCTACAGAGGAGCAGATTGCAGACATACACACCAAGGCATTGGGTAGAGGCATGTTTGTATTTTTCAGGGACAAGCTTGGAGTGGTGAGTAACATTTTCCTCGATAAGAGTGAGTGTTAAATTTTTAATTAAATAAAGTACCTAGGCAAGTGTTTCTCATCCCTAGGCGCCTAAGGGGTGAGAAAGTGCCTAATGTAGGCCCTATTCATTTAATTTGTGAGATGCAAATTAAAAGGTGAATTTATGACTTTGGTGAGGGTGAGTGAAGAGACACCAAATCTTAGCCACTCATCTAATCCAATCTCAATCGTTGGATTAAGATACCCCTCACCTACCTAATGAGTTCGATTAGGGTTGGAGGGCGCACCCATTCTTGGGTTGTTGATTCATTTTTGTTGAGAGAGCAAGAGAGAAGAGAAGAGGACGAGCTAAAGAAGGAGGCCACTATCTGAGCTAGGGCACACATTCCAATATAGCAAGAGGCAAACTTTGGCATGCATTTCAAGGAGAGAGTATAGTCATTAATAGAGGGTCTTACTGTATGGATTAGGAGGGGCGTACAACTTTAAATTTGACACAAAAATTGAGGCAAGGTACAACATTAAATGAAGGTCGTACTGTACAGATTTTGAGCAGGTCGTATAGTCATAAACTGCATAGAAATCTAGGGACAGCATACATCAAAGGAGACAGGACGTACTGTATGGATTTTATCACTCTGTACTGTTGTTTTTGCTGCACATTTTTCGAGGAAGTTTGTTGTGTATATTTTTTGAGTTTTGGCACAGCTCCCAAGGCGGTCGTACATGCATTTATTGCCCAAAAAATTGTTGCTACTGTTTGGCACAATTTTTGAGGTGGTCATACAGTCAAAGAGGGTTCATAAATTGAAGAGTTGACCTATACATTGCTACAGGAAATTCTATTCGGAATTTCGTAGAGTTTAGCTCAGTATTTTGAAGACAAAGCGTGGCATGGTTTTCGAGATAAGTCTGTATTAAATTTCTGATATTATTGACTGTTGTAAAAGACATTTCCTCAGACCTCAGAAATAATAAAATTTCCCTCTCTCACTGGTTTTCTCCTTGTGGATTTTTCTAGGGTTGATGTTAGACCGAAAATATCTGTGTCTATATTTTCTGAGTTTTATATGCTGCTGATATTTTATTTATGTGTTATAAACAATGTTCAGAATCCTCATGTTTTAGTTCGAAAATTAATTTTCTGCTAAGTTTTATTTGTTGATATAAAAATGGGTTTGGGCATTAAACAATGGCCTGAAAAATCAGCGAGACTGAAACTGGGTTGGGGTATGAAAAGTTTTACATGGTATCAGAGCTGAGTTGAAAGGAAGAAAAAATTTCAGCAGTCAGAACGTTGGGACAACAGTCACTTCACAGGGCATATTTTTGAATTTATTATTTTCAGTAGAAAAAGGGTCAATGGATACAGGTTTGAGAGTTGAGGACAGACTTGATGGGGAAGCAAATTTTGGTGCTTGGAAGGAGAGGATGATCTTGCTCTTTCAAGAAAACAAGTTGTGGGACATTGTGGAAAATACCACTACTCATCCTGTTGTGGTACCTACTGATGCTACTCTTCTTGTAGCTTACACTAAGAAGAGTATCAAGGTTAAGAGGTTTATTATTGATGCCATCAAGGATCATTTAATTCCTCACTTGACGGGGAAGACACATGCCTATGAGATGTGGGAGTCTTTAACTAAATTGTACCAGAATACAAATGAGAACCGGAAAATGGTTTTGAGGGAAAAACTAAAGAGCATAAAAATGACCAAGGATGAAAATGTGGTCACATACCTTACTATATTGACGCAGGTGAGGGATGTTCTTGGAGCTATGGGGGAAGCCATAGTTGAAAGTGATCTTGTGAGAACATCATTGAATGGAGTTTCCAAATAATGGGTTGTTTTTGTGGAGGGCATTGTTTCTAGGGAGAAGCTTCCCAGTTGGGAACATCTTTGGGATGACTTTGTTCAGGAGGAGACCCGAAGAGGTTATGTACATGGCAGTTCATCTACAGGTCATGAGGAGGAGAAAGTGGCTCTTGCTACCACTAGCAATAAGAAGTTCAAAAAGGGTCCAAAGGGAGGACACAAGCCCAAGGGTGAAGGGAAGAAAGACATGAGCAAAGTCAAGTGCTTTGAATGCCATACGTTTGGGCACTATGCAGGTCAGTGTCCAAACAAGAAGAAGAAACAAACAACAAGTTCAACAAAGGTGGAATATTTTTCCACCAAGTTTGACAAGGAAGTTTCCTTGATTGTGTGTCTATCCATGAGGACCACTCATACAGATACTTGGTATATTGATAGTGGTGCCTCTCGCCATGTGACAGGGGTTCCTGAGCACTTGACAGACCTCTCAGAGATTGGAAATGTTGAGGTAGTGCTTGGAGATGACCGGGAGGTCAGGTAGTTGGTAGCGGGACAGTTTCATTTCATAGGGATTCTTTGCCTCCCTTGACTTTGGCAGAGGTTCTACATGTTACGGGTTTGAATAAGAAATTAGTGTCAGTTTCTACTATTAAGGAGAAGAGATATGAGGTCTTGTTCTATGATGGGCAGGTGCTTCTTTTCCCCAGAGGGTCTAACATCACTTTAGCCAAAGTGATTGGTAGTACTAGACATGAGAGGTTGTACAAGTTTGTGTTCCAGCCAGTGAGAGCATTGATTCATACTACCAGCAGCAACAGTGACCTGTGTGAGCTATGGCACAGGAGGATGGCACATTTGCACCATGGAGCTTTGAGAGTTCTAAGGGAAATGGTGACAGGAGTTCCATATTTCAGTTCAGAGAAGCATGAGTTGTGCAAATGGGGTGATTTGGGAAAGTACACCAAGATGGATTTTCTGAGCAGTGAAAGTAGAGTAATAGGGATACTTGATCTTATACATTCAAATGTATGTGGCCCGATGTCTTTGGCATCGTTGAATGGTTCCCTATACTATGTTGTATTCATTGATGACTTCTCTAAGAAATCTTGGATTTTCTTCATGAAGACCAAAGGACAGGTCTTCAGTCAGTTCCAAGAGTTCAAAGATCTTGTGGAGAACTAGACAGAGAAGAAAATCAGAGTCATAAGATCAGACAATGGGGGTGAGTATACCACCAAGGAGTTCATGGAATTCTGTGCAGGAGAGGGCATTAGGAGGGAGTTGATTGTTCCATACAACCCGCAGCATAATGGGGTTGCGGAGAGGAAGAACAGGGCCATTGTTGGGGCTACGAGAGCCATGTTACATGATCAGGGGATGCCACCATTTCTATGGGCTGAGGCATGCTACACTGCAGTTTATCTGTAGAACAGGAGTCCCCACAAGGCTATGGGGAGCATGACTCCTGAGGCAGCTTTCTCTGGGAAGAAGCCTGAGGTGGGGCACCTTCGTATTTTTGGGTGCATCACATTTTCATATGTCCCTTCTAAGAAGAGGAAAAATATGGATCCCATGACAGAGAGAGGGATCTTTGTTGGGTAAAGTGAGACTTCAAAGGCTTTTTGTATATACCTTCCTTCCTTTAGGAAGACTGTCTTGAGGGGGGATGTTAGATTTTAGGAGGATGGAGCCTTTAGGAAGTCTAGAGGGGCAGAGAAGGGTGATCAGTATTCACCACAAATTCAGGTGAGTCCACAGTAGACTAAAGTGACAAAGAGTTCAGGGCCACTAGTTTCGGGGATGAAAAGTTCACAGGTGACGGGGCCACAGGTTTCAGGTTCGTAGGCTACTAGTCCATTGGTTACAGGATCAGGTACTTTAGAGTCTACTTCAGGATCATTTTCTTCAGGAGATGGGGTTGAGAAGGTATATTCCCCTCCACTGGACACTATCAGAGAGGAGGAAGCCCAAGTGGCTTCAAGACACTTTGAGGGAGGCACAGGGTTCAGCGGGGAATCCTAGATAGGCAGTGAGAGAGAGTAAACCTCCTGAGAGGTTTTGCAGATTCATTGCGATGGTGAGAAGTATTCAGGAGTCTGAGCCTTCCACTTTTGAGGATGCCACTGGTAGACAAGTATGGAGAGATGCCATGATGGAAGAGTACAATTCCATCATGAAGAAGGATGTATGGGAAGTTGCTCCTAGACTCGAGGGGAAGTCAGTGGTGACTTCTAGGTGGCTCTATAAACTAAAGCATGCTGCAGATGGCATCATTGAGAAGTAAAAATCTCACTTTGTGGCTCAGGGGTTTTAACAGGTTGAGGGAGTCGACTATGATGAGACCTTTGCTTCGGTTGCTAGATACACTTCGATTAGGACAGTGATCTCCATTGCAGCAGAGATGGGTTGGAATATCCACCGGATGGATGTGAAGACCACATTTCTAAATGGTATTATTGAGGAGGAGGTGTATATTGAGAAACCATTGGGATTTGAGGTGCATGGGAGAGAGTCTCATGTGTGTAGATTGAAGAAGGCATTCTATGGGCTGAAACACACTCCCAGAGCTTGGTATTCTAGGATAGATGCCTATTTGCAACAATTGGGTTTTGAGAAGAGTGAGGCAGATCCCAACCTATACTTCATTGTGGTTGGAGAGGATCCTCTCATTCCTCTACTATATGTAGATGATCTTTTCATTATAGGGGCAGAGAGACTCATCACTAGCTTCAAGGAGAGCCTTGCTTCATAGTTCGAGATGACTGACATTGGACTGATGCATTACTTTTTGGGATTGGAGGTTTGGCAGGAGCCCAGACACATCTTCCTAGGATAGGGGAAGTATGTGTGTGACATTCTAAGCAGATTTCAGATGGGGGATAACAGGCCCATAACCACTCCCATGATTACCAACTAGAAGAAGCTTCATTCTTCTGAGTCATAGTTAGTGGATTCCACTTTCTATCGTCAGTTGATTGGGTCATTGATGTATTTTTTCAATACCAGGCCAGATATTTGTTTTATTATCAACATTCTCAGTCAGTTCATGGTGGAGCCTAGAAGAGTGCACTGGGTGGAAACAAAACATGTGCTCAAGTATATTTGTGGTACGATAGATTTTGGTCTGGACTATCAGAGAGGAGATGGAGTTCGTCTGGTTGGCTATATAGACTCGGATTGGGAAAGATGTGTCAGTGACAGGAAAAGCACTTCAGGGTGTTGTTTTGGATTGGGATCAGCAGTTGTATCTTGGTTCAGTCGGAAACAAAAGTCAATGACTTTGAGTTCTGCAAAGGCTGAGTATATGGCAACCAGTTAGGCTAGTTGTGAGGCCCTTTCACTTCGCAAGATGTTGGCGGGATTGTTCGGTGTGTAGTTGAGGACTATTGTGATTTACTGTGATAATCAGAGTTGCATTATACTCTCGAAGAAACCTATTTTTCATGACCGGTCTAAGAATATCGAGATTCGTTATCACTTCATCCGTGACTATGTTCAGAGAGGATTTGTGGAGCTACAGTACATATCTACAGAGGAATAGGTTGTAGACATACTCACCAAGGCATTGGGCAGAGGCAAGTTTGTATTTTTCAGGGACAAGCTTGGAGTGGTGAGTAACACTTTCCTCGGTAAGAGGGAGTGTTAAAATTTTAATTAAATAAAGTATCTAGGCAAGTGTTTCTCATCCCTAGGCGCCTAAGGGGTGAGAAAGTGCCTAATGTAGGCCCTAGTCATTTAATTTGTGAGATGAAAATTAAAAGGTGACTTTATGACTTTAGTGAGGGTGAGTGAAGAGACACCAAATCTCAGCCACTCATCTAATCCAATCTCAACCGTTGGATTAAGAGATCCCTCATTTACCTCATGAGGTCGATTAGGGTTGGAGGGCACACCCATTCTTTGGTTGTTGATTCATTTTTGTTGAGAGAGAAAGAGAGAAGAGAAGAGGGTGAGTTGAAGAAGGAGGCCACTATCTAAGCTAGGGCACACATTCCAAGACAGCAAGAGGCAAACTTTGGCATGCATTTTGAGGAGAGAGTACAGTCATTAATAGAGGGTCATACTGTATGGATTAAGAGGGTCATACAACTTTAAATTCAGCACAAAAATTGAGGCAAGGTACAACATTAAATGAAGGTCGTACTGTACAGATTTTGAGCAAGCCATACAATCATAAATTGCACAGAAATCGAGGGACAACGTACAACAAAGGAAGCGGTTGAGTTGGTGTTGGTTTAGGTTCAAAGGACTCATCTCGAGGAGGGTGAGTAGGTAGAGGTAGATTTTCATCCTCACTATCATCATCTGAAGAAGAAACCAGATCATAAGAAGGCAGAAACATTGAAGATGGCCCGCAGGCTGAAGAAGGCATAATCATCGAATTAGGCTCCCAGGCTAAGATATTTTCATCAAATTTAACATCTCTTCTAATAATAATTTCATTGCAATGTGATTGAAGAAGTATGTAACCTTTGACATCTTCAGAATAACCAAAAAATATACACTTCTCACTTTTAGGCTGCAACAATTTCCTTTTCTCATCAAGAATGTGAGCCCATGCTATACTGCCAAATACACAGAAGTGACTTACATCTGGTTTAATTTTAGTCCAAGATTATTCCAGTGTTATATTTTTAAGAGCCTTTGTGGGAGTGCGATTTACTATGTAATTTGCAGAGTTGATGGCTTCCGCCCAATACTTTAGACTTAATCCCTTAGATTGGATCATACAATTAGTCATTCATTTTAATGTGCGGTTCTTTCTCTCAGCAACACCATTTTGTTTTTGTGTATATGGAATAGTGTGTTGCATTTGGATTCCTTGTGTAGTCCAGTAGCTTGTAAAATTATTGTTCACATATTTGCCTCCATTATGTATTCTTAACCTTTGAATTTGATGTCCATATTCCTTTTCTACAAGGGCCTTGTAGGCCAAAAACTTGTCAAAAACTTCACTCTTGAGTTTTAAGAAGTAAAACCAAGTACTTATGGAAAATTCATCAATGAAAGTTAAGAAATACTTGCACCCAGAAAAAGAAGGAGAAGAAAGTGGACCACACAAGTCACTGTGAACAAGTTGCAAAGGACCTGAGGCATGCCAAGAGGCATGTTTGTCAAAATTGTCCCGATGATGTTTGTCGAGAACACAACTGACACAAACACCATATCTTCATGAAACAAGAGGAAGACCAGTCACCATATGGTGATTACATAGTTGTTGCAATGAGAGATAGTTTAGATGACCAAACCGCTCATGCCAAAGTTTGCTCAAGTCATCGCTATGAGCAACAAAAACTGATGAAAAAGTTGATGACCCAAAGTTGTCAAACTTGTACAACCTGGTAATATCATCAGCAATTCCAGTTGCAAGAACATTCTTAGGAACTTTAATATCCTTGATTACAACTTGGTGAGGTGAAAAATCGATGGTTTTACTATTGGACACACCTACCACACTTAGAGGGAAGGGGTCGGGGGGGGTGAATGAGTGTGAGGATCTTCTTCCCAAAACTTCCCTCTTACACAAAAAATCCTTAGTTAACATTCAACATTTTCTCATTACTCATTGTTTTCATTTATAATCATTTAGATGTGAATACATATCAACAACATATCATCAAACAATCATCTCCACAAGGAACACAAAGAACACAAGATGTATGTACAATTTTTCTTTTTATTATGGACTTCAATCCGGGGGGTTTTCAACAAAAAATGAATAGATTACAACTCTACAAGAGCACCAGGTCTATATGAAAGACTCAACTTACATTCTCAGCACCAACTGAGATGAGGCAACAATCCTCAACAGATATCAATATGTCAACATAAACAAGTGCATCAACCATGCACCAACCTGTAATCAACTTGTACCATAAACAAGTGCATCCAACCATGTACCAATTATATACCAATAATGTGTCAAATACTGACTCATCAATATGTACCAACATCATCAACTATACACCTCATGTATGTGCCAACTCATCAACTGCTTGTCTCAACCATGACTAGTTTTGGATTAGTCAACAACCCCAACTTGAAATAATCATAACTTTGTACCTGTAATG
>ML801512.1:0-40924 GCA_009831015.1 Picea engelmannii | reverse complement strand
CATTTAAATATTCCTTCTTGATTTTGTCACCTTACTTTATCATTTCTTGATTTTGTCACTTCTCTTTATTATTTAAATAATCCACCTTGACTTTGTCACTTTTCTTTATCATTTAAATAATGATTTCTTCTTTTAGGTCACTTTGAATTCTTTGACCTTGGGGGTTTCAAGCCTTCATGTGGGGGTCCTTCATCTTCGTAAGGCCATAACTCTCAAACCATAAGGAGTTATGTGCCATTCCACATACCACTGTAAATGGCATGACAAGCACTATCCATATAGGATAGTTTCACCAACAATTTCCTTGATCCTCATCTCGTTATTCCACATACAAGCATGGGTCCTACAACCATTCTTATAGGATAACTCAATCCGCAAAGTGTCTTCCTGTGAGGGCTTTCACCTTAAGGGGACCACTTTGGAGTTCATCCATTTGTGCACCTTATCAATCATGATAAGACAATAATGAGAGCATGGGTCCTCCAACCATTCTTCTAGGATAACTCAATCCGCAAAGCGTCTTTCCGTGAGGGATTTCACCATAAGGGGACCACTTTGGAATTCGTCCATATGTTCACCTTATTAATCATGATAATACAATAATGAGTCATCTATACACTTTTCCAACAATGCATCATATACCAATGAAACCACATTGATCCATCTTCATCATGTATCAATGGCAACTCATTGATCCATCTCCATCTATGAATTCTCATCAAGGAAAATACATATTATATTACATCAATCATCAATCAATCAATCATTTGTCATCAAGAAATCACTTGACATAAATCAATCAAACCATTGGCATCAATGAAAACATGATCCAACATTTAGCTTCACCTGAATGAGTGATTTGATATACTGATAGAAGGTTACAAGAAAGACTTGGAACACATAATACATCATTGAAATGACCATTATCTACTTGAATTGTTCCAGATCCTACAACACTAAGAGATCTATCATCACCAACAAATATTTTCTTGGTGTTACATTCATTTAGAGTAGAAAATATGTCTTTATCCTTAGCCATATGATAAGATGCTCTTGAATCAATAAGCCACTCATCAGAAGAAGAAGTAGTAGTATAATTTGAATTGAAGGAGAAACCAAAAGAATAAAGTGCATGTCCGTGAGAAGAAGAAGTATAATCAATACTGATGTTGTTCTTCTTCATCACTTCTTCTAAATCTGCCATCTTTTTGAAACATTTGGACTCATCATGACCATCTTTATCACAAAAGTTGCAATGTCCGTTAGTATTCTTACTTTTATAATTTGCTCCTTTGTCACTAGTAGGAGCTGAAGCTGTCTGCGCAGGTTTGGGACCCTTATGTTGTTTTTTGTTGTAGTGAGGATGTTGCTTCTTGGGATACTTGGGTTTATCTTTCTGTTGGGAAACTAAGGCTTTTTTGGAAGGACCTGCAATGTTGATCACTCCAAATTGTACAAGCTTATATTCCTCTCGAATCAAAGAAGAAAAAAAGGACTCAAGAGTGGGTTTTTCATAAGCTTCTTCCCCTAGAGCCTCTCTCATGGCATAAAAGGTCGATACAAATGCAGAATATGCACTACCTACCTTAGAAAGAATAAGATAGATGAAACACTCTTCCTCCATCTTTATCTTACATTCTTCACATAAAATTCGGAGTGTTTTAAACCTAGATAGATAGTCTCCAAGGCAAGAAAAATCATTTGAACTCAAGGTTAGTATTTGATTTTCTAACTGTTGTGCTCGAATAATATTGAGTTTACCAAACACAGATTCAATCATGTTCCAAGCTTCTTTGGGGTCATCAATATCTTGAAGGTGGTACCTTAAATCAGGAAAGATGGAAATTTTGATTAGTCCATGTGCTTTGTCATTCCTATTATCCCACTTGGCTTTCTTATCAGCATAAGTGGGTGATTTTTCCTTTCCCGAGGTAATCTGGTACAAGCTTTTACTTCTTAATAAATCTTCCATATGATATTTCCATTGGAAGTAGTTGTTGTTGGTAAGCAAGATAGTACTTGTAGAATCCATATTAAATATGCGGATAATGTGGATTTAAAAACTGAGACTGATGATCTGGATGGAGAGAGAACGAAACATTATGTGGTTTTAAAAAAAACGGCATTGGAAACGGACTTCCTATGTTAGAGTTATGTCCTTTTTGAAAAAGGCACAATTGGTAACCAAATGACCAAGTGATTGTGTAAGTTGCTTTATGAAGTGACCCACTTTTATAAAGAGAAGTGGGGACCACTTTTACAATGAAGTTACATTATAACAGAAAAGTTGCATGAAAAATAAATAACTCTAAAATAAAATATTAAAGCTACTTATAGTGATTCACTTTTATACTTGAAGTGAAATACACTTTACAATTTTAGCATGAACTTTTTCAAAAAAGGTAACAAAAGAGAGACTTGAACTCAAGACCTCTTACTTAATAAGGAAACTTTTAACCAAATTATATAGCAAAACATATTGTAATGTTCAAAAGGAGGATTGGGGGTGTTGTTGTTGTTTTTGTTGTTGTGGAAGATGACCTTGGAGAGCGTGCTAAAAAAACAACTCTTCGGATCTAACTATAATGGTCGTATCTTCGGCAAACGGAAACCTTTTCGAGTGAAATGAAAAGTGTTCATGAATGAAACAAGTGCTCCAAATTCAATGGAATAGTTCTCTCATCCCATAAATGTATGGAAATTAAAGAAAGTGGCGATGAGGCAACTCGGCTTCACGATCTCGATCTACAATAGGAGCGGGTCTTCAAACAGGCTCTGATACCATGTTCGACAACACAGATATTCCAATAGAGGATGAACACCTTCAGTAAACACTCACATAACTAGATCAAATATCAACACACTGATGTTTTCACGTGGTAAAACCCCTACGAGGAAACATCCACAGCCCTAGCCAACGCGGCCACTTGGAGCAGTTTATTAATGCAAAGAAAAAGATTACAGAGAGATTTTACAAGAGATTTTCTCACAATCGATCATTGGAAAATGACCCTCCATTCTCTTTAAATAGAGATCATGGACCAATTGGTTGTTAATACATGGATCAATGGTCGTTATGATCAAGGAGAGTATGAATCGTCGAATCACTCTATGTCGGGAACATATCATGACCATCGGATTTCCTAACTACAAATGCATACTAATGCATACTAGAGAAACACACTAGAAAACACACTTTTACCTAATGACACAATGGACCAAGTAGATCTTACTAACTCCTAAGTCTCTAAATATCCTAACAGTTCAAAGGTGATCTTTTCCCTGTCGAAAAATCTGTGAACAAAGAAATAACCTTTTAGTAGATTTAACCATTTTTCTAGGGCATCCGCATATATTTGACCTTCAAATATGGGAATGTCAAAATTAACTTGTATCTTGAGAGGAGAGGTTCCTCCAAAGTGTTATGTTGATGAAGACGTGCATGCTTCTATCGGCAAGCATTGAAGGATGTGGGTAAAATTCTCCATCATTTCGTTCCTCTGTCGCATGAGAGCTTGCTCAAGCAACATATTAATAGAATCTTTTTCTTCGTTGATTTTATTTTCTTCCACCATAGAGGTTTTCTTGGGAATGTGAGAGTGATTGTCCTCAAGCGAGACAAGCTTGAGACCCAACTTTCTATACTCGAACCTCGTCAAGTACATGCACTAAAAAACAATCAAAAGCAGCCTGCTTTGATACCAATGATCCAGATTATTTTCGACATGAAATGAGAGCGGAGATATAATAAATAAATGTACAAAGATATATAATATGTCTAATAATATAATAGATATATTAGATATTTAACCATAAACATAGATATATAATAATACACAATTTATATTAATGAGCGAAATGTACAAAACTGTAGAAATATAGAGTGAAAGACTCACTAGAATGTTGGCATCTTATCTCTAAGAAGAGACGTGACAGATATTCACATTCACAAGAAGATGATTAAATGCAGCTCTAAAGGTATTTTAAACATAAATAAAATCCAAAAACCTAACCCCGAAAGATGAAAATCCAACAGTTTTGTGTACCCCGTTTTGGGTAGTTTAGTGTATCAACTTCCTAGGAGCGTAACTTTGGCATACGATCTTTGTTTGGAGCACACAATAGCTCATTGGAAATGTATCATTGAGGATATTCATTTTGGAATCTCAATTAGAGCTTAGACTATCATTTAGGTGCTCTACCCCCCAAAAAACTTCATTTAGGCCCTCAAAATGGCCCCAAAAGTTTAGGAACCGAAAAAATGCTAAAAATAGTAAATTGCCAGAAGACTGTTTTGAGCGAGTTGGAATAGGTGGGTGGAAAACTATATCCACCTAGATCAATAATAAATTTAGTTGCAACTAGAAGTGTAGAGATTACTATTTGTGGATAAAGTGGTTGTAAGTGGACAAGTGGTTAGAAGTGGGTTAGCCTAAGAAGAAGGAATTTGTGTAAAGGTTAGAAGGTAACCCCTTGAGGAAGCTACTTGGAGAGTATAAATAAGAGAGAAAGGGTATCCTATTAGCACCTATTTGAGAATATTTAATATCTATAAGTGACCGAGGTAAGCAAGGATATCCGAGACGAATTTCAGAGGAAAGATGAAGTAAAGAAGGCCGAAAATCCAAGGGAGGATGAAGTCTTTTAATGATGTGTTCTATGGTATGTTATTTACAGGTCATATCACCATTTTTGCAATAAATTGTTTTATAGAATTGTTCATATACTGAAACCTAGATGATATTGAGAAAACATATCAAGGTACCTGTTGATCCAAAGAGGATCCAAAGAAGCCTAAGGATAACTCAGAATTCGCAGAAGCACTTTAGGAAACTCAAAATGGCCTCAACAGATAGAGAAAGGGAAAAAATTCAAAATCTTCAAAACTCAATGAAATTGGTATCATCACGAAGAGAGTGTTGCAAGATTTTTAATGGCGTAAACGACTTGTCAAACGAATTTACGGATCAAAAGATATTTGCGATCAAAGTTTTGGTCAACCTAGCCCAGTCAGCAAGGATGAGTCAACATCCATATTGCTGACGTCAGCATCCGTACGAATGATGTCAACATCCATACAAGGTATGTGGTACATGTGTCATGATGACATGGCAACACCATAGACTTCCACGTGTCACTTGTTTTTTTCCTTTTCTGGTCAATCCATGGACCAATGGAAAAGCACCACGTGGCAGTCCGTACAACCACATGGCATACCTACAGTTGACTAGGCAGAGATGACGTGTTAGTAACTATGTAGATTGATGACATGGGCCAATGAATGGCTTCTCTGTGGCCTAGTCATTGGCTGCCATGTGGCAGCGGGAAAATTTCCAATGAGGACCAACAACCAAATTTTTAAAAAATTATATATCCAATCCTGCCAAATATGGTCACAATTCCACAAAACTTGGTGGCATATCCCAACATATATGACCAAACAAAATTGCCAAATGTAATATCCTTTCCCCCAAGTGGTTAAGCAACGATCCGCCAAAGTTTTAGCAGTGGTCCGCCAAAGTTAGCCCCAATTCGGGTTGGTTTCAACCATACACTAAAAAGGGGAGGCCTGTGGGTTTTAACACGGGACCTCCCCCAACAACTCACATTTAATACGTCTGACCAAACAATAGGCCAAAAAACCACTTTGTAAACATCACCTGATATTTAATTTAAAAAGTGGTTTTGGCCAATGCACGTGGGAGGAGGCAGGGTGCGCGATGGTACAGTTGAGCGGGACTTTAGAGGAAATTTTTTATTCAATTAATTGCAGGTTGTAGGAACGAAAATCGAGAAAATTTTTATCATGGGCTTGAAAGTGTGAGATTCATATCGAGGCATGGAGACAGTCATTTTTGGGTAATTCGACGCCACGAATTCAATGATGTTGTTTGTTTCTACAACTTAACTCTAGAATGAGGTATACTTATGTATTTTGCCAAATTATTTTGTTGAGTTAATAAAAAGGCCTACCCATTTGAGAGCAGGGTTCAGAGACATAGTCCACCTTGGAAAAACTTCGGGTTTTTGTGTTCATTTTTTATGCTTATGTCTCTCTATCATTGAAGTTTCCTTCTTTATGATGCATTTCAGTTTATGCTCATTTAATACAATTCTTTAATAATTCACATCAATGAAAATATCTCGGATCACGTTAGTATCAGAGCAGACATCTTTGAATTGAATTGTTGAGCATGAATGCTTACTAGGGCCAATCATAAATAGGGTGAAGGAACACTTAAGACTTTAAACCCAAAGATTGGTCATGCATCCCAAAGAAAGAAAATGGATAAAGAGGACAAGTGTGAAGAACAGGAGAAAAAATTTCACATGGTATTCTATTGCATGTCATATATGGTTGAGAAAATGTATGGAGATTACGAGAAGAGAATGGAAAAGAAAGGGAAGAAAAAGGAAGCACCAGTGGATGAAAATGCTTCAGTGAATGAAGGGGATGAAGGAGACCCTCTTGAGCCTCCATATTCACCATCAAGTTCTAGATCTTCTTCCTCTGATCATTCTCATCGTTCTCATCATTCTAGCCATAATGCTTCTTTTAAGAAACCATTATTAAATATTTATGTAAAATTTTCTTTACTTATGTTTAATGGAGATGTTAATCCTGAAAATCTAGATAATTGGATCCAACGGGTTGAAGTATATTGCCATGTTCAACAGATTGATGAAGAGGAAGTTAAAGTGCAATTGGCCTCTCTTCAATTGGAAGGCACTGTTCTCTTATGGTCGAAATTTAGATCAACAATAAGGAAGCAATTTTACCCATTGGGTTATTTACATAAAGAAATGATGGAATGACAAAATTTAAGACAAAGTAAAGGTCAAACAGTACAAAGTTTCACGGAAGAATTTAGGAAGAAAGATCTTTCACTAAACATTTCTTTAGATTCTTATGAAACTTTAATGAAGTATATTGGCACACTTCACAGTTATATTCATCATACTTTACTATTTTTTAACCCCACCAGTCTTGATGAAGTTTGTGTGCAAGCCACTCGCTTTGAGAACAGGGAAAAATTTCAAAGGAAGGACAAAAAGAACGCCATTGTAAAGAGGGAAGAAGGAAATCCATCTTGCACTCATTGCAAGAAGAATGGTCGTGATGATGAACACTGTTGGAAATTACATCTAGAGAAAAAACCGAAACGACTCAGTGGAAATGGGAAGACAAATCTTGTTTCTATACTGCAATAATATATTGGTTCCTATTCAAGAGACGAGGAAAAGATCACAATGGTTGGAGTACAAGGTAAAGGTTCCCTTCATGCTAGTTCAAATTTCAATAATGAATCTCATGATGATGAAAGAAAGAGGAATGAATCATTTCAAATAAGAGTTGTGTCTAAGCACACTAAGATAGATACATTATTTGATCCAGGTTCCCAAGTAAACTTGATATCTGAAGCACTTGTCAAAAATATGGGTCTTGAAACTAAACCACATCCAAAACCTTATCCTCTTGGTTGGGTATGTGATAAAGAAAAACTTAATGTCACCAAGCAGTGTAGGGTCAGATTTGCTATTGCTTCAAAGTTGATTGATGAAGTGGATTCGGATTTTGTATCACTTGATATATGTGGCATAGTGCTAAGGAGTCCTTATCTTTATGATAGAAAAGTCGTCTTCTTTCGTCATGAGAACAAATATCACCTTACTAAAGGGGGAGTGGAATATATTGTTAGAGCCCACAACATGAGGGTAAACACAAAACTTGTTCGTGCAGGACAAATGAAGAGACTCATAAACACTAATAAGAGATATGCACTCGTGGTCATAAGGGAAAAGGATGTCAAAACATCTGACGACTTCCAAGGATGTGATCCTTCTCATAAGAAAGAATTAATTGATATTGTTTCTAAGTATGATGACTATCGAGCTGAAGATATACCATGTAAATCAACATTTAATTGTCAACCCGGGAAGGTAGACTTAGAGGAACCAGCACAGGAAATGCAGGGTTGGAGAGGGGGTTTAAAGGATGCCAAACTAATCTCTGAACTGCTAAAAGAAAATTGTTGAAAGAACTATTGTACCCTACTTTGTTCTGCACACGTTTGCACTACTCTGTGCTACTTGGTACTAACCGGTATTGTTCTGTATATTCATGTAAAAGATAAACCTTCTATTGTAGTCAAAATAAACTTCTCTATCTCATGAGATATCCGAACCAGTTCCTGAATGTTAAGCAGTTTGAACATGAAAACTGAAAGATGAAATCAATGGCTGAAAAAGATAATGTCTAAACTGGAATCTTGAAATGCTAAACCTCTATGCAATCAAATGGAATGCTACTTCTATGCTATTAAACCCATGAGAAGACTGGCAATGTAGATTGGGGTCGAATCTTTAATGAAAAGTAATGGATGAAATCTATTGTAAATACAATGTATCAGCTCTGTTTCCATCGAAGGGGGCCCTGCCTTCTCTGTCAACGGTCTGTTCTCTAAATCAACACATACTGGCAAATAAATAACTCACAGCTAAAATGGCAAGAACAGAAATCAGATTACTGGAACTCTCACTATTTTATTGAAAGATAAGGACAATACAACTGCTTGGAGATTCGACCTCTGTTCTCATCCTCTATCTAACCTATGCTCTGTCTATCTCCCTTCTCAAGCATCGCACATTTTAGATCTCTCTACCTATTTCTCTACATCTTTTTTCCATCCTTTCTCGAGCATAGAAGCTCTCATCTGACGTTTTCTAACCCTCTGGCAATGCATGGCATCTCTTTACATAACGTTCCAGATCCCTGGCAATGCGTGGCATCTTTTTACATAACGTTTCATCTCTCTGGCAATGCGTGGCTTTGCCCTAGATGAATAATGAGTTACAAAACGGTTTCGAGAGATCAAGGAGGATGAGACACGTTTTTACATAATCAATCGATTTCAGGATTGCCTTTCCCCGTGTCTCTTGATAAGCATGATTATATGTGCAACCGTATGCTTATTCGCCCCTTAAGATAGGCGATTCCATCAAGTTTTCAACCGATGCCCTAACCTCATGACACGAAGGCAATACAAAACACGCGTGGCAATAATAACTCTGTTGACGTTTTCCAAACCGCCAATGTCCTCCCAAGAAGCATTGGGCACCTCGGCAATAGTTTCACGCAGGGCAGATAGGGTTATTGGAGCTCAACGTAGTCTGGAAGTGCCCATTGGTAGTAAACATAGAATTGAGGGTTTCAACAATTCATTCAACATCTTTAGAATACTCATATTATTTTGTATGGATACGAAGGATTTCCAATCGTCCCACTTCATTGGAAACTTCAACATCATCAGAAGCACCAGTTGGTAACTTTGCTCTCGAGATAGATTACTCCTTGTCTGCCCTTTACAGCATTTGCACCAAGAGGTGATAGTGCATCCACATTATATCTTTGTTTTTAAACCCTTTCCTTCACCCATTCAGGGCCAAGCTCCAGTGAATGCAGAGCAAGCTTTTGTCCAATGATTGAAGCACATATTGGGATATTATCTTGTGTTTTGAGAGGTTGTGCTCCAAGGCCCATATATGTGTAACAGAGTATGAATAGCACAAAAAGAATGCCATTTTCTTAACAAAAGACTTCAGGAGAGTAAACAATATCTTCAAGAACCAGCAAGAAAATGTTATAAATCCGGAGCCCAACAATGACATTTTTCAGGAAGCAGACAGATTACTTCCTAAGAGGGAAATCCATCATGAAATCCATCTTCAACAATATTCTCCTCTTCCTAAGGTGGGCATGCACATGATGTTATTTGCAGAGATGAAAGAGATAAAAAAGAAGGTACAAGACTTATTGGATCAAGGGGTCATCAGATCCAGTTCATCTCCTTGTGGTTCTTCGATCGTGATGGTGCCAAAGAAAGATGGCACATGGTGAATACATGTCGATTATCGAGACTTAAACAAAATCATGGTGAAAAATCGATACCCTCTTCCTCATATAGATGATTTACATGATCAATTAAAAAATGTATTTTATTTCACTAAGTTGGATTTACACAGTGGATACCATCAGGTCAGGGTTGCATAACATGATGCATGGAAAACTGCCTTTAAAAGCAAAAAGAGATTGCTTGAATGGTTAGTTATGTCATTTGGTCTTTGTAATGCTCCGAAAACCTTCATGCGTGTGATGAATGATGTATTCAAGCCATTTCTAGATGATTTTGTAATTGTATATTTAGATGAAATTCTTATATTTAGTGGGACTTGGGATGAACATGTAAGGCATGTAAAGAAAGTATTGGATACTTTAAAAAGGGAAAATTTGTATGTAAAATTGTCCAAATATGAATTTGGCAAGACTGCACTAGTGTAATTAGGTCATATTGTAGGAGGAGGACAATTGAAAATTGATCCTTCCAAAATTGATGTAATTGTAAATTGGCCTGAGCCCAAAAATGCAACCGAAATGTGAAGATTCTTGGGTGCATTCCAGTAGTGGAGGAGATTCATTTCAAGTTTCTCATTTATTGCATCTCCTTTGCATGCCTTAATCATTGTGAAGAACACTTTTCAGTGGGGATGAAAGAAACAAAAGGCCTTCAAAACTTTGAAAGAAAATATCAGTACCGCACCAATATTATCACTAATGAATCTTCAACAGCCTTTCGAGATCAAGATAGATGCCAAAGGATACACCATGGGTGTAGTATTGATGAAATATTGTAAGCCTATCTGTTACCACTCTGAAAATTTTAACCAAGTTATTGTTAACTATCCTACATATGATCAAGAGTTGTATGCATTAGTTCAAAGTGTAAAGAAATGGAAGCACTACTTGTTACGTAAGGAAACAATCATACATACATATCATCGGTCCTTATAGTATCTCCAAGAAAAAACCAAGCTACAAAAATCTTGGCATTACAGGTGGATGGGTTTTCTTCAACAGTTTCATTTGGTAATCAAATACAAAAAGGGTATAAGTAACAAGGTAGTTGATATGCTTTCTAGACCTCCTATTGTTGTGTCTATTATTTTGAAGAATGCTTCTTTATCTCATGATAACTATGTGGAACAATATGTTGTTGATGAATATTTTAAATAAGTCTTTAAGAAGCTAACCCATGGTGCACATGTAGAGAACTATTATATACAGGGAAAACTACTCTACCATCTTGGAAAGCTATGTATTCCTACAAGTGAACGAGTCCATGTAATACGAGAACCTCACACTTCTCTTGTGTCTGGTCATTTTGGGGTAGGAAAAACTATGGCTCATCTGCAAAGATTTTGTTACTGGCCTCAAATGAAAGCAATTGTAACTAAATATGTAAAGGGGTGTGTGATGTGTTCTACTTGTAAGCCCACTAATAGAAAATTGGGGCTATACTCACCACTTCATGTTCCATCCCATCCATGGGAGAGTATCTCCATGAATTTTGTAGGGGGTTTACCAATGTCAAAAAGGGGTCATGAATATTTATATGTAGTAGTGGATAGGTTTAGCAAGATGTGTATCTTGATGCCATGTAAAACGTAGATCACTACTGAGGAGACTGCTAATCTCTTCTTTCAGTATGTTTGGGTTCACTTTGGGTTACCCACATCCATTATCTCAGATCGATATATTTGATTCCTTGAATATTTTTGGACAAGCTTGTGGAGAATGATCGACACCAAGTTGAAGAGGAGCACTCCTTTCCATCCACAGACCAACATACAAACAAAGATTGTTAACTGAAAAGTGTTAATTTTTCTTCGAGTCTACTATAGAAAGCATCCTAGGTTATTGGATGAATATATACCCTATGTACAACATGCTTACAATCGAGCCTTACACTCTTCCACTCATTTTTCACCATTTGATAAATGTTTTGGGTATTTTCCTAAGGTCCCTTCGGACTTGATGTATGGGAAAGATGTTGATTCCAATGAATAAATAAATGAATACATGGTCGACAAGTTCATTCAAAGAATTCAACAAGTACACCAAGAAGTCAGGGAACAATTGGGGAAGATTCAAGCACAATATAAAGCTCGACATGACAAACATAGGGTTGATCATCAGTTCCAGGTTGGAGACTACGTATGGCTTCACATCAACAAGGAGTGGTTGAAGGGTGAAGGAAAGAAACTCAATCCCATCCGATATGGACCCTTCACTATTTTGGAGAAAAGAGACACCAATGCTTTTCATTTAGATTTTCCACCTTATATGTAGATCTACGCAGTTGTAAATGTGGAAAACTTGAAACTTGTTTAGCCTCCCATGATCATGGATCAGGGTGAGGATGTTTCAATACCTTTAGTTGATGAGTTTTCTCCTGCGTACTTGAACGAATTGAAGGAATATATCATCCTAGACATAAGGATGATAAATTCACGCAGGGGTGATGTTGATTATCTTTGAGTGGGCTTAAAGGGCACACATATAAGAAAAGAAAAGTGGGTTGAGAAGGACAAGATGAGCGAACTCTTCCCCCACTTATCTATTGATTGATGAAATATTTTGGTGGTCCAAAAATATTTCAGTGGGAAGGCATGATCCAAAAAGGATCCAGAGAATCCTACAGATAACTCAGAATTCACAGAAGCACCTTAGGAAGCTAAGAATGACCTCAGCAGATAGAGAAAGGCAAAAAATTCAATGTCCTCAAAGCTCAGTGAAATTGGTACCCTCGCGAAGATCACGTCGTAAGATTTTTGACGGCGTAAACAACTCGTCAAACAGAGTTACAAATCAAAATATATCCACGTTCAAAGTTTTGGTCAACCTAACCCAGTCAGCAGGGATGAGTCAACATCCGTACTGCTGATGTCAGCATCCATACTACTGACGTTAGCATCAATACGAATGACGTCAACGTCTGTACATGGTATGTGGCATACATAAAGGGCGACATGTGTCATGATGATGTGGCAGCACTAGAGGTTGCCACATGCCACTCTTTTTGGCCTTTTTAGATCAATCTGTGGACCAATGGAAAAGCACCATGTGGCATCCATACAGATGACCAGATAGAGATGATGTGGCAGTGACTGTGTAGATTGATGACGTGGGTCAATGAGTGGCCGCCACATGGCCCAGTCATGGGCTGCCATGTGGCAGGGGGAAAATGCCCAATGAGGGCCAACAACTGAATTTTAAAAAATATATATATCCAATCCCGCCAAATCTAGCGGAGGTTCCACCAGAATTGGTGGCATATCCCAACATATCCGACCAATCAAACTCGCCAAATGTAACAGCCTTTCCACCAAGTGGTTAAGCACTGATCCACCAAAGGTTTAGCAGCGGTCTGCCAAAGTTAGCGCCAATTCAAGTTGGTTTCAACCATACACTAAAAAGGGGAGGCCCGGAGGTTTGACCTGTGGGTTTGACCCAGGAACCTCCCCAACAACTCGCCTTTAATACATCCACCCAACCAATAGGCAAAATGATCACTTTGTAAACATTACACGACATTTAATTTAAAAAGTGGTTATCACCAATGCACAAGGCAAGAGACAGGGCGCGCGATGGTACGTTCGGGCACAACTTTTAAGGAAATTTTTTAATGAATTAATTGCAGGTTGCAAACACAAAACTAAGATGAAATTTATCATGGGCCTAAAAGTGCTAGACTCAGATTGAGGCATGGAGACAATCATTTTTGTGTAATTCGACACCACGAATTCAGTGGTACTGTTTGTTTTCTGATCTGAGAAAATCTTCTACAGCTTAACTCCAAAATGAGGTATACTTAGGTATTTTGCCAAATTATTTTGGTGAGTTAATAAAAAGCCTACCCATTTGAGAGTAAGACCCAGAGACATAGTCTACCAGGGACGAACTCTGTTATCAAGTTTTTGTGTTCAGATTTGATGCTTATGTCTCTCTATCATTGAGTTTTCCTTCTTTGTGATGCATTTCAGTTTATGCTCATTTAATACAATTCTTTCATAAGTGACATCGATGAAAATATCCTGGATCACCTATGGTAGAAATTTCAACTTCTGGGTCATTTTATTTTGGGAGATACACTCTATGGAAGATAGGGTTTTTGGCTAGTCCTGAAACTAGTTTTAAACAAGTGTTCCAGGTAAAACGGTCATAAATTATTCATAGAAAATCCAACTGATGTGAGATCAATTGTAATAAAAAGAGTACAGACCTTAGTTTGTTGTGTGAAAATTTTCATAATAATATATCAAATATTGTGCAGGTGGCATGTCGTACAAGTTCACTCTATAGAATAATACAAAATTCAGCAAGGTCTGTCATTTTTTCTATAAATATTTTTCTGGGAGGTTCTAAGAAGTGAAACCTAGAGGAATTGTAGAGAAGACACTGAAGAATATTTTATATCATTTTCAGACCTTCATTCATTTCAGGTACAAAGTTATGCTTGATGCAAGTTAGGGTTGTTGACTAATAAAAAACTAGTCATGTGAGACTTAGGTAAAGTTTGATGAAAATGCTATTCTCTTGTTGTTGAAGTTGAGGAAGGTTCGCAGGTCTATGATCACATACACCAGGTTTTTTATATAGTTACAAGGATGTTTTGGTGGTTACATTTGGTCATGACATGGTACATGCTTGAGGCTACATAACAATGAGGTTTTGGCACATGGTTTGATGTAAGGGTTTATGGTATTTGGTTTATAGATAGTGTGATGTATTGCTAGAAGCATTTTGTTGGATATCTTGGTGTATGTATTTGTTGTATGGTTGAGTTAGATGTTGGGTACATGGTTGAGGCATGTAGTTGATGAGTTGGCACATACATGAAGTGTATCAATGATGATGTTGGAACATATTGATGAGTCATTGTTGATGTGTTGTTGATACATTATTGGTACATGCTTGGTGCATTGTTAGAGGCACTTGCTAGTAGTATTGTTGGGACATAGTTTATGGTTGATGTTGCATAAATATCTTGGTATATTGTTAGAATCACATCTTGATATTAGTGATGGTTATGAGGTGTTGTGATGTGCATGGTCAATGCACTTGTGATAGTACATGTTGTGATAGTTATTGATGTACATGATTGGTTGATGATATTATTGTGACAGGTTATTGGCACATGTTGTTGGTACAGTTTCTTTGGTACATGTTGTTACATGTTGACACTGACAACGGTTGATTCAGTGACAGTGACAGGTTGTCTATATTTGGCATTTATATTTTAGTGTGGTTGGATGGGGAAAGGAAATGTGGTTGTATCCAACTTCCGGTTGAGCCAGAGAAATAGGGAATTGGAGCTTCCTTGATCCAGAATGGATCCTAGAGCCGAGATGTGGTCCGTGAAGGCCTAAAAATCAAATTTTTCAGAATCTCTTCTAAATGGACATGTGTGTTGGCCTCATCGATACGAACCCAACACAACTTGAACTCGCTCAAATGGACGTCATATGCGAAAGATATCATGGTCTGTTTGTTTCGTCAAACAGGTAAAACAAATGTTGACCGTGTAGTCCGTACAGTGCTGACGTGGAAGATGATTGTACAGGCTGTACGGTTGTATAGGTGACATGGCAATGATGCGTTGGTGTTGACTGGGCAATTGATGGTGACAGGTGGAGCAGTCATATTTTGACACATGGCACAACTGCAAGGGTGACACATGGCACGAGATGATGTGGCAAGTTTCGTACAATAGGATGACGTGGCAAGGTCTGTACGGGATGATTGGAAGGATGACATGACAAGTACAGTGGCAAGATAACTGGGGAGGTAGGTGGATGAATTGTCGGTTGAAATGTGTCCTTGTTTTGGGTGGATAACATGGTGCCATGTGGCCCAATCTTGGGTTGCCATGTGGCACCCCTCCATTGTTTAGCAGTTATGGCAAAAGTATGGACTCCCGGGGAGTTGAACCCATGACCTCCATTCCGGGTGAATGGTTTGCGAAGGCTGGGATATCATCCCGCCCACATTGATCCTTGTTAACCATAGTCATAATCAAACATTTAATCTTGAATAGTTGTATAATCGATGAAGAATAGGGTTGGGGCTAGTCCCCAGCCCCCGACACGGTCCCATACAATCTATACCTTGAGACCTTGCTATTAATGGATGGCACGGTGTTTCCATGGGTACAACCCTTGGTTCTACACTACAACATGAAAGCACACCTTATGACCCCGACGAGCATGGATATTTGTGGATTATCATCGGTCAGTCAGGCTAGCCCGTCAACCAAGGCACATGACTAGTGGCTCGAAAACAGGGGGCTACAATGGATTTTTGGGTGCATGGAAGGTAAGGTCGTGGCCACATGGGCCATAACCACATGACCAGGGTGAGATCTTAACTGTTTGGGGTGCGTGTAGGTGACCATGAGCTCGCGAAAAAGGGGTTGCGTGCAATTCTATGCCAAAAGTGGGTTTTCTACCTTATAATAAATATTTTTAATGGATTTTTAGCCAGATTTGGGAGATTTAGTCCATTTTTGGAGGATCTTGGGCCCTTTTTGAGGCCAAATCTTGGGGGGAAGTTAGGATTTTGTTGCCAACTTCAAGCCTATATAAAACAGAGGTTCTTGAAGCCACAAAGAGAGTTTCAGATTAGGAAAATGTTGATGAATTGTTGAGGCAGAGCTATTTTTATGCAGGGAAACAATAGAGGAGAGCACATTTGCGAGCCATTTCTAGGAGCTTCGTTCATCTATTTTCAGTGTTGTCAGTTTTGATGGGTTCTTGAGATCTAGCAGAACACAACTAGCTCATTTTTGTAATCCATTGGCACTTTTATGATGTACATTTGAAGATTCAAATAGAAATAATAAAGCCTCGCCCACTAAGACAAAGGCTCGGAGACATAGGCGAGATTGCCAAACTCCGTTATCATTTTGGTGTTTATGGTTTGTTGTTTATTTATGCTTATTTACAGATCTGTATATTTATTTATGGATTCCATATTTATTCATTAATTAATCATCTTTCATCAGTTTCATAAATTTTTATTTAACTCATGCAAAATAACTCAACCATTGTCTTTAAAAGATCTTTTCGGATCAAGTGATATTAGAGATAGTTGACGGTTGATTTTTGAGTTTGCATGTTTACCAGGGAAAATCTCATCTCGATTGAGAAAATGGAATCTAAGGAGGGAATTTCTCAAGATGAGAAGAATATGTGAACTACTCTATTTTCCATGGCAGAGATGGTGAAAGCATTGTATGAAGATTACTTGGAACGAAAGAGATTGGTTCAAGGGAAATATTCAAAGAACAACAAAAGCAAAGAAGAATTGAAGGAACTTCCTTCTACACCTGATTCAGAAATCAACTATGAGGTATGCAATGAAATCTATTCATCAATTTCGCATAGTTCCCATCAAGATGGTTCTTTTGGTGCATTTGAAAAACATACAAAAGGTATAGGTTTGAAATTTCTAACCAAGATGGGTTATGAAGGAAATGGAATTGGAAATAAGAGCCAAGGTATCATTAATCCCATAGAGGTTGTGGAAATACCTCACTATTTAGGATTGGGATATGGTGAAGTGGAGATTGGAGAATGCTCCAAAACATTGGAAGCAAGTGATGCTTCAAATGACCATCTTAATTCATTGCGGGAACAATTCACAAAAGGTGATGGTGTATCACTCCATGATGGTGATAGTGAATGAAATTCATATCCAAAGAAAATTGAAGATACACAAGAAAGGTATAATGGTCATGGTTTTTTCAAATCTCTTTTTTATTATAAAAAACATAATCATGAAATCTGAAACTTGTAGAATATGTATCCTTGTACTTTTTGTCATTCACCTAAGCATTGTGTGGCCAAGTGTTGGAAGAGACAATATTTGTATAGGAATTTTATGTCAACCAGGAAGGAGACGCGACATAAAGACTCAAATCCAAAATGAAAGAAAGATAAGGGAAAACAAGTCTGGATGCCAAAAAATCACTGCACTTATTGCAACACAGGTGGACATCAAAAGGCTAAATGTTGGAAGCTTAATCTGGAGCTTCATCCAAAGAAGGACAAAAGGATTGTGCATGTACTCACAAAGGAAGAGGCATTACCAGAAAAGAAAGAGGAACAACATGAAGGAAAGAAAGGTTTTTCCAGAAGTGGATGTCACATCTTCATTGTATTTTGCTTCCATTAATGTAATCACACATGTTGAAATGATGACCTGTTATAACATCATTTTGAACAACATAGTGTTTTTTTTTATCCTTATGAGTATGTAATCAGTATGGTCAATTTTGTAACCTTTTGGAGGACCAAAAGGTCTTTAGTGGGGAGGTGTGATCCAGAATGGATCCTATAGCCAAGATGGGGTCCAGGAAGGCCTAAAAACCAAAGTGCTCATAATCTCTTCTAAACAAACGTGTGTGCCAAGAATGATTTTAAGGATAGAAATTTATTTTTAAATATAGAAACCTTGGAAAATCTTACTAATCCTTCATATGCAAACTATAAATGTTTGGTGATATTTTTGTAAAAATATTCAAATTTCTAAGGATTTTGTATAGTTTTTATAAAATTTTGGCGATTTTTAAGGTAAAATAGTTTTATCCTATATAATTTGGGCGAATAATTTTTAAAATAGTGAATCTTGTTTTTGGAAAAACCATGGAAAATTAGCCCATGAGGGAAATTTATCCCCTAAAATCATCCCTAGTGTGCGTAGGCCTTGTCGATATGAACCCAACACAACTTGAATAGGATCAAACAAACATCGTATCCGAAAGATATCGTGGTCTATCCGTTTCGTCAAACAGGCAAAAAAATATGTTGACTGTGCATTCCATACAGTGATGACCTGGCAAATGACTATACAGGTCGTACAGGTGACGTGGCAGTGATGTGTTGGTGCTGACTGGGTAGTTGATGGTGGCAGGTGGACCTATCATATTATGACACATGGCACCACTGCAAGGGTGACACATGGCATGGGTTGACATGGAAAGGTCCGTACAACAGGCTAACATGGCAAGGTCTGTACGGGCTGATTGGTAGGATGGTGTGGAAAGTACAATGGCAAGGTGATTGGGAAGACAGGTGGATGAATTTTTGGTTGACACGTGTCCTTATTTCATGTGAATAGCATGGTGCCACATGGCACAATCTTGGGATGCCATGTGGCACTCCTTCATTGGTTAGCAGTTATGGAAAAAGTGTGGACTCTCAGGGAGTCAAACTCGTGACCTCTGGTTCGGGTGAATGGTTTGGTAGGGTCAGGCTACCAGCTTGTCCACGTTGATCCTTGTTAACCATACTCACAATCAAACATTTAAGCTTGAATCGTTGTATAATCGGCGAAGAATAGGGTTGGGGCTAGGCTCCAGCCCCCGACGTGGTCCCATACGATCTATACCTTGTGACCTTGATGTTAACGGATGGAGCATTGTTGCTATGGGTACATCCCCTTGTTCGATGCTACAACATGGAACCACACCTTATGACCTGAACAAGTGCAAATATTTGTGGATTAGCATCAGTCGATTGGGCTAGCTTGTCGACTAGAGCACATGTCCAGTGGCTCAAAAATAGGGGGCTACAATGGATTTTTGGGCGCGTAGAAGGTAAGTTCGTGGCCACATGGGCCATAGCCACATGACCCGGGCCAGAGCTTAACTATTTGGGGGGCGTGGAGGTATAGTGCTTGGACACATGGGTGCGTGCAGGTGACCAGGAGCTCACGAAAAAGGGGTTGCACACAATTATATGCCAATAGTGGGTTTTCTACCTTATAATAAAGTTTTTTAATGGATTTTTAGCCAGATTTGGGAGATTTAGTACATTTTTGGAGGATCTTGGGCCCTTTTTGAGGCCAGATCTTGGGGGGAAGTTGGGATTTGTTGCCAACTTCAAGCCTATATAAACCAGAGGTTCTTGAATCCATGGAGAGAGTTTCAGATAAGGAAAATGTTGATGAATTGTTAAGGCAAAGACATTTTTATACATGGAAGCAATAGAGAAGAACACCTTTGCGGGTCATTTCTGGGAGCTTTGTTCATCTGTTTTCAGTGTTGTCAGTTTTGATGGGTTCTTGAGATCTAGTAAAACATAGCTAGTGCATTTTTGTAATTCATTGGCACTTTTATGATGTACATTTTAAGCTTCAAACAAAAATAAGAAAGCCTCACCCACTGAGACAAAGGCCCGGAGACATAGGCGAGATTGTCGAACTTCATTATCATTTTGGTTTTTATGGTTTGTTGTTTCTTTATGCTTATTTCCAGATTTGTATATTTCTTTACGGATGCCATATGTCTTCATTAATTCATCCTCTTTCATCAGTTTCTTAAATGGTTATTTAACCCATGAGAAATAACTCAACCATTGTTTTTAAAAGATCTTTTAGGATCATTCCTTCAGGTTGGAACTTGAGAATTAGGGGGTTGTAGCCTCCTTCTGGTTGGAGCCAGAGAATTGGGTGGTTGTAGCCACCTTCCGGTTGGAGCTGGAGAACACATTTGGTTGGATCCAAAGAATTGTAATTTAATGCTTCCTTGAATGTAATTCTTAAAAACATATAAGGAAATCATTATGTGGTTTTCTCCTGCATTGGGTTTCCACGTAAAATACTGGTGTAATGTGCATTGTGTGGATGTGGCTATTTTTGTTTATTATGCATTGATGGATGTTAATTTTATATGATGTAATAACATATTAATGATGAACTGATGAACATTTTTGAATAAGTTAAAGGAACATAAACTGTGGTTAAAAGTGTATAAATTGCTCATTAATGATTCACCCCCCCTCTCAGTAATCCAACATTCGTTGGAAATTCAGAAATCTTGGTTATAACCTTGTTAAACCATTCTTGAATATAATCCTTAAGGGGGCAAGAATCACTTCTTGTTTCACTTGATATTTAACATTTCAATTTCAATTTCTCTATAGTCAATAAATAAATTTTGCAATATAGTCTCAATGTCTTCATTTTTATTTGTGTACTCAACAAGAAAATTATCAATGTCATCATAAGTATACTCAACCATACTATCAAATGTTTCAGCTGATGATTTCTTCAAATTTTCAAATCGCTCTTCAAATTGTTCCCTACTCATGAGCATTGAATTTGATATTAAGCTTGGATCTGAAGCTTCAATAGTGGTGCCCGCAATACCCAAACCAATAATATTTGAGTATGCCTCAGAGTTTTTCCATGGAAGTTATTTCAATTGATTAAACAACCCCTTTAATGTGTTAATCATTTTAATCCAACATGCCTTTAATTGTTTTATACAACTCTGGGAGGGAAAATATTCATGTTTTCTTCTATGATCCATCATTGCTGAGACTTTTTCTATAAACATAGCAACCCCATCTGTGAAGAATCCTTCATCATTATTCAAGTCTACGTTTAGATACTATTTATTATTTTGGATTCTAAGCCCAAGAGAAGATTTTTTTTTTTCCAAGTCCCATATATCTAAAATGAGCGACATTGTTTTCAAAAAAATGTCGAGTAGCAATGATTAAGATTGAAATTCCTTTTACTCTCAGATTTAACTTTGGAGTTCCTTGAATAATTTTGTCAAGTTGTATCATGGTGACTAGGGTAGTCAATATGGGTGGGGGCATGGATTTTCTTCCAATTCCTTGACTCTCTCCTTATGTCTGATATTTTCCTCTTCCATATTAATAATTGAAACATCCAATGCATCTCTTGTGACTTTATGCATTGAAGATAACTTTGACAACAACATGTTTTAAGTATCAATGGTGGACCGTGACTTTATCTTCTTATTCTTCAAGGTTCTTTCAAAGTTCAATCTCTTTGAAGACTTATCAAATAAAACATTATGTACAAAAAAGGTTTCTTCATCAAAGAAGATTTCATCTTGAACAACCAATCCAGTGGACCATACATTTTCTTGGGTGCATTCTTCTTCGTATGGAAACCAATATTTTCAATGTCAACATCTAAATCCATATCATCAAGCAAAATATCATTTTCATGTACGCTTTGTTCTTCTCCCTCTTGCTGAGAATTAACCCTTTTCCTTTTTATTGTTAATTTATGGGGGTTTTCTCAACTTCCATGAGGAGGATTTATTTCTCCATCATCACCTAAATTGTTTCTTAAGGTTTCTCTTTGTTGGGTTGTTGCAGATTTAGCATTTACTTTAGGAAAAAGACTTATGTGAGAAGCAATGGGTGACTGGGCGTTTCTTCCACTTGAGGGTTTCCCTCTTCGATTATAATGTTCTATAGTGCTCACGACTGTCTCTATGTCACCAAATGTTTTATCAACACCTTGAACAGGAGGTTCATGACTATCACCCTCTTCCTCCCCAAATGTGAGTGTATTGATCATTATGGGGCTGAGCCCGACTGACACCTCGTGATTATAAAATATGGTTAGGGTCAAACCCCTTGATTTCTTCTGCAAACTTCAAATTAAACTGGTCAAAGTAAGAGGAATATTCATCGATTTTGGAAATTCCTCTCAAACGAATTTCACCAACTCTCTAAGGCAGAGGAATAAACTACTTTTTTCTTCTTTCATAAAAAGCATGAAACCAATACTTATATTTTCTCTCCACCTCTATTATAAATAACTTGTTTGACACATAATAAGGGAGGTATATAGGCTTTTCATGAGAACAAACAATCCTAATGATGTTGTAGTTATCCATTTTCTCCAGAATTCCCTTTTTATCCAAAAGGGTGGATGCTCCGAATGAAAGCCTGGGAGTATATTCTCCAAAGAGTAATTTCTTAAATTCAGAGAAAAAAACATTGTAAACTTCATAAAAACAATGGATAACTTTCTGTCTCCAGAGAGCTTGATACCACATAGTCACAGGGTCAATTTTTGAGTTTACCCTTTTTCCAACACTCAAACCTTTAAAAATATGACAATGTGTGATAGAAAATACCAGATAAGATGCCATATAGAATTTTCTCTCACTTCTGAAATTCATTAATTGTGCATAAATTTCATTTGATATGATCTTTTCCCAATCGAAAACAACATTATCATGAACTATAAGATGTAAGATATATAGGGCCATCCAGGGAATAATTGTTGTAGAATCATGACCAATAACCCTAGTAAATAACAAAGCAATTTATTGATAAGGATCCTTTAAAGAACTAACTTGGATTTTGTATAGGTCTTTCGACATTGTAGTATGGTCTTGTAAATATTCCTGCAAGAGCTCAATTCCATTATTTTTCCCTCTGAGAAAATTTCTTTCCTCTTCTCCTTTGTATATTGATTTCAGCTCTGATAGTTTTAACATATTTTTGAAGACCAAAGGTGCCAATGAAACATGGGAGCCGCTTTGTAGTGGAATTGTTCTTCTGCTCTAGACAAATTTATCAATGCACCAGGTGACAATATCTTTGCACTTGAAAACCTCAGGGACACAGCCAATGAGAACTATTCCTAATGTCCACACTTTATTATTATCTTTGTATGGTAATGTCGAATAATACCAATATGCCCTCAACCAATGGTAATTGTGATCTTCTATGGCGAGTAGATTCAAGGTATCCCCGCATAAATATTTTTTTTCTTTCGGCGATCTTCAAGAGGTTGACAAACTTATCTGTAATGCCACTCAGAACAATGAAATAATATTTATGTTAGATCCTTGATGATAACATTAACCTAAAATAAATGAGATTTTCCTCGATAGAAACATCATTAATAACGACCTTTTCATAATTTAATTTAGCAATTGAGTTCGTAGAATTAGCATTTAATATGACTCGAGAACTATGAAAGAGAAAGGACACATCACGATGGGGTGGTAGAGTGGAAGATTTTAAATGAGAATGCAAGTCCAGGAGTTTGTGAGTCCACTGTGATAAGAAAAATGGATAAGTATTGATACTTATTAGGTATACTTATGAATATGGGAAGATACAAAGAAAGGAAGTTATGAGTCTGCGAGTCCGCAAATGAAAAAATAAACTAAGTGTTGGGAAGAGGTTCAAGGAATAAAAGTGATCGACTGTGAGTCTGTGAACCTGTGGATATAAGAAAATGACATAAGTATGGAAAAATCATATGTCGTGAAGGTAATTAGATATGATAATGAGAATTATAGGAGGAAAACATACTTAGAAAAAATACAACTGCAGAGTAATGAAGAAGAAAGAAGGACTTATGAGGTTCAACAACTACTTATCACCTATTTGAGAAGTTATTATCTTGAGATATGAAAGTTTTTTTCCTTAACCCAAACTAAATATGTTTTCATTATATAGATATAAAACAGTTTGTGTTAATGCAACAAGAATTACAAAATTCCTTCTTGAGGTTTTCAACACTACATAGTTCTATATTTCTTAATACATATGAAAATATGACTATTGGCCTATCATTCCAAGTATTTTTGCAAGTATATTGATGAATAAATTGTCCTAAAATGCATACAACATGAAAATATATTCATATTGATTAACCTTTGGAATTGTTCCGATCTTCTGGATCCTCTACAACTTGTTGGTTGTCTCCGTCTTCTATTTCCATAAGGACTTGATGTCTAGTTCATACCTTTGCCTTCCCTCCTTGCACAAATATTTGTGTACCATTGTTGTTCGAAGCCACATATAGATTTTCCACATGTTGTGATATGAACAAAAACCTCATCCTACTATATTATGCCTCAATAGAGTCCAATTGGTTGTTGAAACTGAGAAGGAGACTAGACACATTTTCAAAATGATAATTACTTACCTACTCCAGCTCGACAACTTTCATGGTAAGGGCCTGAATAACACTGTTATTCACTTTCCCAATCTCCTCATGTCTCCTTAGAAAACATTTATTCTCCCTCGTATATTTTCCAACCATTTCTTTTCCCCAATGATATCTAGGTCGTGTTCTCTACACTTCCTTTTGGTTCCTTCATCCCCTTTTATAGCTTGCACTCTTGTCTGGTGTCTCTCCTCTTGCTATGTGTATGTATGTATATTACCTTCCCTCCTTTGGAAGGTTTCTGACCTGTCTTGTTCCTTCTGTTAGAAGGAAGCTCGGGTCTGCAGGTCTCTATGGTACTTCGGGCTGACATTCTATAGCTAGACCATGCTTCCATTCATGGGGGTGGTTGATGATTCAACCACTGGTCCTTTCTTCATTCACTGATTTCCTTCCTCTAGAGATATCATGGCTCGTACTTCATGGATTCACCCCCCATCAGTCAGTTATGGGAAGTTTAACAATAATACATTTACATCGTCCACATGCCTTAGCATGGTAATCCTATTTTATGATTAATTACAAGTTGGGGGAAAGAGGGATGTTACAGAGTGAATGATCTTATTTGTGGTGTCGTCCTTTTGAATTTATGCCTTAACTGATCATGATCATGATTGAAGCTTCTTTGTGGCTTGAACATGGATTCTCTTCTTGAAGATGTATCTTCAATAGTTTTCTTAGATTCTGGTTGACCATGATTCCTTCCTTTGATTACTTCTGCATAAATCTTTATGTTTTCTTCATTCTTATTTTCTAGCAACCTAGAGTGCTTCTCTTCATTCTCCATAACCGATGTGGATGTTTCTATCTCTTCAATGTTCTTGTTGAGCTGGTCGATTTTACTTCTCAATGTGACAACTTCTTCTTCAAGCTTCTCAACCTCTTCTTCTTTCTTCATTATCTGGGATTTCATGACTTCTTTTGTTCTTTTCGCTTCGTCAAGCTGAATTTTTAATGTAATTATTTCTTCTTCAAGTCCTTTTTCTTCTTGACCAAACTCTACCTCAAGCTGGTTTAGATCGTTAGTTTTTTCCTTAAGATGATCTGTCAATATCTTTTCTCTCGTTTCTTCTTCTTCCTTCTGTGCTACTATGTTGGATTCCAAATACTGTTTTTGATATTCAAGATTTTCTTCGATCTTTCTGGCTTCTTCTAGTTGAGTTCTTAAGTTCTCGATGATTTGTTGGGCTTCTTCAAAACTGTGAACACTTTCCTTTTGTTTCAACAATTCTTTCTTGAGTGACTTGTTTTCTTCTCTTAGTTCATCTTAAACACCAATCAAATTTGCCTCATAATTATCTTCCTTTTCAATTAGTTTTTCTGTCTCATTTCCTTCATGGCATTCTATTTCAAGATGTCCGCGTTTTTCACAATTAAAACAAAACAACATATCTCTGGTGATTATGTACTCTTCATCTTCTAAATCGGTTTGACATGGTGAACATAATTCTTCTTGATTTGTATTTGCATCTTCTTTGGCATTTTATGAATCTGTGATGGGTGAAGAATATATGTCATGTAACTTATCCCAAATTTATTTGGCTGATGAACATTTACCAACCTTTTCTCTTACCATATTAGGTAATCTTTCTCAGATGAAATCCATTGTTATTTTGTTATTCCTCTTCAATTCCTTCTTGGATGCATTTTTTTTCCTTTTTGAACTATCATATCCTATAACAATTGATAGCCAAATATAATTCCCATGTGCCTATAAAATTACTTTCATCCTTCTACTCCACATCTCATACTTTAAACCATTATGACCATTAAACATTGGTACTCCATTCTCAGAAAAATCCATGATGTCCTTCCAGTGGCTAAATTGTTTCCTGAAGGAACCTGCTCTGATACCAATTGTTGGATTACTGAGAGGGGTGGTGAATCAATAATAGAGCAATTTAATCCTTTTTTCACCATAAAATGCAAGTGTTATATAAATGTTGCATTATCATCCAATAGTTGCAAAGTAAATAAACAATGAACAAATGAGCAATCATACTCATACACAGTACACCAATGTTTTATGTGGAAACCCAAAGTGGGAGAAAACCACAGAATGTTTTTTCTTATATGTCTTTAAAAATTACATTCATTGGAAGCACCAACTTCCTTTGTTTTCCAGCTACAACTAGAAGGAGGCTCCAACCCCCTAGTTTCTCAGGCTACAACTTGAGGGAAGCTCCAACTCCCCAATTCTCTGGCTACAACCAGAAAGAGTCTACAACCCCCTATGTTCTCCGGCTACAACCGGAAGGTGACTACAACCACTTTTCCTTGCCTCGTCCAACTGCACTGACTTATAAGTAGAATGATGGAACCACTATCACACTATCACTATGAGATATATTTCTATAAACTCGTACCAATCAACTTGTAATCAACCTATACCATAAAAAAAGTGCATCAACCATGCACCAACCTGTATCAAACAACCTTTAATCATCTTGTACCATAAACAAGTGCATCAACCACGCATCAAATACACATAAACTATGACTCATCAAGATATACCAACATCATCAACTATACATCTCATGTATGTGCCAACTCATCAACTACTTGTCTCAACCATGTACCGAACATGTACCTCAACCATATACCAAATACATATATCAATATAACCATCAAAATTTCTCTAGCAATAAATCACACTATCTATAACCAAATACCATAAACCATTACATCAAACCATGTGTCACAACCTCATTGTTATACAACCTCTCTCTGTAACATACCTCAACCAAAAGCCCTCATCGATTTCATCATCCAAAACTGATTTGTAAATCTGTAATAGACCTAGTGTATATGATCACATACCTGAAAACTTCTTTAACTTTAACAACAAGAGACCAACATTTTATCAAACTTTACTTTAGTCTCACATGACTAATTTTGGATTAGTCAAAAACCCTAACTTGCAATAATCATAACTATGTACGTGTAATGAATAAAGATCTGAAAATGGTACAAAATTTTCTTCAGTGTCGTTTATGCAATTCCTCCATATTTCACTACTTGGAACCTCTCAGAATAGGAGTTACAGCAAAAATGGCATACCTTGTTGAATTTTGGCTTATTCTAGAGAGTGAACTTGTAAAGCATGCCCTGCACGAAATATTTGTTGTATGGATCTGAAAATTGTGCATAGAATACTAAAGACTGTGCTCTAACCAATACATTTGATCTTACTGAATTTGGATCTGTTATGAAGAATTTATGACGTTTTTACCCGAAACACATGTTTTAGAATAGTTTTAGGACTAGCCAAAAACCCTATTTTCCACGAGGTGTAACTCCAAAAATATGACCCACAAGATGAAATTTGTATCACAACTACTTGGATATGTTTCCTTAATGGGCTCCCAATTTCACGGTCTGAATCATTCTGAAAAAAAAATTATTGCGAAAATAGTGAGATGACATGTAAATAACATACCTTAGATAACATCATCAAAAGAATTTATCCTCTCTTGAATTTTGGCCTTCTTTACTTCACCTTCCCTCTAAAATTTGGCTTATATATCCTTTGGTTATGTTAAGAGGGAAAAACTCTCTATGGCCAGGGTAAACCACAACAGACAGGTATGACTGCAGAAATATACTCAATTCCAACATATGTTATATAAACCAATATGCAAGTGAGATAAGAAAGAAGCCTACCTCGTTCCAATGTTTGATGATGTTCCATTATTGACTACTTTGACCCAAAGCTTTGTACCTGCAACAAGTTCTCAACAAACAAACAGAGCAAGTATATAGTGATAATATAAAGGGGTTAGCACATTAGATAGCATAATCCATTAATAAACATTACAAATATGCCCATGGATAATAATCATATATTTGCACAATACCAATTGGATAGGAAAGGAGTATTTCTATTAATAAATGATCAACAGAAGCGAAAACATTACAGACTTCCATGTTGGCACGGTTCGAAACCAAGAAACCAAGTTCCTTCCAACTAGGCCTCCACCACTTCAATCCTCCACCAAAGGAAAGCTCATAGAAAAGAGACAATGAGGTTCTCTCAATGATAGGGAAAGAGCTTGGGGGTTGAACACTGTGTTCAGACTTGAGGGACAAAGGGATGTAGACTCAATATGAAGTAATTTCTCCAGAGTAACTTTTCTCTCAAAGTTAAATGCTTTCTCCTCTTTTCCATAGCTCGGAATTGTGCTATTATAGCCTTCAAAATGCAACTGAAGGGCTGAGTCAGAACGTTTCCAGTACATGGAAGGCCAAGGATCAGAGATCTCATGTCGTGACATGGAAACCCGACTTCATTTTTGTATTTTCTGACACAAATCTCGATGTACGTGAGCTGTAGTGGAGCAGCCATCATATACACATGTTGTATAGTATATAGGGCTCGTATATGTGGAAAAATATGTATTTTTAGCTCTGGATTCATCAAAAAGGGATAACAAGTCTGCATAGGGAAATGGAAAAATTCCCTTTGTGCAAGATAGCAATGGTGAGGAAAATATTGCTATAACAGATGCCCCCTAATGTGTGAGATCAGACGAGTATCTGTGATGGCCGAAATACATTATAAATAACCAATAAGTGGAGTGGTAGAGAACCAGTTGGACGAACTCAATTTCTCATTACATTATGTACTGACTTTGCATACATGGCTGCCAAGAATACATTGTAGATCCATGTGAAAAATATACCAAATAAGTGTCTGTGGCCATAAAATAGGAAAAATATAAATGTTGTTACATGCCAATGGTTGTCATAGTCACGAACAAGGCCTAGTGAAACCAGTCTTAAAACCAATATGAAGATATCTGTATACAATGGAGTACAATCTGATCTCCTGTGATCACTGAAGTCAAATAGGTATTGGTTCAATAAAAGGAAGCAACAGCTCAGAAAATTTGTGGCCACATAGTGATGTCTTCAAGTTTTCTACACTATCTGCCAAAGGTGAAAGTCTACATCATGTGAATAAAGGAGTTCAGGTCGAACATAATGAGACATCATTTGATTACTGGTCATTGAGGTATACCGTTAACAAACGTGAGACAGCCTACCGATAATGAAAGTAGGTATCAAGGCACCGAGTACATTCTTACAAGTGTGAATAAAGGATTCGATGTCGAACACCTGAGGAATCCATTGATCAAGAGAAATTGATGTATTCCCATCTATCAATGGTGAGAGAGCCTGCCACTAATGACTATAAGCCTCAAGGTACTCATAAAACTCTAGGTCCCATATCCAGAATAAATGAGCTGAAGTCAATGGAATGACACCCACTGTGTTAGCACTAGGAGCCACCTTCTGATTGCAAGGAAGGTAAGCCCAGTACCCATCAAGTGATATGTGAAAGTATGAATGTTTTTTTTTGAAAGGTCAAATGGAAAAACTCGGAATGATAATATCCTCACTCAGAAACAGGGCTAACATGTAACAGCAAATAAGTTCTTAGCTAATTTCGACCAGTAGTTTGGGATTAAATATGGATAGAAGGAAGAATTGAATGAGAAGAATGTAAGAGCTACTGCAAACATCAGGTCCACAAAAGCCCAAAGGAATAAAGTTTCTTAAAACAAGATCTTCTTGAAATTAGAAAATAAGGAGCTAAATAAACACCATGACAATAAAATGATCAAACATCCATCATATCATTACCAAAGTCATCCATATGAAGCATTCAAATATGAACATTTAGCATTAGAAGCAAATAGTCTGAAATAGGAGCTGATTTCTATTAGTCAAAAAGTCTTAAGTCCAGTACATACTAGATCACAGTCACTTTATCAAAAATATTACAGTTTCTTGGGAGCCTTGCTCTACCATCCGAACCCATTAAAGCAATTCATCTATCTATTTATAACAAGAAAGGGAGGCAACAACTAGAGGTACGAGTTGGCCTCTTTTCCTTAAAAATATCTAAACATTTATTTATTCTAACAACTAAGATAACAACCCATGCTATAAAACAGGGAAGTGTTGGTGACTGAACCCAATCATGCTTATAACTGCTTTGATCTTCTTTTGCTGCTCAGCTCCTATTTTTCCATGTGTCTCTTTGGAGCTTATAGTTGTCCCCTGCACGCCAATTGCTACTTCTGTCATTTATTCCATTATTAACTTATCCAAAACTGTTGGCTTAGTCTTCCTAAATCCCCGGTGTTTGTTGGCTACTCCCTTGGGTAGCAATTATGTGTAGCGCCCCCTAGAATGGAACAAGGAGAGAAGGTAGCACCTGTGGGTAGTTCCCCTGTACTGCATGCCTGCGGCTACATTTGTCCTTTGTTGCAAAATTGAGTAGTGCCTATGTGTAAACCTACTCTCTGTAAGATATTATGCAGCGCCTGTGGGTAGCGCCTGTGTAACAATTCTGCATTCTGTAAAATATTACGCAGCACCACCTACGCTGCATCTGCATAAGGGTTTGGGTGGCTATGCCAAAATGCAGTGTCTTTGACTCCTGAACATGTGTAGAGTTGTTTGTGTCCTTCCATGATGACAAATCAATTTACTTAGGTGCTTTTACCAATGAGTGAAACTGGTACTTGGAAAAAATTCCAAAATTCATATAGCTCAACACCTAGAAGCCTGTATTGGTGGAAAAACTTAATATGTGCATATCAGTTAACCTTTCCAAGAAGGAACAAATTTCAAAAATGGGGTTTACCACTACCAGCTACTTTTTCATTTTAACACTTAGCCTCACACTCTTCCTGGTGGAAAGAGTGTCTTCAACTAACTCAGTAGACTTCTTCTTCTTAACACTAGTAGGCTTCTTCAGTACAGTTGTGCTCTCCTTAGCTACTGGTTTTTCATCTTCAATGGCAGCCTCAACCAACACCTGTAAATTCTTTTGGGTTACTTCATCTTGGAAATGCTTCAGTTCTGCCTTTAGCTTCCTGTTCTGAGCCTGGATACCCCTGTTCTGTCTATAAAGATTCTTCAATTGTTTACGAAGAGGTAGAGCCTTTCTCGCTACAAACCTTGCCAAGTCTAGGGTATGGTTGTATCCAATCATGAGCTCATTCATCTGAGCCAAATGGACCATGTCTTTTGCTTTGAGATGAGCTATTTCTCTCCTTGCATCCCTAAGCTGCTTAATAAGTCTTTTGTAGGTATGGTTGCCAAGGGGGTTGGGGACATGTGCAGTCTCAGCAGGCTTCTTCTCGTCCTTTTCTTCCATCTGTATAGGAGTTTCCTTGCATGTTTCATCAATCTTCTCAAAACCTTTTCCTTTATGCATATTCTCTTGCACAACAGCCTTTTCTTTATTTTTCTTAGGTTTTTTACAATCCTTCACAAGGATTTCATATTCCCTCTCCAAAGGTCTTTTGGTACCTTTACCCTTGATTTTTTGTACAGGGGTTTCTTGTAAAGGTTGTCCTTTGAAATCCCCCTTAGGAATTGATGACCTAGTGAAAGGTATTTTACCTTTGATTTCAGCTGTTGGAGAAGGAGAGGGAAAAAGAAGCTTCTTCCCTTTTTTTGATGTCACCTTGGTAGAAGATGGAACTTCTTCTAACCCTAGTGGAGGTGGTGGTGAGAAATATCTGTGTGGGGAAGGAAAAACCTCCTCCTCAGCTTCTTTGACCTACTTATTGATCTCTGAAACAGGGGCTCTGCCCTTTCTCTTCTTGTTGATCCCTATTTTAGTACTAGTAGGTGATGAAGAGCCTACAATTTGTGATTGGGGGGTAGGTGTTGGGTCCAGCTTAAAATGAGAAGAGACCAAAAAAATCTCCCAGGAGATTTCTTTCTTTCCCAACTCTTAAGAGACAAGCATCCTGATAAGTCCGAAGTGGAAAAGACTGGAGTCCACATCCTTGGATTTGGCTTGCACCCTATCTTCCATTTTACCTATACTTCTCAGCATGTAATATGGAATATTCATCTGAACCTTACCAGTAAAATGCAACAACAACCTTATGTGGTAATGGTACAGGGTTTTAAATCTCCCTTCACAACTAAAATATCTCTATATGATTTTTCAACATTCTGTCAAACTAGTCAATCAACTGGTTCCTTGGCACATTTTTAGATAAATCATTGGCTTGGTATTCAGGCTTGAAAATATCTTTAACGAAAGGTGAACTCAATACCATGGCCTTGAACCAATTTTCTCCTGAAATGGGAATCCCTGTTGCAGCTGAGATGGAGGCTTCAATCACCTCAAATTCCAAATCTCCAACTCTGGTTTTCTTACCATCAAAATTTAGTGCAAATTGTTTTTCTACTTCTGAGTGGACTCTCTGCATGTTCTGGAAGAAAGAGAGGCATCCTTCTCTTTGAAACATTTCCCTTGCCATGGGTTCTATGTCAAAAAGGCACATGTCCACAAGTTATGTTTGAACTATCTTTCCACCTTTGTGTGTTTTCTTCGACTGAGGGGTCTCCATGACTCAGAAAGAGGGTTCTTGAGAGGCTGTAAGGGATGCTATTGACCAGAAAACTTCAATTTAAGTCTCAAAAGCACAAGGATGGCCCTCCAAATTAACAATGCTTGGAAAATGAACTTGGCTATGAGAAATGGACTTTCAGGCTCATACAAGTTTTCAGAGTGTAGACTATGAGGAAGTAATTCTGAACTGACTCTTCGTACAAGATGAAAAGAAGCCAAGGATAATCAGAGAGGTTTGAGCAGTGCCTCTACGTAGCGCAACGCATACACAGAGGATGGGCTATTTCAGGCCTGTAACTTTCAAAGGCTATGACTAAACACAATAATTAGACTATGGATACGAGCAAAGATGTTTACAGGAATGAAAATATGGCTCCCATACTACCCTGCAAGCTTAGCAAACCAAAACCCGAGCACAAATCTCCTATGAAAATTAATATTCAAAGGAGGTTGCACAGAATGCCTGTGAATTTGACAACTGTTGAGCTCCTTAGCGTGAACTTACGGTGATATTGAGGAAAATTCAGCCCCGAAATCTCTCACAGTATCGGATTTAGTGGACAAGCGATTGTCTGAAGTGAATTGGAAAACTTACGCAGTGCATCATTGTTGAACTTTTCAAATTTAGAAACCATTACCAAGGATCATAAATGCAAGATCTTTTGAAAGCATTTCAACCGACTTCAGGCACTGAAAACAAGGGTTAAGGTATCAGTCGTGGCAATCATGACTTGGAGTGGGTGAATGATAATCATGACAGGCACTACGGAAATTCCTGTTGAGTGGGCAGCGTTTTCCAAATCAAAAAATGATTAGACAGGTGAGTGGGGATGATGAGGTATGCATGCAAGGTCATGAGTGATGAGAGAGGTGTGTCACATCAGCCTGGTCATAGGAGGTATCAACCTAGGGATGAATCACAAGAGGGGACACAAAGAATAGACCATGAGCTCATAAGGGTTTAAGGACCAAAAATTGAATTGTGGATCAACAAATGAGCTATGACTCAAAGGTTTAATCATCCTAAGGGGTCCTGTCATAATTAACATTTAATGGATGAGAAATTCATTTTAAAGAGAAAATAAGAATCTAAGGTTTGTTTTTTTTTTCTTTTTACTAAGAGACCCAAGGTGACTTGGTGTGATAACACACTCAAAGGAGAGCATTAAGGCATCTCTCATCAGTCATCACGAGGAACAAAGTAGGAGCTTCATGATTTGGTGGAGATCAGATGAAGAACATGTTCATGAACCAACAACCCTGTGCGTCTTTCGCGTGTGCCAAATGCAAGAAGTACAAGAAAAAGACCCTCTAAATAGCAGCCAATGATGAAAACTGCTAACAAAGGAGAGGAAACCACCAATAAGGCTAATGGCATCCATGACACTTCACGAATCCCAAAGTGTGAATAGATGTCTTGCCGTCGAACACAAGGGAAACCACCCAGTCAACAACCAATGATGAAATGTCGATTGTTGGGTTCAAGGTGACCTACCAATGATGAAAGTAAGGCCAGGGTGCATGATAAGACCATAGTATCATGTGATTCTGAGACAAATTGAGGGTATGGCCGACCTACAAAGTCAAGAGTTCTGAGGAATGGTTGACACAGGTTGATAGACTTCCTTTGAACAAGAGCATGAGACATGTGGTAGACTTTGGCAGCATAGACTCGATGATGTAACTATTTGACGTAGGAGGCATCAATAATGTTCTCTATAGGGACTGGAAGAGTAACCAGTCGGTAGAGAAAACTCTGTAACGAGATCAGCTTCCTAAGGCTATGCTAAACCCAAAATTATGATGACACAAGAACTCAATAACTTTGTGCTATGTTCAAAGGCGACATGACTGCTACCAAATATAATATAGTACTCCCTTCCCGGTCGTATTTTTTTGTTTTTTCATAACAAATGAATGCTATGATACAAAGGAGGAAATGAGTGTCACAAGTAAGCAAAACTAGTTCCACCAGTGGAATGTACCTATTCTCAATGCAAGGAAATGCATGCGAGAGATGGACACTCGGGGTGATGTTCCCTCCAAGGTATAGGGTGTCAAATTGTGAAGGATATAAACAAGGCTCTGCTTGGTTGAGGATGCAAAAACTGCTTAGGCAACAGTTTATAATGCAAAGCGAGAACCGGCTAAAGGCTCAATACTGCAAGAGAGGGCATGAGATGTAATCACAACTTAGCACCAAAAAATGTCCTTTTTTATGTCTTTTAGTCTACTTGGTGTGAAAAAGGGATAAAGTTGTGCCAAATAGACGTCTTTTCAAATCCAATTTATGAGTGTTAAGAAGATAAGTTAACTCAACGATCTTTTCTATTTTTGGTAACGAGTCGAAAAAGAGCTTAACTAAGACTCATGCCCTTTCAAATCCAATTTAATGAGTGTGAAAGGGACAAATCACTCAGCAATCTTTTCGTTTTTTAGACGAGTCGGAAAAGATCTTAACTAAGACTCATTTTATTGTTATAATCAATAAGTAAAGGGGGAGGCCAAGGCTCTCATATTGGTCTTCTTCGGAAGGTCAATATCTTACGGATAGCTGAAAAACGCTTCAGAAAACCCAAATCTCTCCAAGTTGAGGAGGACAAAGTGCTAATAAAGTATATAGTCTCCATGATGGTTCGAATAAGGTCTCGTAATGGAAAAGACATAGGTGGGGGTATGGGATTCCCCATCAGGTCATCGCAATCGAAGGGAACCTCTTCGGGACTTGGAGGGAGAGCACTCAGGAGAAGAACCAATCTCTCTTGTTCAGAAGTAGTAGGATTAGGAATGTTGATGACATGACTGAGGGTTGCATCGCCCTTTACAAAGAGAGTGGGATTGAGTAGAGATTGCAATGGTACGACCCCCTCTTCAATTTTAGGCTGAAGAGGATGCATGACAATAGGGATAGGGGACACATCACCCTCGACAATGGGGGTGAGGTCGGGAGAAGAAAGCACCGTGTCGATCGAAGGAGGGATAGGGTGTGGGGAAACCACAAATGTCTCAAAATCTGATGGTCCCTTGGGAGAGCTCCATGCTTCTGGTATCTCAGCAGTAGCTGAACACAAACGTGTAAGATGATTACCTTCACAAGTCCTGCAAAGGAATTTAGGCTTACGTCTGGGACATCTAGGCCTCTCAATGCCCCCAGCATCATTTACAATGGTTGGTGACATGCTCTCGTCATGACTGGAAGAGGTAAGAGAGACTTTTCATATATGATGAATAGAGGTTGGGGATGTGACACGGCTATGATTCGGGGTGAATAGGATGGTGCCCCCAACATAATTGGTAGAGGTTGGGTGCAAGTTGTCGACGTAATTTGTAGAAAATGTTGACCCATCTCTGATGTGACTAGCACAGGTTAGTGATGGAGCACTAGTATGACTGACAATGACTAGGCTAGCGCTATATTGTGGCATTTGATGCCAAGGTCCAGGGAAAGATTGGTTTTGAAACATTGCAGGCCAGAAAGGATCCTGGTGTCCCCCCTGTCCCTACCCAGAAAGGTGGTGGCTTACGCCAAAATGGTCCGAAGAGGTTTGGATGGGCATCATCACGGAGGTCTGCGAAGAGACTGAGGTAGGATAAGAATTATTCGAGTGATGATATATTTTTCCCCCTTGTGAAGGGGTCCCGTAAGGAGGGTAGCCAAAACCATAAAATTGATTCTCCCGATATGAAATACCTGGGGGTACTTGGGGACCTGTCATGGAAAAATTGTTCAAAGGAACTGACATGGCAGATGAAAGATATACATCTGGGGTGTAATAAGTGGGATAAGAACCCATCTGAGCATTGTCTCATGGAAGAGCATAGATAGAATTGGATCCATAAGGGGGAAGGTTCCAACCTCCCATGGGGACATGACTCATTTCAAATGAAGAAGTAGGCATCGGAGCCATGGTGCCCCCTAATCTAATGCTAGGATTCACATACGCGGGCCAGGGAGAGGATTACACGGGTGAAGGCATATCAATAGAAAAATTACTAAAGACCCAAGGCACGGACTAAGTGTTGTAGTTCTGCATACCATTGTAAAAAGTGGAAGGATCCATCCCCGTGAAATGAGTAGGCATCATGGGGTGGGTAGCAGTAAATGAGGGAGCAAAAGAAACTCCACTATCCATAATGATGAAACCCAAAAAAGACTCCTAAGGCCAACTAGTAGTCAAAGAGCATACCAAAAAGTCAAACGGCCAATATGCATGCAAACGAGATAAAGTGGTTGAGTGGCCTCCCTCGCTAAAGAAGGTATGTCTCGTCCAAGAGGGACCTGAGACTCCCCGCTAAAGTTTGGAGGTAAGAGAATCAGTTATAGGGGCCCTCATGGACTTAACAACCAGTCGGTCAGATGCCCTCGGAGAGGTAATCCTCCATAAATGTTGTGTGTTGTCCAACCCCTATCTGACCCAGGGTACAAGCAGAATAACCCTTGCAAGTAACCTATGAGATACCTAAGTCAAGCAACTAATAAACCACTGTATAATCGATGCATAGGCAAGCAGTCGTAAGTCTGGATTCCCGTATGGGCAGGTTAGCAAAGCTCGAAACCTTGAAATCACCACCTCTCACAGAGGTGTGGGTACTAGCAAGATCCCCAAATATGAATAAATCCACAGAAATATCTCTGATGCTAGACGAGTATCTGGGGGTTATCCCTTCAACTAACTTCATGCAACCTCGTGATTACCTCTGGTGTGAGTGGAGCCTCCTAATCTTACCAATTATACAATGAACTTCTCAACTCCCTGTCCCAGACACATATGTTGATTTAATTTCCTTGGAGAAGTTTACTCACAAAATCCTATTTCAAGGCATTAAATCCTAGACTAGTTTGCGCACCCTAAAAATAAAATCGTGACTAATCAATTTTAGTTTAAAACGTACATTTTATTGGTCGTGATTACTCAAAAGGGTATGGAAGTGAAACTCATGATCTTATGTCTCTGCAAGAAAATAAATATAAATACAATGCGAAGTCTAATTTTAACTTTTCAATGAATGATATGCGTATAAAAACAGTGTAATTTTCAATTTCAACTCTGCAATTCAGAAGTAAAATGTGATCTTCCACTAAATGCACTAAGCTAATGATAAAGATTCAGAAGACAAAAAATGCCAAGCAATGTAAAATGCTTATTTTTTTGTATTTTCAATATATTAAAGATAAAATGCATGGACTAAAAAGAAACCTGATATATAAATTCTACTGTGTATAAACGGAATGACTCAAGCAGAATACCAAGAAACTAAGCAACAACTTAGAGTTCAAGGACAAATCAAAAAATGAAAAATGATGAGAAAGACTACGCCCAAAAATTCAACTCCAAACAGGTTTCCTTTCAACCCAGAGAAGCTCAATAGGCACTACAGAGACCTAAGAAGGCTCAGCAATCATCAAATCCCAACCAGCAATCACCAAACCAAGCAACCAAGCAAGGAAATAAGGTGTACGCAACTATTCAAAGAAACAGAGCGTATATACGCAACTTGCAGTGAGACAGCACGCGTGTGTACATGACTGTCAAGGCAATAGGGTGCGTACAGGCTTGAAAACAAGGCCAGGCAAGGGTAAAAAAGTTGAAAACTCAGACCCAGAGTGAGCAGAATCTGCCAAGCAATGATACGACAAGAACACAAAGGAAAAAGAGCAATGCAAGGAGAAAAAGTACTTCAACCCTTAGAAAGAAGATTTCTCCCTAGTGGAGTTGTCAATTCTATTATGAGGGAAAAACTCTCTATGGACAGGGTAAACCACAATAGACAGGTATGACTACAGAAATCTACTCAATTCCAACATATGTTATATAGACCAATATGCAAGCGAGATAAGAAAGAAGCCTACCTCGTTCCAACGTTTGATGATGTTCCATTGTTGAGTACTTTGACCAAAAGCTTTGTACTTGCAACAAGTTCTCAACAAACAAGCAGAGCAAGTATATAGTGATAATATAAAGGGGTTAGCACATTAGATAGCATAATCCGTTAATAAACATTACAAATATGCCCATGGATAATAATCATATATTTGCACGATACCAATTGGACGGGAAAGGAGTATTTCTATTAATAAATGATCAGCAGAAGTGAAAACATTACAGACTTTTGTGTCGGCACGGTTCGAAACCAAGAAACCAAGTTCCTTCCAACTAGGCCTCCACCACTTCAATCATCCACCAAAGGAAAGCTCATAGAAAAGAGACAATGAGGTTCTCTCAACGATGGGGAAAGAGCTTAGGGGTTGAACACTGTGTTCAGACTTGAGGGACAAAGGGATGCAGACTCAATATGAAGTAATTTCTCCAGAGTAACTTTGCTCTCAAAGTTGAATGTTTTCTCCTCTTTTCCATAGCTCGGAAGTGAGCTCTTATAGCCTTCAAAATGCAATTGAAGGGCCGAGTCGAAGCGTTTCCAGTATATGGAAGGCCAAGGATCAGAGATCTCTTGTCGTGACATGGAAACCCGACTTCATTTTTGTATTTTCTAGCACAAAACCCGATGTACGCGGGTTGTAATGGAGCAGCCAGCTATACGCATGTTGTATAGTATATAGGGCGTGTATATGTGGAAAAATATGTATTTTTAGCTCTGGATTCATCAAAAAGGGATGACAAGTCTGCATAGGGAAATGGAAAAAGGCCCTCTATGCAAGATAGTAATGGTGAGGCAAATCTTGCTATAACAGGTTACCTCAGTTACTTGTAGATATTCAATATGCTCAAGTGTGATTAAAATGAGAGAGCCTTGCCTCTTATTTATACTTTCATGTAGCTTCCTCAAGGGGTTACCTTTTAACCATCTTAACCCACTTTCCTTATTTTAGGGTTAACCCACTTCTAACCACTTGTCCACTTAGTAATTTATCCATTAACTTTATTATTTAAATAATTTATTTTGTATCCACTTTGAATTATAATACACTCATCACTTCACTTTACCTTAAGGGGTTACCTTTTAACCATCTTAAACTACTTTCCTTATTTTAGGGCTAACCCACTTCTAACCACTTATCGACTTGGTAATTTCTCTGTTAACTTTATTATTTAAATAATTTATTTTGTATTCACTTTGACTTATAGTACACTCATTACTTCACTTTAATGTTTACCTTCTAAAATCTCTTAAACCACTTTGACTACTTTGACCTTTTGGGGTTTCTAGATGACTCATGAGGATTCTCCAACTTCACATGGCCATAACTCTTTAACCGTGATGAGTTATGTGACGTTCCACATACCACTGGAAATGGCATGACATGTAATATCCATCTAGAATATTCTTACCTGCAAATATATCAAAACTCATACCATTATCCATCAAACAAACATGGGTCCATTACCCAAACCTTTCTCCAACTTCACATGGCCATAACTCTCTAACCGTGAAGAGTTATGTGACGTTCCACATACCACCGGAAATGGCATGACATGTATTATCCATCTGGAATAGTTTTACCTACAAATCAAAACTTATACCATTATCCATCAAACAAACGTAGGTCCATTACCCAAACATTGTGCTACCAGAATTTGCTACCGAACTTTCTTTAACGATTGACATCAATGACAACTAACCCAAATAATCAACATTAATTCATTATATATAAACCAACTAAATTATACATTAAGATTCATCACCACAACAGAAATGGAACACTCTCATTATAATGAAAACAAAAATGGAACACTCTCATTATAATGGAAAGATAAGTTTGATATGTTGACTTTTTATAATACATATATATATGTATTGTGGAATCATGATAATGATATTATTATTATTATTGATGAATAAAAAAAAAGTTAAACTGGTACTATTATTTTAATGTGAGTTTTTATACGGTGATCATTAATAATTTTAAATTTATTATTATTAAAAAAAAAAAAAAAAAA
>ML801511.1:609140-638100 GCA_009831015.1 Picea engelmannii | reverse complement strand
CCAAATAATTGGGGAGTTGGAACTTCCCTCAGGTTGTAGCCTCAGAAACTAGGGGGTTGAAGCCTCCTTCCAGTTGCATGTGGAAAAAAAAGGAAGTTGGTGCTTCTAATGAATGTAATTCTTGAAGAGATATAAGAAAAAGCATTGTGTGGTTTTCTCCCACTTTGTGTTTACACGTAAAAACAATGGTGTACTGTGTATGTGTATGACTGCTCATTTTTTTATTGAATATTTACTCTAAAATTATTGGATGATAATGCTACATTGATATAACACTTGCATTTTATGGTGAAAAATGATTAAATTGCTCTATTATTGATTCACCCCCCCTCTTAGTAATCCAACAATTGGTATCATATAAGGTTCCTTTATAAATCAGTTTAACCACTGAAAGGTAGATCATGGAGAGAAACAACATGTATAAAAATGGAATACCACAGATTGATGGACAAAAGTATGCATTTTAGAGCAGAAGGATGAAAACATATATACAGGCACATGGATTTGAAATTTGGCGATCAGTTTTAGATGGATACAAAGAACCAGCAGTTTCGTCGATAAATGAAAGAGCAACAAAACTCGGGAAAAATAATTCCAAAGCCACAAATGCACTTCTGAATGGTCTTTGTGAATCAGTTTACACCAAAGTTATACATTGTAAATCCGCTAAAGAGATTTGGGACAAGCTTCAAAATATTTATGAAGGAGATTCAAAATTCAAAGAAGCAAAGCTTCAAACTTACAGAGGTTAGTTCGAAAAACTAAAGATGAAGGAAGATGAGAATATTGTAGCTTACTTGTTACGAGTCGATGAAACAGTAAATGAAATCATAGGATTGGGAGAAGAAATTAAAGAAACTGTAATTGATCAAAAGGTACTAAGATCTCTCCCTGTGATATTTGATCCTAAGATATCAGCACTAGAAGAAAGAGAATATCTAGACTCAATAAGCATGGACGAACTACATGGAATATCTATAGCATATAAAATGATAACTGAATAGGAAAATCCAGATATAAAAGAAGCAACTTTCAAAGTATCCAAAAGGTCAAAGAAAAAGGGAAAGAAAAATGAAAAATAACATAGCGTCAACAGTGAGATCTCAGAAGATAATGAAGAAATGACCAACTTTGTTAGAAGAATGAAAAAGGGAACCAACGACAGATATAAAGGTAAGTTTCCTTTGATTTGTTTTAATTGTGATGGTATTGGTCATTTTTCTAAAAAGTGTCCTCATAATAAAATTAAGAGGAATGATGAAGATTACTCAAATAGAAAACAAACATATAAAGGGAAAAGAACCACAAAGTAAGTTTTCAAGAAACACTTATGCACCAGAAAAGACATATTATCATCAGATGAAGATGAAGTCAGTGACAGTGAGATAGAAAGAGTTCTATTCATGGAAGTAGAAGACACTGACAAAGAAGACACAGAAGAAGAATATGAAGAGGACGGAGAAGAATATGAAGAGGCAGAAGTTGACTACCGAGAATAATTGTTTTGTTCCATAGAAGTTATAAGAAGAGAAAAGAATAAAAACAAGAAGGTGCAAGTGAAACTAGACAAGAAGGAAGACACTCAGGAAATAGAGCAAATGATCACAAATTTGAAGGTTCAAATAGAAGAAAATAAAAGAATTAAAGAAACACTCAAAGAACAACTAGAATAAAGAGACAAGATCATTGGAAATTTGGAAGCAGAGATTGTCACATTAAGAAAGGATCTTCAAAAGAAAAACATGCAAAACAACTCAAAAATTTTAGATGACATTATCAGCAGTCAAAAACCTCATCATAACAAATCTAGACTTGGAGACAATCACACAGAAAAGGGATCAAGATCTAAAACAACAGAGAAAGAAACATATCCAAAAAGATATGCAGAAACAATCAACAGGGATAGGAATATCTACGAGGATTATAGGGACACTCCTCCACCGAGAAGATTCAGATTTCAGAATCAACAACCGACAGATAGGCCTCATGAAGAAGAAGGATTTAGAAGAGAAACCCCTTTCATAAGATCTTCAACTCCCAGGTATCAAACTATATTTTTTGTTTTATGTTATGCAAGTAATAATTTTGGACATAAAGTTATGAATTGTAAAGCTAACAGCGGGAACATAAACAACCTTGAAAGTCATACACAAAGGGGTTATATAAAAAGGCCTAGTGAAACACAGAGAAGAAGTTACAACAGGTTTGAATCATTGAGCACTGAAGTGGAATGATACAAGTGAAACAACTTTAGACACATGGCCAAATATTTCATAATGACAGTTCCTCCTAGAGAACCACAACAGAACAACAACAATCATAGACAGGAACCTCAGAAGAGAACATGGATAAGAAATCAGAATCAATATAGCAATGAAGAATGCACACTCTCTCTACAAGATAAGCAGAATAAACACGGTTGGTATGTTTACAGTGGTTGTTCAAAACACATGACAAGTGATAAAGATAGATTTCTTACATTAAGAAAGGTAAGAGATGGATCAATCTCCTTCAGAAATGATGATTAACGAAAAATCATTGGAAAAGGCACAGTCAGAATTGGAAACAAGAATACCAAGGTAGAAAATGTTCTACTAGTAGAATATATGAAACATAATCTTCTAAGTGTGATTCAAATGTGTGACCAAGGTCATAAAGTTACTTTCGATTCACAAAAGTGAAAGATAAGAAAAGAAGGTTCAAGAAAATTGATTGCAACAACTGCAAGAACTTCAAGCAACATATATGTACTAAGTGAAATTGGAAATGAAAAGCGTTTTCTAGGAAAAGATGATTAAAGTTGGATATGGAACAAAAGAATGGGTCACATACACTTTGATAACCTTGTAAAAGTCAGAAAAAAGGAAGCAGTTAGAGAAATTCCCCAGATAACGAAACCAACCAACACATTATGAAACATTGTCAACAAGGAAAGAAAACAAAGACCATGTTTAAATCAAAAGAATATTCAATGACAAGACCAATGGAAATTGTGCATACTTATCTAGTTGGACCAACTATAACAAAGGTTTAAAAGGTGAGAAATACTTTATGTTATTAGTTGATGATTATACAAGAATGACTGCATTTTTCTTTCTCAGGAATAAGTGAGAAGCTCTTGAAAACTTGAAGGTCTATAAGGAAATGGTTGAAAATGAAATGGATTCATAAATCAAATGTTTGAGAACTGATAATGGAGGAGAGTTCTCTTCAAAGGAATTTATAGACTACTGCAGCAAGCATGGAATAAAAAGGAAATTCTTTGTTGCTAGGACACCTCAACAAAATGGAGTTGTTGAAAGAAAGAACAGGACAATACAAGAAATGGCTCGAAAAATGTTAATGGATTCCAAATTGACAGATATATTTTGGACACATGCAGTGCATACAATGGTTCACATTCAAAATAGATGAATGATTAGAAAAAACACTGACAAAACTCCCTACAAGCTATGGAAAGGAAGACCATCAAATGTGAAGCACTTCACAGTATTTGGAAGAAAATGCTACATCAAAAGAGGAGATGGTAGAATGGGAAAGTTTGACTCTCGTGTGGACAAAGGAGTACTTGTTGGTTACTCAAGTACAAGGAAATAATACAAGTGTTATAATATGAGGTTGAACAAAGTTGTAGAAAGCATCAATGTAACAATTGATCAAACAGGTGGATGAGAATTAAAGGAAGAAGAAAATGAATCAATGGAACAACTTTACGAAGAAAAATCATAAGATAAAGAATAAGTAGAAGGGGAAGATGAAGAGGATCGGATAGAATTAGAAGAACAAGTTCAGTAAGTGCCTCCAAAGACACCTAGGAAATGAGTACAGAAGAATCATCCTTCAGATCTGATTATCGGAAACAAAGATGCAGGAGTTGAGACTAGAAGAAAAAATTGTTCACCGAAACAAACACACATGGCACTCTCATCTACGATTGAACCAAACAGTTTTGAAGCAACCAGCAAGGATGAATTTTGGAATAAGGCCATTGATGAAGAATTGGATCAAATAGAGAAGAATGACACTTGGGAATTGGTTCCAAGACCAAAGAATAAGAATGTGATTGACACAAAGTGGGTATTCATAAATAAATTGAATGAAGATGGACAGGTTACAAGGAGCAAAGCTAGATTGGTATGTAAAGTATACACACAGGTTAAAGGAATCGAATTTGAAGAGAAATTTTCTCCAGTTTCTAGAATGGAAGCCATCTGATTACTCCTAGATTATGCATTCTCCAAGAATATTAAAGTGTATCAGATGGACGCGAAATCATATTTTCTTATCAGGGAACTTGAAGGAGAAGTCTACATTGAACAACCAGAAGGATTTTAGTTGACAGAGAACGCAGATTATGTGTGTAAATTGAAGAAGGCCTTGTATGTTCTAAAATAGGCTCCTAGAGCATGGTACTCTAGACTGGATAAATATCTACAACAGGCAGGGTTTAGAAAAATAAGCGCAAACAACAACCTCTACATCAAAGTAACTCAAGAAAGTATTTTATTAATTGAAGTTTATGTTGATGATATTATTTTTGGAAGCAATGATGACAGGTTAAGCTAGAAATTTGTAAAGGATAATCAGAACGAATTTGAAATGTCATTACTTGGAGAACCATCATTCTTTCTGGGTCCTCAGATATGTTAAAGAAACCAAGGAATTTTTATTTCTCAAACTAAGTATATCAAAGAAATGCTAAAGATGTTCGGAATGGAAGATTGAAAACCAGTTACCACTTCTATGCAAACCAGTTGCAAGTTGAGAAAAATATGATGATTCAAAGTCTACAAACCAGAGGAAATATAGGTCAATGATAGGCAGCTTGCTATATGTGACAGCATCTAGACCAAATGTAATGCAGGTAGTTGGACATGTGGCACAATTTCAAGAAGCACCAAAGGAATCACATGTATTAGCAGTGAAGAGGATTTTCAAATATCTTAAAGGAACATAAGAGTTTAGATTATGGTATCCAAAAGGAAAGGATCTATCACTTATTTCCTACAGAGATGTAGATTGGGCAGGTTGCATTGATGACCAACAAAGCACCAGTGGAGCAGTGTTCTACTTGGGTGATTGTTTAGTATCATGGCTAAGAAAGAAACAATCATCATTATCCTTATCTACAGCCGAGGCAGAGTATATTGCAGTAGCAACATGTTGTACACAGGTTATATGGATGAAACAAACTTTGACAGATATACAGGTTGAGTATGATGAGCCCATTCGAATCTATTTTGAAATACAAGTGCCATCAATATCTCAAAGAACCCGATGATGCACTCCAAGACGAACCACATTCCAATCAAGTATCACTTTCTACGGGAAAAAGGTGCAGAGAAGAACATCAGGGTTGAATATTTAGGCACAAAAGAACAAGTGGCAAACATTTTTACAAAACTGCTTACACGGGAAGCCTATGATTATAATCTTCAGAGACTCTGAATAATTTCTACTCAAAAATGAAGCCTTTTGAATGCTTATCTTATATGTTGTAATGTTCCCAAGGCCGAGCCCTATTGTAAATCTTGTTTATGAAAGGAATTTTAAATATGTTTTATAGGTTGGTGAGCCAAGTTTATATAAAAGCTAGTGGACTTATGTGATTGTTAGGCTAGAGAGCCTAAGTGTTGGAGGCCAAGAGCTTGATTTTGTACATGTATCAATGTAGAACATTAATAAAATATAAACACCACCGCGTGCAGACCGACCACGATGAATGAGTGATGGGGGACTAATCTTCCACAGAGTGGGCAAGGGATTAGGGGTTGGAAGGTGGGAAAAAGAACTAAGTGTTGAGCCTAGGGGCTTAGGTCCTTGGGAATAATATTTTAATATTATTTCAAAGGACCATGAGAATTATATGTTTTTATCCTAAGTTCTTTTGGAATGACATGTGGCTTCCAAATGGTGGGAGGAACGCACACTGATGGAAGGCATGCAGTTTCATGGGTGACAAGTGTCAACCCAAGCCCATGCAAATAAAACGGCTGAGATGAGTCGTGGTGGGATATTCTCCTCAATTCTATCGGACTGTCTTAGCATGAACCCGTCCAACCTCTACAAGAGACCTCGTGCAATTATGAAACCGTGGGAGATATCCTGTGTTGTTTTCTAGAAAATTGAGACATCCTCTATCTTAACGGATTGAGCATGTGTGCGGAATCTCTGTCCAAAAACCATAACCATGAGACCATCCTGTCATTGTTGAGCCTGTTGGAAAGCCCGTGTCTATTTTCCCCATTGGTTGTTGTGGTCACGCAGTGCTGGACTGTGTGTGGCTTGTTGGCTAGTTTGTACAACACTTTCTCTAGGTGAGAGAGGTGATTGAAGTTGGAAGAATAGGTTGCTTGGACTGTGAGAGATTCTCTTCAGGTAAGAGAGTGTGAAGAGGAAGGAGAGAACTCCTGGAAGGAACCTTGTAGCTTCCACAGAGCTTGGAAATTTATGGTCCAATTTGTTTTTGAAACTTAAGGCAAGGGAGGTTAGCAGCCAAAGAAATGTCTAGGTGACAGAGAAGGTGTATACTCTTGGGGTGGAACAGGTGGGGAAGGAGAGTTTGTGGGCGGTGAGTATGAGTGGTTCCTGGGAGAGAATTCCTTCCTTGTGACTATGTGTTTTCCCTGTAACCTCAGCCTAGCTTGGGATTCCTTTCTTTGGGGTGGAGCTTAATCCCAACTCAGGGGTGACCTACTGCAGAGCTTGATGAGCAGTGTGGTCTAAGGCTGGGAGGTTCGTGGAAGACCTCCAACTGGTTGGTGGAATTACCACTGTTTCAAAGATAAGTACCAGATGGTGTTTTTAATTATGTTTTTGCATGTCTGTGTATTTCTAATTATCATGTATTCCGTTGCTCATATGAATTAATGTTAAATCCATTGATTATTTATAATAGAAGTAATTATTATGGTTACTCTGAGTTTGAATGTGTTTCATTTGCTTAAATGCATGTTATATATATTCAATTACGTATGAGATTGTTATTCCATGAAGTAGCGCCTACCCGGCTAAGGGGGAAAAAGAGGTGTTATAGTTTGGTATCGGAGCATTACAGCTTACAAGTAACAAAAGAGGTGTTATAGTTTGGTATCAGAGCATTACAACTTACAAGTAACAAAAGAGGTGTTACAGTTTGGTATCAGAGCGTTACAGCTTACAAGTAACAAAAGAGGTGTTACAGTTTGGTATCAGAGCCAAGGTTTCGACGCTGAGCCTAGATGGGCCAGTTGAGTGGTATTTGGACTGTGGGCTTGAGGAGAAATTGTGTCTGGAAGACCAATTTTGGACCTTGGAATTCTTTTGAGTGTCAATGGGTTACTTGACTGTGTTACCAAGCTCAGGAGGTGTAGAGGTGTTATGAAACCACAACCAATGTGGTATCTGGCCATAGGGAGAGAGGACTCCACACCAGAAGTGTTGGAGCCATAGGATCTGTTCGAGGGAAAGGAGAACTCTCGTGACCATCAGATCTGGAAAACGTGCATAGGGTTTAAAAAAAAACATTTGGAGTTGCACAGGAACGTGGAAATCGCAATACGTGAAACCCCAAATTCATCAGGACTGTCCATCAGTAGGGAAAACATGGTTGTCGAACAACGTTTCGGCACCCGGGAAACCAAAAGCGAAGAACCTTGTTTTCGCAAGTCGCGAAATAGCAAAACCTGATACCTTGAAATGATCTACACCGTATATCGTAAGTGACCATTGGATCAAGTGGAGGGGTAGACATTAATTTCTGGATTTCAGAAAATGAAAGTTCGAGAGGGTGGATGCACAAACTCTCGATGCCCGAAACCCCAAAATGCTGAGAGAATCTGAACCGTAGATTTGAGAAATGTCTAATCGTTGGATTGCTTTGGAATGGTCATGGACACATGGGTGTGTACCACATGCCAAGTGAGTCGAGAAGACAAGCGAGAAGGATGGAACCTCCTGAACGTCCCATGCGCCACCGTGGTTAAGAGCGGCAGCTGTGCTATGGACCCGGAGAGTAAAGTAAATCGAGATTTCGGGATTTGCAAAGGAGGAGCACAAGGGCTCAACACTCCAACTCGCGAAGTCGCAAGTTGCAAGAGGTTATAGCACTTAGCCCTAGTCTATGGTTATATGTAGAAGGTTCTAGATGGAGGGAGCCATACCCGTATCGCATATCGGGTATCAACATTTGGAGGAAGAAGATTTGAGGGTCTTCGACTCGCGAACTCGCGAGATCACGAAGATGTGAAAGGTTCATTTGGTTATGAGGGTAGGGAGAAAGAGGAAGCTATCACCTGAAAACCCGAAGTGCCGAAGCCCCAAAATTTTTGAAGGCAAAAGAACCATTGAGGATTTGACTATTGGATCTTCATGGACTGAGACCTCGAAGTTTCGAAGTCCCAAAAATTGCAAAGCCGAACAGAGCTCAGAAAACTTAATGGAATCGAAACATTTTTCTTCTTGTTCACGATGGTTTATGAATGTTGTAAGTTTTCTTGAAGGTTTAAGGGCCTGACAAACTTTAGTTGATTGCACCTTGTGTGTGCAGAGTTCAATGAGTGTCAAGACAACCATGAATATACGCCGAGTATAGAAATGGAAGAGGTGTGGATTGCCTCCATTTCAGAGAGCGAAAGAGAAGGAAGGGATGTCAACTTGGGAATCGAAGGATCAAAATCTAATGGGCATGAAAGAGAATTGGATAAGGAAGGACATATGATGAAACTCATTGAAAGATTGCAGAAAGATGCCCAGGCTCACCGAGCTGATAGCCGAAAGTTCATGAGGGTCAGAGATCAGCAAGGATAATTCAACTTAAAAGTGTTGAAGAACCTGGAAAGGATAGAAAGGAAGATGGAGAAGAGGAGTGGCTCAAGCAAGACAGAGAGTCGCAGGACCCCTGAGAGAAGAAGAAGATCGAGGAGAGGTAGTAGACATCATCGTCGTTCCCCAAAGTATTCCAGTAGAGAAGCGCAAAGTAGTTCAAGCTCGTCCCCTACTAGAAAACACCGAACATCTGGAAGGGATGAATTGAAAGGAGATATGAACAAGATCAAGCCTCCAACGTTTGATGGAGAACATAAGAAGGAGGAAGATGCTGAAACATGGTTTCTAGGCATGAGGAAACATTCCCAACTACGGAATTATTACGCTCATGTAGAAGGAAGAATTTTGATGTATCAATTGAAAGGAAAAGCATCCATGTGGTGGGATCAGTTTGTGCAGGTGCAACACATCAGAGAGAAAGATATCAATTGGAAGATTTCAAGAGGTATTTCGAGAAGAAATACCTGACCAAAAGGTACTATGACAGAAAGATGAAGGAGTTCTTCGAACTCAAGTTGGGCAACATGACCATCGATGAATACGAACGAAGGTTTTTGGAACTACTGAAGTATGTTTCGTTCATCAAAGATGAGGCTGTCAAGATTCATAGATATCTGAGTGGATTGTCACCTTCTATTAGTGACAAGATCCAATATGATGATCCTAATACTATGGAAGAAACAATAAGAAGGGGAAAATGCTTATATGAACAACAAAGAGAAAAGCCTCCTTTTCGGAAGACTTGGGATGACCAGAGGAAGTTTAAGAAGGAACAGAGGTAGAAGGGAAACAAGCCTTTCTTTTTCAGAAACAATTCTTGGGGACATCCATCCTTTAGAGAGCCCGAGAAGGCTGAAGTGGGTGAACAAATTCCCATACTGCCACCTATGGAGTGTTAGGGATGTAAAGGAAACCATAGGTACCAAGACTGCCCCTACAAAAAAGATAAAGTGAGAACCGTTCACAATGTTCAGCAAGCTGAAACAATGGAGGATATGGGCAGTAGGATGCCAAGGATCTACGTAGACCTAGACAAAAAGCAAGAAGAATTTCAATCACACATGATTGAAGTCGAACATATGATCAACAACCGACCATTTATTATTTTAATTGATTCTGGGGCTAGCCATAGTTATGTAGATCCTAGGGTGGAGGAAATTTTGCATTTATCAAGAAGAAAACATGAAAGGTCTTGGTTAGTGCAGTTGGCTACAGGAACCAAGAGGGAGGTCACTAAATGGGTTAAATCATGCTCGCTAGACATGAATGGATTGAGCACAAAAGTTGAATTCAATGTTCTTCCTTTAGGCTCTTTTGACTGGTTAATTGGGATAGACTGGTTGGACCAGCACCATGCCCTCCTAGACTATCATAACAAGAGGTTTACATGTCTGGATGAGGAGGGAAATCAAAAAATAGTCCAAGGAATTCCCAGAGCTATGGCTGTTAGAGAAATCTCGGCCATGCAGCTAAAGAAGTGTTACAGGAAAGGCTGTCAATTATTTGCAGCCTGTGTGGAGGAAGCATATAGAGATGGAGTCTCAAGAATTGGAGATCGTGAGGTACTCACAGAGTTCAAGGATGTATTTCAGGAGGTACCTGGACTACCTCCGAAGAGAGACATCGATTTTTCTATAAATTTGATGCCTGGAGCAGCCCTAGTGTCAAAATCTCCTTATAGAATGAGTACGCCAGAACTAAAAGAGTTGCAATTGCAACTTGAAGATATTTTGAAGAAGGGGTATATTTTCCCTAGCGTGTCACCTTGGGGTGCCCTCATCCTATTCGTGAAGAAGAAGGATGGGACATTGAGGTTGTGCATTGATTTCCAACATTTGAACAAGGTAACTGTCAAGAACAAGTATCCTCTGCCGAGGATCGATAATCTTTTTGATCAGCTGAAGGGTGTGAAAATATTTTCGAAGATAGATCTCAGATCAAGATATCACCAGGTAAGAATAAAGGATGAGGATATTAGCAAGACTACCTTTAGAACAAGGTACGGTCATTACAAGTTCACAATGGTGCCGTTTGGACTGTCAAACACACCTGTTGTTTTTATGTGCTTGATGAATGGTGTATTCAGGAACTATTTAGACAAGTTTGTCATAGTCTTCCTGGATGACATCTTGGTGTATTGAAAGTCAGAGGAAGAGCATGAACAACACTTTAGGATGGTGTTGCAAGTGCTGAGAGAACACCAGTTGCATTCCAAGTTGAGCAAATTCTCATTTTATCAAAGACAGATCCATTACTTGGGACATATTATTTCAGAAGATGGGATCGTTGTGGATCCTGAGAAGGTTGAGGCCATCTCAGAATGGTCATTGCAAAGGAATGTGACAGAAGTTATATCCTTTATGGGTCTAGCGGGCTATTATAGAAGGTTTATCATAGGGTTCTCAAAGTTATCTCATCCTATCACTTCCTTGCAAAGGAAGGAGAAAAAGTTTCAATGGACTGAAGAGTGTGAGAACAGTTTCCAGTGATTGAAGCAGTTGTTAACCAGCACTCCAATCTTGATGATTGCAGATCTAAATATGGATTTCATGGTGTGCATAGATGCGTGTAAGGAAGGGTTGGGAGGAGTTTTCAGCCAAGATGGATTTGTAATTTGTTATGAGTCCAGGAAATTGAAAGAGCATGAAAAGAATTACGCCACTCACGATTTGGAGCTGGAAACAATTATCCACACTCTGAGGAAATGGAGACATTACCTTGTGGGAAGAACATTTGAATTGAGAACAGACAAAAATGGTTTGAAATATTTGTTTGGTTAGCCAACTTTAAACACTAGGCAAAGTAGGTGGTTGGAGTTTCTGTGTGAATATGACTTTGATATCAAGCATATCAAAGGGAAGGAAAACAAGGTGGCTGATGCACTCAGCAGAAAGGTGCATGAATTGCATGCTACAACCATTAGCATGTATAAGAAGGATATTAAGGATAGAATTTTGGAAGCTACAAGTGTCGATTTGTAGTACATAGATTTGGTAGAAAATCTACAACAACGTGAGAGACCACAGAAAGAGGGAAATTACACCTTGGAAGCTGATAGAATACTTCTGTATAAAGACAGAGTGTATATACCCAATGTCCATGAATTGAAACTTGTGATTCTAAAAGAAATGCATAATGTGATGTATGGTGGACACCCTGGATATCAGAAGACTGTGGCAGTAGTCAAAATCCATTACTTTTGGCCAGGTTGGAAGAGGGAGATTGATGAATACATCACTAGATGTATGGAATGCCAGAAAGTTAAGGCTGAGCATATGCACCCAGCAGGGTTGTTGCAGCCTTTACCCATTTCGGAATGGAAGTGGGAAGTGGTGACCTTGGATTTTATTATAGGATTACCCAGAATGAGCAAGCAACATGATTCGATCATGGTTTTGGTGGACAAGCTTACAAAAGTTGCCCATTTTATTCCACTGAAAACCACTCACAAGGCAGTAGATGTTGTTGATATCTTCTTAAAAGAAGTTTCACGCTTGCATGGAATTCCTAAAATGATTGTGTCTGATAGGGACCCAAAATTCACCTCGAATTTCTGGAAAGGACTGTTCAAAGGATTCAGAACGAATCTGAATTTTAGTACAGTGTATCATCCCGAGTCTGATGGACAAGCAAACAGGGTGAACAGAGTAATAGAAGACATGTTGAGAATGTATGTGATGGAAAAACCATCAAGATGGGAAGACTACATGCATTTGGTAGAATTCGCCTACAATAATGGGTATCCTGCATCATTGAAGATGAGCCCATTTGAAGCACTTTATGGAAGAAAGTGCAACACTCCAGTGAGATAGGGTAATCCAACTGACAGAGCAGTAGTTGGGCTAGAATTTCTCAAAGAGATGGAAGACCAAATGATAAGAATTAAACATAATTTGAAAGCTACCCAGGACAGGAAGAAAAGTTACGCTGATAATAATAGAACCCACAGAGAATTCAAAGTGGGTGATCATGTTTTCCTGAAAGTGAAAACTAACAAGAGTTCCATGAAGCTGGGAAGTTGTACCAAGTTGGCAGTAAGATACTGTGGGCCTTTTGAAATCCTGGAAAGGATTGGGCCAGTTGCATACATGCTTGCATTACCTGCATCTATGACTATACATAATGTGTTTCATGTTTCACTACTTAATAAATATATACTTGATGTTAATCATGTTATCGATTGGAATGTGATTCAAGTGGAACCCGAAGGTGTCATGGAAGTGCATCCTGAGCGCTTATTGTACAGGAAAAGAAAACAACTCTGGAATCGAGCCATAGAACTTGTAAAGGTCCAGTGGACCTAGTATGGTCCTGAGGACGTGACATGGGAGCATGAAGATGTTATGCGGGCAGAGTACCCGCATCTTTTTGAAAATTTTGAAAAGCTTGCAAATGCAGTGTAAAGTTGCATTGAGGACAGTGCAAAAATAAGGGGAGGGAGATTGTAATGTCCCCAAAGCCGAGCCCTATTGTAAATCTTGTTTATGAAAGGAATTTTAAATATGTTTTATAGGATGGTGAGCCAAGTTTATATAAGCTAGTGGGCTTATGTGATTGTTAGGAAAGAGAGCCTAAGTATTGGAGGCCAAGAGCTTGATTTTGTACATGTATCAATGCAGAACATTAATAAAATATAAACACTGCCATGTGCAGACTGACCATGATGAATGAGTGATGGGGGACTAATATTCCACAAAGTGGGCAAGGGATTAGGGGCTGGAAGGTGGAAAAAGGGACTAAGTGTTGAGCCTAGGGGCTTAGGTCCTTGGGAATAATATTTTAATATTATTCCAAAGGACCATGAGAATTATATGTTTTTATCCTAAGTTCTTTTGGAATGACATGTGACTTCCAAATGGTGGGAGGAACGCATGCTGATGGAAGTCATGCAGTTTCATGGGTGACAAGTGTCAACCCAAGACCATGCAAATAAAATGGCTGAGATGAGCCATGGTCGGGGATTCTCCTCCATTCTACCGGACTGTCTGAGCATGAACCCATCCGACCTCTGCAAGAGACCTCGTGCAATTCTGAAACCATGGGAGATAGCCTGTGTTGTTTTCTGGAAAAATGAGACATCCTCTGTCTTAATAGATTAAGCTTGTGTGTGGAATCTCTATCCAAAAACCATAACCGTGAGACCATCCTGTCATTGTTGAGCCTATTGGAAAGCCCGTGTCTATTTTCCCCATTGGATGTTGTAGCCACGTAGTACTGGACTGTGTGTGGCTTGTTGGCCAGTTTGTACAACACTCTCTCCAGGTGATAGAGGTGATTGAAGTTGGAAGAAAAATTTTCCTGGCTTGTGAGCGATTCTCTCTAGGTGAGAGAGTGCGAAGAGGAAGGAGAGAACTCCTGAAAGGAACCTTGTAGCTGCCACAGAGATCGAAGACTTACGGTCTGGTTGGTTGCTGAAACCCAAGGCAAGGGAGGTTAGTAGTCGAAGGACTGTCTAGGTGAAAAAGAAGGTGTATACTCATGGGGTGGAATAGGCATGTGGGGAAGGAGAGTCTTTGGGCAGTGAGTATGAGTGGTTCCTAGGAGAGAATTCCTTCCTTGTGACTATGTGTTTTCCCTGTAACCTCAACCTAGCCTAGGATTCCTTGATTTGGGGTGGAGCTTAGTCCCAGCTCGGGGGTGACCTACTGTTGAGCTTGATGAGCAGTGTGGTCTAAGGCTGGGAGGTTCATGGAAGGCCTGAACTTGGTTGGTGGAATTACCATCGTTTCAAAGATAAGTACCAGATGGTGTTTTTAATTACGTTTCTGCATGTCTATGTATTTATAATTATCATGTATTCCGCTGTGCATATGAATTAATGTTAAAGCCATTGATTATTTATAATAGCAGTAATTCTTATGGTTACTCTGAGTTTGAATGTGTTTCATTTTCTTAAATGCATGTTATATATATTTAATTAAGTATGAGATTGTTATTCCGCAAAGTAGCGCTTTCCTGACTGAGGGGGAAAAAGAGGTGTTATAGTTTGGTATCAGAGCGTTATAGCTTACAAGTAACAAAAGAGGTGTTACAGTTTGGTATCAAAGTGTTACAGCTTACAAGTAACAAAAGAGTTGTTACATATGTCTTAGATGTCTTAGAGAATATGATGATTCAAAGTCTACAAACCAGAGGAAATATAGGTCGATGATTGGTAGCTTGCTATATGTGACAACATCCAAACCAGATGTAATGTAGGTAGTTGGACATGTGGCATGATTTCAAGAAGCACCAAAGGAATCACATGTCTTATCAGTGAAGAGGATTTTCAGATATCTGAAAGGAAAATAAGATTTTGGATTATGGTATCCAAAAGGAAAGGATCTATCACTTATTTCCTATAGAGATGTAGATTGGGCAGGTTGCATTGATGATCGACGAAGCACCAGTGGATCAAAGTTCTACTTGGGTGATTGTTTAGTATCATGGCTAAGAAAGAAACAATCATGATTATCCTTATCTACAGTCGAGGTAGAGTATATTGTAGTAGAAACATGTTGTACACAGGTTATATGGATGAAACAAACTCTGACAGATATACAGGTTGAGTATGATGAGCCCATTCCAATCTATTTTGATAATACAAGCGCCATCAGTATCTCAAAGAACCCAATGATGCACTCCAAGATGAAGCACATTCCAATCAAGTATCACTTTCTACGGGAAAAAGGTGCAGAGAAGAACATCAGAGTTGAATATTTAGGCACAAAAGAACAAGTGGCAGACATATTTACAAAACCTCTTACATGGGAAGCCTTTGATTATATTCTCCAGAGACTCGGAGTAATTTCTACTAAAAAATGAATCCTTTTGAATGCTTATCAGGTTGGAAGATCAGTTTCAGGAAGATTTCAGTTAGGGGGAGTATTCCCAAGGACAGGTGAGTTAGGGGGAGCAACCTCAGATGGAAAGGTACATTTTCCATTGATGTCAAAGGGGGGGAGATTTATCAGATGCAAAGGTAAATGCTTGGAGAAAGAGCATAGAGGAATGGTTCTAGGGGAGCATGAGTGATATGAATTTAGTATTGCGTCAGAGTGTTGACATCAATGCAAAAGGGGGATATTGTTGATTATTTGGGTTGGTTGCCATTGATGTCAACCCTTGAAGAAAGTCTGGTAGCACAAAAGTTTGGGTAATGGACCCAAGTTTGTTTGATGGATAATGGTACGAGTTTTGATATATTTGCAGCTAATACTATTCCATATGGATAGTACATGTCATTCCATTTTCGGTGGTATGTGGAAGTCACATAACTCCTCACGGTTAGAGAGTTATGGCCATGTGAAGTTGGAGAAAGGTTTGGGTAATGGAACCAAGTTTGTTTGATAGATAATGGTATGAGTTTTGATATATTTGTAGGTAAGAATATTCTCGATAGATAGTACATATCATGTCATTTCCAGTGGTATATGGAACATCACATAACTCCTCACGGTTAGATATTTATGGCTATGTGAAGTTGGAGAACCTTCATGAGTCATCTAGAAGCCCCAAAAGGTCAAAGTAGTCAAAGTGTTTTAAGAGATTTTAGAAGGTAAATAATAAAGTGAAGTGATGAGTGTACTATAATTCAAGGTGAATACAAAAGAAATTATTTAAATAATAAAGTTAATGGAGAAATTACTAATTGGACAAGTGGTTAGAAGTGAGTTAACCCTAAAATAAGGAAAGTGGGTTAAGATGGTTAAAAGGTAACCCCTTGAGGAAGCTACATGAAAGTATAAATAAGAGGTAAGGCTCTCTCATTTTAATCACACTTGACCATATTCAATATTTATAGGTGACTGAGGTAACCAAAGGATATCTAAGTTGAATTTTAGAGGGAAGGTGAAGTAAAGAAGGACGAAACTCAAGGGAGGATAAAGTGTTTTGATGATGTTTTCTAAGGTATGTTATTTACAGGTCATCTCACCATTTTCGCAATAATTGTTTTTCTAGAATGATTCAGAACGTCAAATTGGTAGGCCATTGCGAAAACATATCCAAGTAGTTGTGATACAAATTTCCACTTGTGGGGCGTTGTATTTTTGGAGTTACATGCTGTGGAAAATAGGGCTTGTGGCTAGTCTTGAAACTAGTCTAAAACAGGTGTTTCGGGTAAAAACGTCATAACTTCTTAATAATAGATCCAAATTAAGTAAGAACAAATGCATTGGTTAGAGTACAGTCTGTAGTATTATGTGTACAATTTTCAGATGCATACAAAAAATATTTCATGCGTGGCATGCTCTACAAGTTCGCTCTCTAGAATAAGACATAATTCAACAAGGTATGTCATTTTTGATATAACTCCTTTTTTGAGAGGTTCCAAGTAGTGAAATATGGAGGAATTGCATAAAAGACACTGAAGAACATTTTGTACCATTTTCACATATTTATTCAGTACATGTACATAGTTATGATTATTGCAAGTTAGAGTTGTTGACTAATCCAAAACTGGTCATGTGAGACTAAAGTAAAGTTTTGATAAAATGCTAGTCTCTTGTTGTTAAAGTTAAGGAAGGTTTGCAGGTATGTGATCATATACACCAAGTATATTATAGAGTTACAAATCATATTTGGATTATGAAATTGATGAGGACTTTTGGTTGAGGTACATGTTGAGTACATGGTTGAGACAAGTAGTTGATGAGTTGGTACATACATGAGGTGTATAGTTGATGATGTTGATACATATTGTTGTGTTATAGTTTATGTGTATTTGATGCATGTATGGTACATGTTGGAACATATTATTGGGACAGGTTATTATAGGTTGATTACAGGTTGATTGGTACAAGTTTACAACAATATATCTCACAGTGATAGTGTGACAGTGGTTCCATCATTCTACTTCTACTTCAGGGTGGTTGGACGGGGAAAGGACAGGTGGTTGTAGCCACCTTTTGGTTGTAGCTAGATAAAATTGGGGGTTGTAGCCTCCTTCTAGTTGTAGGAAGAGAATTGGGGAGTTGGAGCTTCCCTCAGGTTGTAGCCTGGGAAACTAGGGGGTTGGAGCCTCCTTCTAGTTGCAGCTAGAAAACAAAGGAAGTTGGTGCTTCCAATGAATGTAATTCTCAGGGTGGTTGGATGGGGAAAGGACAGATGGTTGTAGAAAACTTTCAATTTGTAGCCAGAGAACATAGGGGGTTGTATCCTCCTTCTGGTTGTAGCTAGAGAATTGGGAAGTTGGAGATTCCCTTAGGTTGTAGCCTCAGAAACTAGGGGGCAACCATTAATTTTTATTTTTTTTTCAACATTTTCTCCTCCATTTCCCTGAGTAAATCTATCCCAACCACTTATGTATCTGTTGGGTTATCCTAGCTTACTGATGTGTTGCACTTTTTTCCATAAATTGCCTCAAATGGGCTCATCTTTAGAGATGTTTGGTACCCATTTTTATAAGAAAACTCTACTAATAGTAGGTAGTCTTTCCATTTTGATGGTTTATCCATCACATATATCCTCAACATATCCTAAATCACTTGATTCACCTTCTTTTCTTGTCCATCTGATTCAGGATGATAAGTTTTACTAAAATTTAAAATTATTCCAAATCCATTAAACAAACCCTTCCAAGTACATTTTTCTCTTTATTGCATTGCACCTACACAAGATGATCCCACCACATGGATGCATTTCCCTTGAGTGGATATATGGAAATTATTTCCTCAGCATGAGAAGACTAATTATACAATTGAAAATACGTTCTCATGCCCAACATCCATGTCTCTGCATCTTCATCCTTCTTGTGCTCACCATCAAATGTAGGAGGTTTTATTTTGTTCATTTCTCCTTGTAGATCATCCTCCCCAAACCTCTTATTCTTCCTGACATTCGATGGACTTGATTTGTTGTGTTCTCTCTTATTGGAGTTCCTCGGGGAGTGATGGTGATGTCTTCTAACACTTTGTGTTCTTCATTTCTCATCAGGAGACTTGTGACTTACTGATTTTCTTGAGCCACTCTCCTTATCCAGTTTATTTTCTATTATGTTCAATATCATCATTAACTTCATGTTGAAGTCCTCCTACTGCTCCTTGGCTTTCATAGGCCTTTCATTATTAGCTTTATGGCTTTGGACATCCTTCTGCAAATTTGTAATGGTCTCTACCATATTCATGTTTTCATCCATTCCTTCTCCATGTCCATTGGATTTTGTTCCTTCAATGCCAAAATGGAAATAAATCCCTATGATCTCGTATTCCTAGATGTAAGTCACTTATGAATATTCCATTCCATATTCCATTCATCTGCACTTTGTTAGGCTAATTGTTTCAACCATTTCATGGAAAATATGAGCCATTCTGGTTCAATAATATATCAGAATTATTTCTTCTAATTTAATGAAAAATTGATTGCTTAGATCAATTTTATGGGTGAATAATTATATTCTATTGTCCAATACCTTTCCAATGCCTGCTTCCATTCTCAATTCTGATTCTTGAGAAAAACGTTATGGTTATTTGAAAATTGTCCCTTAATTTTTCTGCCCACTCTTCAACTTGGTGCAATTATGCGCTTTAATTATGCATTTTTTGCACCTACTCCATTGGAGCTTTCATAGGATCTCAATTTGGTTTCTTAATATACATATTTTGGACATCCTTTCCAAGTTTCACATTTTTTGGGTTCTAGGATGCTAGTTACAACCAGTAGAAGTTCTAGGCCAATTCGTGTTTTTGGTCTGGAATGCTACAAGTACCTTCTTTTGCATATTAAACATTTTTAACATACCCAGAAATTTAATTAAGCTCTAGTTTTTTCTTCTGTGTTTCAATATATTTTCATTGACTTCTTCTGCGCCTCAATCTGATTCTGGAGCAGAAAGTTATGTCCCTTCAAAGTTAGTTGGGCCTTAAAATTTACCCTCCACTGTTTGTCTTGTAACTTCCTCATAAAAGCTTCGTTTGATTAATGATTTACACCATTAGAAATCTCTCTTCAGGCTCTTTCATTTGAGCTGCAGAGACAACATGTAAAAATCTATCAAATTAACCTATATTCTCGAGGTTTTTGATTAGCTAAAAACATTGTTTAGGGCCTCAAAAACATGTTGCAAAAAGATGACCTTCAAATAATATAAAATGTCATAGAAATTCACTAGTTTTTTCTTGTTGTAGACCATCCAAATGACTTCGCCCACACAAATTTGAACCTGTACACCCATATTTATCATGTTCAACAAAACCATAAGGTAGTGCTTGCTCTGTGCACGTATAACCAATGTTGATCACTTCTCTGTCGCGCTAATAACTGGTGCGCACTACTTTTGTGTCGCGTGCCAATATCCACCATGCACAATTTTGGTTCATGCACTAATACCTGTTGCGCGCAATTTTTGTCTCATGCGCTAATATTATACGTGCATTTTACTCTACGCATTGCACCATGCCAAATTTTAGTACGCCCCCACCACCAACCAGTACTCCATGCGCAAAATTAACTAAACTTTCACGCAACAACATATTCCCATATTGCACGCGCACCAAAAAATTTCCTCTGCTCTTTGCCAATAATACGCACACCAGGTGCGCCATTATTATGTGTGCGCACACCGCCCATGCTAGTATTATTCATGCACCACTCAATCTGCATTGGGCAATGCTAAATTTAGTGTGCACATCCGCGTGCCAATATTTCCTGCGCATTACCACTCTGCATCGCGCAGTGCCAAAATAAAGTGTGCACACCCGCGCGCCATTATTTCCCAAACTCAATTCACAAATTGAGAATTTTAATCAACAAATCTGGCTCCATCTATCATGGCTTCCCTTTAACTTCAAATTCAACCAACTCTAGGTGTTAATTTTCTAGAACATATATTAAATCTTAATATCTCACCACTTGGCCAAATTTCTCAATTTCCCCATGAATTTAACAACAAAAATTAGGGTATTTTCCCAATTCCATGCAATTGATTCTAAATTTTACCACAGACGCTTTGTAGCTTGAAATTTGGCCACTTTGAAATCAATCCTCTATGAAATTTCGCTTCAACTCAACTTGCTCAGCCCATCTAGGTTCAGTGTTGAAAATTGAATCTCTAATACCATATTGTAACATCCCCAACATGCAACAAGGCTATGCCACGTAAAAAAATTGAACTGTATCCAAATTTAAACATATACACACAGAAACTCTTGTGAACTTTATATATAAAACATAAAACATACAAATAGATTATGTAAATGCATAGATTCATATTGAAATAGCATTAAACATATACATGCAACATAGAAAGGAAATACCCATAAATATAAAGACAAGTATAAACCACACATAGGGAAAACCCATAAAAGTAAACACGCAAATAATAATGCAGCATATAAATTAACACACAATTGACACTTTTCTTGGTAAGAATATCACCAACTGCATGCAGACCTTCCATGAACCTCCCATCCTTAGACCACACTAATCATCACTCTCAGTAGTGGTTCACCTGCGAGTTGGGACTAAACTCCACCCGGGTAAAGGGATTCTTAACCAGGATGATGTACCACGGACAACAAGAAAGACTTTGTCATAGGTGCCAAATCAAACTAACAACCTACAATTCCTCATTCCCCACATGCTTGTCCCACCCCAGGAAATGTTCCCCTTCTTTTCTCTACAGTCCCTCGGTTTCCCCACTTCCCTTCCAGGGCTTCAGCAATAGGTCAGAAAGGAAGTCTCAGATCCTTGTAGTTGTAGTTTAACACCTTCAGGAAATCAATTTTCAACAATTCTCTCACCTAGAGAGAATTTCTCACGGGCTTGACAACCTGCCTCTTCAATATCCCATGGGCATGACAACCCGCTTCTTCAGTCCAGCTCCTAAAATAACCAGTTACATATACAAGTATAGGTATAGGATGGTATGAAGGACAGCTCAATCAATGAGTGAATGATCATGGAATTATAGGAAAATTGAAATAAGTTCAAGCTATATGTATGCATGTTCCCAACTTGAAACTTGTCATGTTGAGAGATACTTTGGCCCACTTGTCCCCATCCTTAGAACTTAGGATAAAATAATTATCCATACTTTATACTTTAAGGAATATTAATATAATATTCTTTTTTGGATTAAGCTCCTTATCTTGTTCCTTTTCCTTAATTTTTATCCCACCCCTCTTTCCCTTACTAGTGGAGTTTAGTCCCCCATACTCATTTATCGTGGTCAGTCTAAATGCAACAATGTATTATATTAATGATGATACATACAAAAAAATAGGCTCACTGGCCTTTAGCTTCTAGGCTCTCTAGCCTAATACAAAACATAATCCTCCTAGCTTATAATAATTGGCTTACCAACCTATAAAACAAAACATATACACAAAGGCTCCCTAGCCTTAAAATTGCGCACACTTAAGTTTGTTGTGCGTCGTATCCTGGAATGTGCACACTTCATCATTTTAGTGTGCAGTACATGTGTGCACTATACCATGGAAGGTGCATACAAAAATTGATATAAAAAATCTCACCATCTTAAGTACATTTTCATTTACATTTACAGTTGGGTTCGGCCTAGGGGTATTACATCTGTGGTCCATTTGGGATATTGCCCAGAATAGGGTCAGTCACATGCATTCTTGCATTTCCTACTTCCATGGATGTGCATAATGTATTTCATGTTTCTTTTCTGAAAAATTATGTACATGATCCTAACCATGTTATTGATTGGAATTTTATTCAAGTGAATCCAGAAGGATAATTTTAGGTTCAGACAGTGCGCATATTGGACAAGAAGGTCAATGTTCTCTAGAATCAAGACATAGGATTGGTAAAGGTTTAGTGGACTTGTTACAATCCTAAATATGTTACTTGGGAGAATGAAGATGCCATTCGGGAAGAGTAGTCGTGACTTTTTGAAGACTTTGGAAATTTTGATTTTTTTGTTTTGTATATGCACGGAGGACAGTGCCAAAATAGGGGGGGGATGTAATACCATGATTTGAGTCCCCATATTAATAATATATATTTTTTATTTGATGAAAGGCCAAAGTGCTTGTAAATTTGAAATGTTGGAGTTACTAGAAATGCAATGCTTTGAATATTAATAAAAATGCAACATTGGCTGCAAGATTGACAAGGAAAGAGATAGGGGGTTATGATTACATGAGAGAGGAGGGGATAAAGAGGATAAGTATTTGTATTATTATTTTTTTCAACCATAATGGATTTAGTTGAGAAAAGAGGTTACATGAACTTCTTGCGGAAGGTCATGTGGTGATATATTGCATGTAATTATATAAACCTTGTTTTTGGTTGTTTGGGGGTTCATCATCCATGATTCCTCATTAATTGTTAGTCACTCATTTAATTTTGGTTTATCAACCATTGTTATTCATTCATGGCTAATAAATCATTTCATTTTCCTCATGAATTCTTGTTCTTGGTCCGGGCATTGGAAATTAATTAGGGGAAGAGAAGAACCAATGCTTATTGGTTGTAAGTAATTGTTGATTATTCCAGAAAGGAATGAATGCATGTGTGCATGAGAATGATGTCAGTTGTGAAATAAATTCCCATAACTAAGAATCCTTGGTGTTCCATCATTAATATTGTAATATTCTAGATATAAAAAATTATGCAGAACATAAATAAATAGATAGAAACGGAAGATGAACAACAATATAACCAGAACAACACCACAATAATACCAAAAAGATACCAGAATAACACCAGAAAGAGAACTTTGATTACTGAGATAAATTTTGACTTGCCTCTTCAAGGGGGAAACCTCCAACAGAGAAAATATCTATTACAATAATATCCAAGACAAAAGTTCTCATACCCTCGACTCCTATTTATACTAAATATGTCTATCAAAAGAACCATCTAAAGGAAGATCCTTCTAGAAGTGGAAGCTTATATTAGGTCTTCTTACATTGGTATTATTATTCCTTATTGCTAGGCCTTATTAATATTGACCTTTATTACATAATAATATATTATTCTACCTATGTGAGGGGTTAGGTTCGTAACATGTCCTCCCCTTTAAAAACAACCTTGTCCTCAAGGCTTGAGATGTGGAAATTGTTGTAGAATGGTAGTTGGTTCCCAAGTGGCATCTTCTAGAGTTGTATCTTTCCATTGGAATAACACTTCCTTGATGGTTCATTGACGCAGATGACACTCACACTAGTCCAAAACTGCTTGTGGTTGTATCCAAATGGAGCCTTCTTCATCCAACTCAGGAAGCTTGGTTTGAGTTTGGCACTTAGTTCCAATCACCTTGTTTAAGCAGAAAACATGAAAAACAAGATGGAGCTTAGAATGATCGAGAAACACTAACTAATAGGCCACCTATCCCACACACTTGAGAATGGTATAAGGACCATAAAATTTGGGCTCTAGTTTCTAACAATGGTCATCCTTGAGGGAATTTTTCTTGTAAGGTTGCAATTGAAGAAACACTTGATCCCCTTCTGCAAATTGACATTTAGATTGACCTTGATCTTCTTGTTGCTTCATGCAATTATGGGCCATGACCAAATTCTCTTTTAGGGTAAGGAGAATATCCTCTCGAACTTTAAGCATTTGGTCAACCCCCTGGACCTTCGAGACACCTGGAAAATATGAGAGAATGGAAGGTGGATTTTGTCTATATATCACTTCAAAAGGAGTCATGCAGGTAGTTGTATGGTACGAGGTGTTGTGCCACCATTCAACTAGTGGTAACCATTGAGCCCACTGATTTTTCCTTTCCGTGGAAAAACACCTCAAATATGTTTCCAAAAACTTGTTGAAAACTTCATTTTGACCATCAGTCTAGGGATGATAAGTTGTGTTGAGATGCAATTGGGTGCCTTGTAGCTTGAACAGTTCTTGCCAAAAATTGTTGGTGAAATTTGGGTCACAATCAGAAACAATAGAATGTGGCATGCCATGAAGCATGAAGACCTAATCCATGAATAATTGATCCATAGTGGATGATGTAAATGGGAATTGAAGAGCACATAAATGAACATACTTGGAAAGATGATCAACTACCACCATGATGAATGATTTATTTCCCAATTTAGGTAAGCCTACAATAAAATCTATAGATATATCATGTCAAATAGAAGGTGAAATAAAAAGAGGTTATAGTGTGCCAGGAGATTTGATTGTTTCTCCCTTGTTGCGTTGACACACATCACATTCAGCCACAAAATTATGAACGTCTTGTTTCATACCATCCCAAAAAACAGAAAGTTTGACCCTGTCATAGGTTTTGGTAAACCCAGAGTGTCGAGATGTGGGTGTAGCATGAAGCTCAGAAAGTACCATGGATTTAAGTTTTGAATGTTTACTTAAATACAAACAACCTTTGTATTGAAGCTCATCATGGAGCCAAGAGTACCCTGGGGAAAATGAACAATTGGAATTCAATTGTTGTATCAAATGCGAACTTTTGGGATCGTGTAGCCATTCCTCACGAACAACTTGGAGCCAATCTGGTACAATGAAGGAGAGAGAAAAAAGGGACCCTTCATATTCATATTTTTGGGAAAGTGCATCCGCAACCACATTGTCTTTGTCTTTCTTGTAAATGATCTCATAATCATATCAAAAGAGCTTAGTCACCCATTGTTGTTGCTTTGGGGAGGAAATGCATTGTTCAAGAAAATACTTGAGGCTTTGATGATCTGTCTTAATTTGGAAGCATTTCCCCAATAGATAAGGGTGTCAAAGATCAATAGCATGCAGAATAGCCAACATTTCCTTTTCATAGATTTATTTGCCCAAATTTCACTCAGACAATTGGTTGTTGGTAAAGGCCAAAGGTCGACCCTCTTGCATAAGGACAACACCAATTCCTTTCCCTGAAGCATCACATTCTATGACAAAGGTCTTTGTGAAATCAGGAAGGGTCGGGACTAGAGTGGTGGACATGGCCATCTTCAAGGTTTGAAAAGCCTAAGAATCTACTGGAGTCCAAGTGAAAGAATTATTTTTAAGGAGTGTAGTGAGAGATGTCACAATATTTCCATAATTCTTAACAAACTTGAGATAATAACCTGTTAAGCCCATAAATCCATGCAATATTTTGAGAGTCTTTAGGTGAGGCAAGTCTTGCATAGATTCAATACTTTTAGGATCCACCCTAATGCTGGCCTTTCCAACAAGATGAACCAAGTACTTGACTTTCGAAGCGCCAAAAGCACATTTATATTGTTTCAGGAAAACTTGGTGCTGAGAGAGTAGATGGAGAACTTGATTCATATAAGAAAGATGGTATGTCTAGGTTTTTCTATAGATGAGGATGTCATCAAATAAAACTAATAAAAAATGACATAGAAAAGGACGGAAAACATGATTCATGAGGCTTTGGAAAGTGGAGGGAGAATTACAAAAGTCAAAGGGCATGCCCAAAAACTCATAGTGTCCCTCATGAGTTCCAAAGGAAGTCTTAGGAATGTCTTCCTCTTTCACACGGATCTTGTGGTAGCTAGAACGAAGATCAAGTTTAGTAAAGAACTGGGCGCCACTCAATTCATCCAAGAGGTCATCAATGACAGGAATGGGAAATTTTCCTTCAATGGTGAGTCTGTTGAGGGTGCAAAAGTCAGGACACATGCACCAATAACCTTATTTATTAAGGACCATGACCACATGAGAAGAGTAGGGGCTCGTACTATGGCAGATAACACTTGCGTTGAGCAGTTCTTGAACCATTTTCTCAATTTCATATTTTTGGGAAAAGGGGTGACGATAGGGAAAGATATTGGGAGGAAGGATTCATTGGAAAAGGGGAATGGAATGATAATGAACACCACGGGATTTTAGCCATCACATCTCTTCTTGGAGATAAGATGCCACCATTCTAGCAAGTCATTCACTCTATAATTTTACAATTTCTTTACATTCTCTCATTAATAAAAATTGTGTGTTACTGTATCCTTGTGTTCATTGCAATATTTTTGTGTATCTCACAATATATTTTTATATTTTATTATTATCTCTTTGCATTCATTTTGTTCTAAAAAATAATCTAGATTAGTGGTATCAGAGCACGCTGCTCATTGTCATTTCTTAGTGCATGTCCCCGACGAGGTAAGGGTACAGAGAGTTGGGTCTTGAGCTAGTTTCCCTTCAGGATAAATTCTCTCGTCAACCCAAGCATCCACCCATGGTGGAATAAAATAGAGACGTGGGAGAAGAATATCCCATCAAGTTGTTGCTCATGGAATATTTGGGGCTGAGCCAACTTGGGATTTTTTTATGCATGCGTTCAAGGAGAAATATTACCCTATGGGAAATTATGATGACCAGTACATGAGATGGACCATACTAAATCAAAAGTGGGACCAAAGACTGTCTAAGTTCACAAATAACTTCATACCTTGTGCACCAAGCTGGGTATCAAAGACTCTCAACGACATCTGGTTCTAAAATATCGTAGAGCTCTACACACATACATCCAAACCAAAATAGAGATTCTGGACATCTCATCACTAAGAGATGCTTATAGATATGTTGTCAAAATCAAACAGAAATTTAAGCAGCAGAAAAATGTGAATTTTGGTATGCAAATCCCTAACAATCGAAGTATGGTAAAGGCAACCCTAACTCAGAGAGAAGTCATCCTCAATAAAACCAATCCAAGCCAAAGGAAAATAAGGGTAATGGGAAGATGAAGAAGGACACTCAGAAGTGGTGTGACTTCCACAAAATCCATTTTAAATACATCGATGAATGTCGCTCAAAATAGTCATTGGTTGTCAAGTTCAAATAAATAGATCCGAGCCCCGAATCAGACTCCAATTCAGACACTAATAAAAGGAGAAAAATAATTGATACAGAACCCACTACCACTATCATGATCGCAACAATCCAACCAGAAGAACCAGAGGATCCTGAGGAGGGGGAGTGCATTTTCCATTCAAAAATGTTGGTGAAGGGGACCACACTGCATTTTATTGTTGATAGCAGAATCCAGAAGAACCTCATCTCAGAAGAGGTCGTCAAGTAGTTGTATTTTCCGACAACACCACACCTACAACCATACAACATAGAATGGCTTCGCCAGGGACAAGATTTGTGTGTCATCCAACAAATTCTCCTATCATACGACATCAATCCCTTCAAGGATGAGGTACTATGTGATTTTTCCCCACTGGAAGTATGTGATTCTATGTTAGACCAACCATATTAATGCAACTAGCGTTAGTGAAACTATTTGACAGAGCTAAATTTAGCTATATGTCGCTATACTTGGCAATTTTATTTCATTTGATAAGACTCCTCTTTAATTGGCGGATTAAACACTTTTCGTTTTGCTAGCACCCAACAGAAATATTACTAAACACCTTACAACCATACGACATGACCATAACCCAACGGAGAACACCACTGACACTTTTTCGTACTTACCTTCAATCTCCACTTCCATACACCAATGGACACATGGCCTCAGCGGAAATCACCAACTGCATTGGAGTTTGAACCCTCTGTTTTTCGTTGCGATCTGGACCGTCGCCTCTTTGTTGTTTGATTCCGCTCTGATCTTGGTCGTCCGTTTCTGGATGATTGGCACCGTTGATCCTTGACCCCTTCGGATTCCGCTCTACTTTCCATCGTCGATCACAACACTTACAGAATGAATTACAGTATGGCTTCGATTCCAGGGATTATTAAAACAATATTGACAGATCATATGAGAACAAAGATATCATAATTACACACAGACGAATAAGGTTTCTCACACAACGGAATGTTGCACAATAAAAGAAAACTTTATTGATGAATTCTTTCTCTCCTCTGCAACTATTCCATGCATTCTCTCTGCCTTACTCTTGTCTCTCTCATCCTTTATTTTACAATCGAACTTAGTTTGCTTAAATACAATTCAAAACTTAGGTTTTCAGATCCACAAAGTCTAGATCGAATCCACTTAGATCCTACAATTTCTGCTTGTAATCCTAACTTCTCCTACAGCTATTACATTGTTAGGATTCGAGATCCTTTGACAATTTATTCAATTTGAACTAAATACAATACAGTAAATTTAAGATCACCCACTCTCTTTAGTAAAATTTGGCTTTGACTCTCAACATCCATAGATCTTCTAGAACTGTGAGCTTATGCTCCTGCATCAGACTCCTCAGGTCAGAAAAATTCATGAACTCTTGTTCATGAGTTCTTCCACAGTGCTGCCATTTTCTTGTATAACTGCTTCAGTCATCCATGTAGCATCCTC
>ML801511.1:532651-561364 GCA_009831015.1 Picea engelmannii | reverse complement strand
CTTTAGCTTGTCTAAAATTTTGCCAATCCATAGTAGCCTTTTGCATATATGCCAATGGGTAAAATTGTCTTTTAATTGCAACAATAAAATCATTCCAAGAGGTTAAAATTTTACCATGTTTCTTCATGTCCTCATGAGTCTTGTATTCCCACCAAATGAGTTCTGCACTATCCAATCTTAAAGAAGTAAGATGAATCTTAGTTTCATCATCTTGAATTTTTTGTATCCTACAATACACCTCAATCTGACGAATCCAATTATCTAATTTCTCAGCATTAACTTCTCCATTGTACATTAGCAATTCGAATTTAGTATCAAGCTTTAATGAAGGAATTTGTGAAGGAGTTTTACCATGTCCCTTTGGAGAGTTCGGAAGAGGTCTTGAATTAGTAGTAGAAGAAGAAGAAGAAGAAGAAGATGGAGGAGAGGGTGGTGGAGAAGCACCATTCCCTCCATTTCCATTTGGAGTTTTATCACCACTGTCTCCCTTATGCTTTGAAGGGTTGGAGCCTTCACCTTGCAACCTTGTATTCCTTTCCATCAAGATCTTCATCATCTCTCTCATTTCCATGACAGCCTTTCTGAGATATTCATCTTCTGCAGGAACATGTTCATGACTCTCTTCATGAGCCATACTTGGTGAATGCCTCCTTGAAACTTGCGGTGATGATACAAGCTTTCTCCTTGAAGGATGAGAACTTGGTTCTACAAGTTGACCTTCTCCTCTTGTGAGTTTCAACCTTGTGAGCATCAGAAAACAAAACACTTGCAAACAATCAAATCTTCAAAAACCTATGCTCTGATACCAACTTGATCTAAAAATGAAGAAGACTTGTATTCTTGAAAATATTTGCAAGTTAAAATTTTATGTGTTAAAATGCAAATGGATCAACTTTTCAACACAACTTTAATAGGATTTACTCATTCAAGATGCATATAAATAGCAGCATAATCAGTGAACAGAAAAAACATAACACAACAAATGATAAAGGAGTTCACCCCTCTCTTGGGCTACATCTCCTGGTCCAGCTTCCAATGGATCATTTGTATTAATTGCTCAAAGTTCTCAAAAATGTGCTTTACAATGCTAAAAATGCCAAATAGACTGCTCCAATGGCTTCAAAACGTCCAAAAACCCCTAGCTGGGCTTTTTCGGAACCTCGTTTGGCCAAAACTTGAGGAAGATAGGCTTCCTAGAAGTCCCCCCTTCAAGCTTGTTGTCTCTGCATCTACAAAACACACCCTTGTTGTCTCAACCTAGCCCACATGCATATTAAAGTGTAAAAACTTAGCACCAGGTGCAACCGCATGAACCGTGCAAACTATAGGATGGTTAAGGGCACACCTAGCCCCTAACCGTCAAGAGCAAGGTCATATGACCCATGTGACCACGCGTTTAAAAGTAAGGGCCAAGAGTTTACATAACTGTTTGAACTGAATTCAAACCAAACGCATACCCGTGTGTGCATCAATGTTCATATGGCAAAAAATATGTGACCGCGGGCTATATTAAAAGGGATATGTTAAAACATATACGCGCGCCCATGGTCATATTACAACACATACGACCGAGGTTTAGTTTTGAATGTGCACACAAAGGTTTTAAACTGTGGCCATATTACAATATAACATAACCACGGACTAGGGCTAGGCCCCAGCCCGACCCCTCACCCAAACATACAATATTTGAATTCAAATAAAATCCACACCATATAGTGTTAAGAAACACTATGGTGGCGCGTTGGTTGGTGGTCTTTACCAAAGCTTTGCACGCAGGTGGAGGTCACGGGGTCGAATCCGGTGGACTCCAAATAAATTTTAAGCTAATAAATAGGGGACATGTGGTGGCCATTGATTGGGCCACATGTCACCATTCCAATCATTGCAAACAAGCCATGTCAACTGCCACGTGTCGTACGGCCTTCCACATCAGCATCCGTACAGACTGTACCGTCAGCACCCCTTTTTTGCATGTTTGTCATTTTGAACAGAACGTGATATCTCTCGCTCCCGATGTCCATTTGAACCCAAACAAATTGAGTTGGGTTCATAATGACGAGGCCTACACTTCCATTCGATTTGAAGCAATTTCTAGCACTTTGAATTTTTGAGCAAAATTTGATCCCCTGATCAGCATTGCACCTGCACAAGATAATCCCACCACATGGATGCATTTACCTTGAGTGGATAGATGGAAATTATTTCCTCAGCATGAGATGACTAATTATACAATTGAAAATACTTTCTCGTGCCCAACATCCATGTCTCTGCATCTTCATCCTTCTTGTGCTCACCATCAAATGTAGGAGGTTTTATTTTTTTCATTTCTCCTCGTAGATCATCCACCCCAAACCTCTTATTCTTCCTGACAGTGGATGGACTTGATTTTTTGTGTGCTCTCTTATTGGAATGCCTCGGGGAGTGATGGTGATGTCTTCTAACACTTTGTGTTCTTCTTTTCTCATCAGGAGACTTGTGACTTACTGATTTTCTTGAGCCACTTTCCTTATCCAGTTTATTTTCTATTATGTTCAATCTCATCATTAAATTCATGTTGAAGTCCTCCTACTTCTCCTTGGATTTCATAGGCCTTTCATTATCATATGTATGGCTTTGGACATCCTTCTGCAAATTTGTAATGGTCTCTACCATATTCATGTTTTTATCCCTTCCTTCTCTATGTCCATTGGAGTTTGTTCCTTCAATGTCCAAACGGAAATACATCCCTATGATCTCATATTCCTGGATGTAAGTCTCTTATGCATATTCCATTCCATACTCCATTTATCTTCACTTTGTCAGGCTAACTGTTCCAACCATTTCATGGAAAATATGAACCATTCTGGTTCAATAATATATCAAAATTATTTCTTCTAATTTCATGAAAAAATAATTGCTTAGATCAATTTTATGGGTGAATAATTATATTCTACTATCCAATACCTTTCCAACGTCTACCTCCATGCTCAATTCTGAGTCTTGAGCAAAACATTATGGTTATTTGAAAATTGTCCCTTAATTTGTCTGCCCACTCTTCAACTTGGTGCAATTTTGCGCTTTAATTATGCATTTTTTGCACCTACTCCATTGGATCTTTCATAGGATCTCAATTTGGTTTCTTAATATACATATTTTGGACATCCTTTCTAAGTTTCACCTTTTTTTGGGTTATGGGATGCTAGTTACAGCCTGTTGAAGTTCTAGGCCAATTCGTGTTTTTGATCTGGAATGATACAAGTACCTTCTTTTGCATATTAAACCTTTTTAACATGCCCATAAATTTAATTAAGTTCTAGTTTTTTCTTCTATGTTTCAATATATTCCCATTGGCTTCTCCTGTGCCTCTATCTGATTCCGGAGCAGAAAGTTATGGCCCTTCGAAGTTAGTTGGGTCTTAAAATTTACCCTCCACTGTTTGTCTTGTAACTTCCTCGTAAAATCTCTGTTTGACGAATGGTTTGCACCATTAGAAATCTCTCTTCGGGATATTTAACTTGAGATGCAGAGACCAAGTGTAAACATTTATCAAATCAAGTTATATTCTATGGTTTTTTGATTAGCTAAAAACATTGTTTAGGGCCTCAAAAACATGCTGCAAAAAGATGACCTTCAAATAATATAAAATGTCGCAGAAATTCACTGGTTTTTTCATGTTGTAGACCATCCAAACGACTTCGCCCACACAAATTTGAACCTGTACACCCATATTTATCATGTGCAACAACCCCATAAGGTAGTGCATGCTCTGTGCACATATAACCAATGTTGATCTCACGCCAATAACTGGTGCGCACTACATTTGTGTCGCGTGCCAATATCCACCATGCACAATTTGGGTTCATGCACTAATACATGTTGCATTCAATTTTTGTCTTGCGCGCTAATATTCTACATGCATTTTACTCTACGTGTTGCACCATGCCAAATTTTAGTACGCCCCCACCACGCACCAGTACTTTGCGTGCAAAATTAACTAGACTGTCATGCGACAACATATACCCATATTGTGTGTGCACCAAAAAAAATCCTCTGCTCTCTGCCAATACTGCATACACCACGCGTGCCATTAATATGCGTGCGCACACCGCCCACTCTTGTATTATTCATGCGCCACTCAATCCGCACTGGGCAATGCTAAATTTAGTGCACACACCCACGCACCAAAATTTCCTACGCATTACCACTGTACATCGCGCAGTGCCAAAATTAAGTGTGCACACCCGCATGCCAATATTTCCCAAACTCAATTCACAAATTGAGAATTTTAATCAACAAATATAGCTCCATCTATCATAGCTTCCCTGTAACTTCAAACTCAACCAATTCTAGGTGTTAATTTTCTAGAACATATATCAAATCTGAATATCTCACCACTTGGCCAAATTTCTCAATTTCCCCATGAATTTAACAACAAATATTGGGGTGTTTTCTCAATTCCACGCAATTGCTTCTAAATTTTACCATGGACGCTTTGTAAATTGAAATTTGGCCACTTTGAAATCAATCCTCTATGAAATTTCGCTTCAACTCAACTTGCTCGACCCATCTAGGTTCAATGTTGAAAATTGAAGCTCTGATACCATATTCTAACATCCCCAACATGCAACTGGGCTATGCCACGTAAAAAATTTCGAATTGTAAGCAAATTTAAACATATACACACAGAAACTCTTGTGGAACTTTATATATAAAACATAAAACATACAAATAGATTATGTAAATGCATAGATTCATATTGAAATAACATTAAACATATACATGCAACATAGAAAGGAAATACCCATAAATATAAAGATAGGTATCAACCAGACACAGGGAAAATCCACAGAAGTAAACACATAAATAATAATGCATCATATAAATTAACACACAATTGACACTTGTCTTGGTAAGAATATCACCAACTGCATGTATACCTTCCATGAACCTCCCATCCTTAGACCACACTGCTCATCACTCTCAGCAGTGGGTCACCCGCGAGCTGGGACTAAACTCCACCCGGGTAAAGGGATTCCTAACTAGGATGATGTACCGTAGACAATAGGAAAGACTTTGTCATAGGTGCCAAATCAAACTAACAACCTACAGTCCTTCATTCCCCACATGCTTCTCCCACCGCAGGAAATGTTCCCTTTCTTTGCTCAACAGTCCCTCTGTTTCCCCACTTCCCTTCCAGGGCTTCAACAATAGGTCAAACAGGAAGTCTCAGAGCCTTGTAGTTGTAGTTTATCACCTTCAGGAAATCCATTCCCAACAATTCTCTCACCTAGAGAGAATTTCTCACGGGCCTGACAACCTACCTCTTCAATATCCCATGGGCCTGAAAACCCACTTCTTCATTCTAGATCCCAAGCTAACCAGTTACAGATACAAGTATGGGTACATATACAGGTACAAGTATAGGATGGTACGAAGGACAACTCAATCAATGAGTGACTGATGATGGAATTATATGAAAATTGAACTAAGTCCAAGCTATATGTATGCATGTTCCCAACTTGACACTTGTCATGTTGGGAGATACTTTGGCCCACTTGTCCCCGTCCTTAGAACTTAGGATAAAATAATTATCCATACTTTATACTTTAAGGAATATTAATATAATATTCCTTTTTGGATTAAGCTCCTTATCTTGTCCCTTTTCCTTAACTTTTATCCCACCCCCCTTTCCCTAACTAGTGGATTTTAGTCCCCCATACTGATTTATCATGGTCGGTCTACATGCAACAATGCATTATATTAATGATGAGACATACACAAAAATAGGCTCAATAGCCTTTAGCATATAGGCTCTCTGGCCTAATACAAAACATAATCTTCCTAGCTTATAATAATTGGCTCACCAACCTATAAAACAAAACATATACACAAAGGCTCCCTGGCCTTAAAATTGCGCACACGTAAGTTTGTTGTGCATTGTATCCTGGAATGTGAACAATTCATCATTTTAGTGTGCAGTACATGTGTGCACTATACCATTGAAGGTGCATACAAAAAATGATATCAAAAATCTCGCCATCTTAAGTACATTTTCATTTACATTTACAGTTGGGTTCGGCCTAGGGGTATTACATCTGTGGTCCATTTGGGATATTGGCCAGAATAGGGTCAGTCACATACATGCTTGCATTTCCTACTTCCATGGATGTGCATAATGTATTTCATGTTTCTTTGTTGAAAAAGTATGTACATGATCCTAACCATGTTATTGATTGGAATTTGATTCAAGTGGATCCAGAAGGATAATTTTAGGTTCAGACAGTGTGCATATTGGACAAGAAGGTCAATGTTCTCTAGAATCAAGACATAGGATTGGTAAAGGTTTAGTGGACTTGTTACAGTCCTAAATATGTTACTTGGGAGAATGAAGATGCCATTCGGGAAGAGTAGCCGTGACTTTTTGAAGACTTTGGAAATTTTTATTTTTTTGTTTTGTATATGCACTGAGGACGGTGCCAAAATAAGGGGGGGAATGTAATACCATGGTTTTGAGTCCCCATATTAATAATATATTTGTTTTATTTGATGAAAGGCCAGAGTGATTATAAATTTGAAATGTTGGAGTGCCTAGAAATGCAATGCTTTGAGTATTAATAAAAATGCATCGTTGGTTGCAAGATTGACAAGGATAGAGATAGGGGGTTATGATTCCATGAGAGAGGAGGGGATAAAGGGGCTAAGTATTTGTATTATTATTTTGCTCAACCATAATGGATTTAGTTGAGAAAAGAAGTTACATGAACTTCTTGGGGAAGGTCATGTGGTGATATATTGCATGTAATTATATAAACCTTGTTTTTGGTTGTTTGGGGGTTCACCGTCCATGATTCCTCATTAATTGTTAGTCACTCATTTAATTTTGTTTTATCAACCATTGTTAATCATTCATGGCTAATAAATCATTTGATTTTGGTTCCACGTGCATTCTTGTTCTTGGTATGGGCATTGGAAATGAATTAAGGGAAGAGAAGAACCATTGCTTATTGGTTGTAAGTAATTGTTGATTATTCCATAAAGGAATGAATGCATGTGTGCATGAGAATGATGCTAGTTGTGAAATAAATTTCCATAACTGAGAATCCTTGGTGTTCCAGCATTAATATTGTAATATTCCAGATATAAAAAAGTATGCAGAACATAAATAAATAGCTAGAAATGGAAGATGAACAACAATACAACTAGAACAACACCACAATAATACCAAAATGATACCATAATAACACCAGAAAGAGCACTTTGATTACTGAGATAAATTTTGACTTGCCTCTTCAAGGGGGAAACCTCCAACAGGGAAATATCTATTACAATAATATCCAAGACAAAAGTTCTCATACCCTCGACTCCTATTTATACTAAATATGTCGATCAAAAGAACCATCTAAAGGAATATCCTTCTGGAAGCAGAAGCTTCTATTAGGTCTTCTTACATTGGAATTATTCTTCCTTATTACTAGGCCTTATTAATATTGACCTTTATTACATCAGAATATATTATTCTACCTATGTGAGGGGTTAGGTTCATAACATGTCCTCCCCTTTAAAAACAACCTTGTCCTCAAGGATTGAGATGTGGAAATTGTTGCATAATGGTAGTTGGTTCCCAGGTGGCATCTACTAGAGTTGTATCTTTCCACTGGAATAACACTTCCTTGATGGTTCGTTGATGCAGACGACACTCACACTAGTCCAAAACGGCTTGTGGTTGTAGCCAAATGGAGCCTTCTTCATCCAACTCGGGAAGGTTGGTTTGAGTTTGGCACTTTGTTCCAATCACCTTCTTTAAGTAGGAAACATGAAAAACAAAATGGAGCTTAGAATGACTGGGAAACGCTAACTAATAGGACACCTATCCCACACACTTGAGAATCGTATAAGGACCATAAAATTTGGTCTCTAGTTTCTAACAATGGTCATCCTTGAGGGAATTTTTCTTGTAAGGTTGCAATCAAAGAAACACTTGATCCCCTTCTACAAATTGATGTTTAGAGTGACCTTGATCTTCTTGTTGCTTCATGCAATTCTAGGCCATGACCAAATTCTCTTTCATGGTATGGAGAATATCCTCTCGAACTGTAAGCATTTGGTCAACTTCCTGGACCTTCGAGACACCTGGAAAATATGAGAGAACTGAAGATGGATTTTGTCTATATACCGCTTCAAAAGGAGTCATGCAGGTAGTTGTATGGTACGAGGTGTTGTACCACCATTCAGCTAGTGGTAACCATTGAGCCCACTGATTTTTCCTTTCTGTGGCAAAAAACCTCAAATATGTTTCCAAAAACTTGTTGACAACTTTAGTTTGACCATCAGTCTAGGGATGATAGGTTGTATTGAGATGCAATTGGGTGCCTTGTAGCTTGAACAGTTCTTGCCAAAAATTGTTGGTGAAATTTGGGTCACGATAAAAAACAATAGAATGTGGCATGCCATGAAGCATGAAGACCTGATCCATGAACATTTGAGCCACAATGGATGATGTAAATGGGCGTTGAAGAGCACATAAATGAGCATACTTGGAAATAAAAATCAACTACCACCATGATGACTCATTTATTTCCCGATTTAGGTAAGCCTACAATATAATCTATAGATATATCATGTCAAATAGAAGGTGAAATTGGAAGTGGTTATAGTGTGCCGGGAGATTTGATTGTTTCTCCCTTATTGCGTTGGTACACATCACATTCAGCCACAAAATTATGAACGTCTTGTTTCATACCATCCCAGAAAAAAGAAAGTTTGACCCTATCATAGATTTTGGTAAACCCAGAGTGCCCAGAGGTGGGTGTAGCATGAAGCTCAGAAAGTACCGTGGATTTAAGTTTTGAATGTTTACTTAAATACAAACGACCTTTGTATCGAAGTTCATCATGGAGCCAAGAGTACCCTAGGGAAAATGGACAATTGGAATGCAATTGTTGTATCAAATGAAAACTTTTGGGACCGTGTAGCCATTCCTCACGAACAACTTGGAGCCAATCTGGTACAATGAAGGAGAGAGAAAAAATGGACCCTTCATCTTCATATTTTCGAGAAAGTGCATCTGCAACCACGTTGTCTTTTTCTTTCTTGTAAATGATCTCATAATCACATCAAACGAGCTTAGTCACCCATTGTTGTTTCTCTGGGGAGGAAATGCATTGTTCCAGAAAATACTTGAGGCTTTGATGATCTGTCTTAATTTGGAAGTGTTTCCCCAATAGACAAGGGCGTCAAATATCAATAGCATGCATAATAGCCAACATTTCCTTTTCATAGATTGATTTTCCCAAATTTCACTTAGACAATTGTTTTTTGGTAAAGGCCAAAGGCCAACCCTCTTGAATAAGGACAACGCCAATTCCTTTCCCTAAAGAATCACATTCTATGACAAAGGTCTTTGTGAAATCAGGAAGGGTCGAGACTGGAGTGGTGGACATGGCCATCTTCAAGGTTTGAAAATCCTAAGAATCTACTGGATTCCAAGTGAAAGAATTATTTTTAAGGAGTGTAGTGAGAGGTGTCACAATATTTCCATAATTCTTAACAAACTTGCGATAATAACCCATTAAGCCTAGAAATCCATGCAATATTTTGAGAATCTTTAGGTGAGGCTAGTCTTGCATAGATTCAATATTTTTAGGATCCACCCTGATGTTGGCCTTTCCAACAAGATGAACCAAGTACTTGACTTTTGAGGCGCCAAAAACACAGTTATATTCTTTCAGGAAAACTTGGTGTTGAGAGAGTAGATGGAGAAATCGATCCATATGAGCAAGATGGTATGTCTAGGTTTTTTTATAGATGAGGATGTCATCAAAGAAAACTAATAAAAAATGACTTAGAAAAGGATGGAAAACATGATTCATGAGGCTTTGGAAAGTGGAGGGAGCATTACAAAAGCCAAAGGGCATGCCCAAAAACTCATAGTGTCCCTCATGAGTTCTAAAGGAAGTGTTAGGAATGTCTTCCTCTTTCACATGGATCTGGTGGTAGCTAGAACGAGGATCAATTTTAGTAAAGAACTAGGTGCCACTCAATTCATCCAAGAGGTCATCAATGACAGGAATGGGAAATTTTCCTTCAATGGTGAGTTTGTTGAGGGTGTGGAAGTCAGGACACATGCACCAAGAACCTTATTTATTAAGGACCATGACCACATGAGAAGCATAGGGGCTCATACTAGGGCAGATAACACTTGCATTGAGCAGTTCTTGAACAATTTTCTCAATTTCATATTTTTGGGAAAAGGGGTGATGATAGGGAAAGATATTGGGAGGAAGGATTCCTTGGACAAGGGGAATGGAATGATAATGAACACCATGGGAAGGAGGGAATCCTTGGGGAGTGGAAAAAACCACTTGATGTTTAGAGAGGATGGATTAGAGGTCCTGTGGCACAGAGAGTGTCTCAGTTGCTTGTATGGCATGGAGTTGGGCAATAACTCTAGAATGACCTTTTTTGAGCATGTTTTCCATGCGATGGGAACTAATGATCTATGGGGAACTGATGGTGATTCCTTGGAACTTATATTGTTGGTCCTCCTGGTCAAATTGCATGGTTAATTCCTTAAAATCCATGTGAATGGGACCCAAAGTCCTTAACCATTATGCACCCAACACAATGTCACAGCCTCCCATGTCGATAGAAAACATATGAGATTTCAGGTGGTAGTCACCAATTTGGCGATGCACATTTTCGCAATGCCCTCCAAATTTCATGGACCCACCATTGGCAATCATGATTTAGAAATTATTGACTACGCGGATATAGCAATTAGTTTCTTGGACAATATGGCGATGAATAAAATTATGGGTGCTTCCACTATCAAGAAGAATGATGACCTTCCTATGCTTGATGTAACCAATTACATTGAGGGTTTGGGGAGTAGGGAAGCTAGTGAGAACATTTAGGGAAATGACTGGTTCTACCTCGGAAGGGTCTGAGGGAGGGGTTATTTCAGTGGGTTCAAGTGACATAGACACAAGGGGAGCTTCAACATCATCTTCCAAAACATCCTCTGAGATGGCCATAAAAAGCGTTTTTTCCTTACACTTGTGTCCCAGAAAATATCTTTTATCACAATTATAACAAAGGCCTTTGAGTTAGCATTCAACCATTTTGGCCTTGGTCAATTTTTGGATCTTTAGTGGAGTAGAAGGAGGAGTGGGATTTACTAGTTTAGTGTGAGGAATAAAGGAGGGTTTCTGGTTTTGAGAAGAGAAAACCTGTTGTTCTTCCTTATCTCTTTTAGTAGCCTCCACCCAAATTTGAGGCCGAGCCATGAGGACATAAGCACAAATCTCATCCTTAAGGCTGTTGATAAAACATTCTCAGAAAAAAGCATCAGACATGCCCTCTGTACAAAAATCCAGTCGCTCAAAAGAAGCTAGAAAGTCTTCCACTATGCCAGATTGTTTCAACTTTGTCAAATGGCCTAAATGGTTGGTGTCAGTGTCAAATCATTCATAAATCTCTACCACAAAGTGTGTCCAAGCAACATACCCTTGGCATGCATTTTTTCTCCATTGCCACCATTGCCAACGTTCTTGATCTAGATGGAGAACACCATACCAGAGTTTGTCAAACTCATTCATAATGTCGTACAAAGAGAAATAATGTTGCATTTGAGTTACCCAGCCAGTGGAATATGAGCCATCAAATTTGGTCGCATCCACATGTGGAAGGCATAGGTCACGCTGAAAGTGATGGGGCTACAAATTATGGGAATGAGAGGAAGTTTCACCTTCGCTATGAAAAGGTGGGTCAGATAAGGGAGGACCTGTCGGGATATGCAGCTTGGTGAATATCATCGTACTGAAAAATTCAAGATGCGTAGTAATGTCTTGTTTGAGGTCTTATTTGAGTTCCTCGATGGAGGCAGCGATGAATGAATGCATGTTTTTATTGATGGTGGCAATACTGGCACTGAGTTTTCTCACTTCTTGTTGGGTCTCTGTTAAATTAGAGTGAAAGGTATTGAAGCGAGCTTCCAAGTCTTGGCTATGGGTATGGGCCATGATGACGAGGGAACTGAAAAGGGGCGGGCGGGGACAAAGAATTTGCTGAAAAATGATAGGTATGAATTTGATAAGGGAGAAGAGAGAAATACAATGGAATAGGTCTCAAATAATGGTGCCAACAAAATCCAATTTTATTTTTATTTTTTACACCTGTGAAATTATACTCAGGTCTCAAGAATACTGCAGTGATGAAATGCCCAAATTCTTAATCAGGAAGAAATGCATAGTAATTTGGCAACTCAAATGTAGGAGACACAGTTGCGTGGTAATAGATCTTGTATGTTTTGTTTTTTGTTACCATCCCCAAAGGTTAGGTATTCAAGAGTTCTATAGACAAGGGTTTTCCCTGTGCTATAGCTCTTTGATATACATGTGGGGTCCAATAGTAGTACTCAACCCAATATCTCAGGGCACCAACTAAAGAGGTTGTACCATTCCCTTAGCCGTACTACCTGACTACCCAAGTAATAGAGAGTATCTTCCCGAGTGTTATTCTCAGTGGCACTATAGCAGTCACGAGGTCGATCGATTTATCTATAGAGGGCTTCATAAAATATAGGTTGATCTGTATACAAGTGTTGTCTGAGGTGCTACCACTCGAAGGGGTACCAACAAGGGTTACAAGGGTGGCCAACAGATGTGCACTTAAGTACAACTTGTATTCCCTACATGTATGAATCCCCTAATGTGGTTTTATGCATGTAATGACAGATCTTTGTAGCTTAAAGACTTCAGAATACATCTCTACCCAGAAAAAAAACTTAACCCACAATTTTATGCCGAGGAAGGTGCTCTGATACCACTTGTAATATTCCAGATATAAAACAATATGCAAAACATAAATAAATAGCTATAAATGGAATATAAAAAACAATATAATGAGAACAAAACCACAAAATATGACCTTTATTACATCGAAATATATCATTCTACCTACATGATGGGTTAGGTCCCTAACACATATTTCTTGACTAGTAGCACTAGAGCCCTAGAACATAAGTGGAACAACCTAAGGGACTGCATTGCAGAGAAAGGGGTTCATTTCTTTGGGTTGTGTAGACTGAAGGAGAAGAGAGATGGTAAACTAGGATTTCTATGTGGTTGGGAAAACCGCGAGAGCTTGATAGATAATTGTTGTGTGTTTTAGAGTCATCCTAGGACCCGTCCTTGTGGATTCATAACCATGGCTCGGGGGTGACATTTTTTTGATATCTGGAATAGAAGTGTCTATGGTTGGGTGGAACATTCGACGTCTACAAGCATTTGGTGAATGATTTATTTAAAGATAAGTGTTATCTATGTTTTCTCTATAATTTGTATTCCATTGTGTATTTATTATTTATGATATATATTTATATCAGGGATGTTTGTTGTTAATGTTATGCATAGTCTATTATTCTTTTATTTTATATTAGCATGTTTTTGTTAATTGGATGTGCATGTATCATGTTTCCTAATTTAAAGAATGGTAACATTAATTCATAATTTGCCCAAGAAGGAGAATTTAGAGGTACCCAGGTCGATGGGTACATTATAGTTTGGTTTCCAAGAAAATCCTTTTGGGTTTGTTAGCGACGAGTATGTAACAATTTCTCATTCTTTATTTCTTTTGTTTTTTTACTTTTCTTTTCTTTCTCTTTTTTCATTTGTTCTCGTGGGGCTATGAAATATGAACCATTTTGTGTGACATATGGAAACCAACCCATGAGCTAGACAATGGAAATTGGGAAGGGTGGAGAGTGTTAAGTATGGATTGGGATATGGACATGCTATACCTCCCAAAGCCCCCCAGTAGTACATCTTAACCCAAGGGTGAAAAAAATTATTTGGAAGAAGATGATGATCACCAAAGTGAAACAAGGCAAAGGGCACAAATTTATATCATCACGATCCATTATCTAACTCAAAAAATGACCACTACTTTCATGAGAAGCAGTACATAAGGCATTAACATCCAATATGAAGCAATGAAATAATGTACCCCATGTATGTCAAGAACCTTAATCAAATGTGAGTGTGTTGATCAAATGTGGGAATAATCTTCGGTAAATTATTTGTGGAGAACCATGAATCTCATTTGTGGAACTATTGTATGTGATAAGGATCACGATAGAAAAATATCCTCTAGTTGCCCCTAGATGTCAGGGGGTAAAATGCCTCACCATCTTGCATTTGCATGGACAATAAAAAAATTATCCTATTCTTACTCCAAAAGTATACCAACATTCACCCAATGAATCTTATAGTAAGTAAGCAACCTTAAGGCCTAGTGCTGAAACCAATTTTGATACCATATGTAACACCCTCTCATTCAAAAACCTTTTTTTTATATTTTCTTATAAAATCAAAAACTCTATTTTGCATGGACTACATGGTGCCCCTTCCCATTATTTTATTTTAATTCATTGTGTGTATGTGTGTAATAAAGCTATTTAAAAGTACCCCTCCCAAGTGAGTAAATAGTCTCTTCTCTTAATAAATTAGGGGTCATCGTAATTACCCTGCTTAGGGTGGAATCTGAAAGCTAATTGTTGAGGAGTAAGGATTCCAAACCCTTGCAATACAAACTCATTATCATAATAGAGAAATATAGATTACTCGTCCTTGTCTCCACAACATAGGCACCTTTCGTATATTTTACCATTAAAGACTCGACAATTTTGTCAAGACATGGTTGTGAGTCCACACCCATATGTTGGTGAGTTGGCAAGGCCTCACTCTGTGGCCTGCGCATACACAAACACTTGCATATAAATTGAATAACTTTGTTATCTCAACATGCATTTCCTTCCACATGTCATATTTCCAAGTGCCATGCTCCCTTGCCACACTCATACCAGTTCATTGATTCACAACATTAGTAATTTTTTCGATATAGTTAATAATTGTCCAAGAACAAATATTAGAAAAACACAAGTCACAAATCCACATAATAAACCATCCACAAATCAATCATACCACATCATTTCATCACAAAAAATATAATTCTTCACAACATATCTATATCCATAGATAACAATATATATACACATGTAGAATATAATCAATAATATGTCCAAAACATCATATAGGATTCCTCCTTGTCTGAATCAAATACACGCACACATAAAAAAAATAAACAAGAGGTCATGTCCAAAAATTGTTGACAAGTTCATGCAAGAGGGGCATTACATCATGACAATGTTAGATATTGGGCCACTAGGAAAGGAAGGGGTTACATTTGTGTTGTATTGATTTAATATTTCATAGTTGAGTAGAGTAAGAAGTGGAATATTGGAGCAAAACAAAAGAATTAGAGACCATATAGAAATGATATAGGGCACAATGTCCATGGCATCTCCATAGTGAGTTCACCTTTCTTTGTATTTTCATTCCATAAATGACAATAAAAGAGAAGGGCGTAATTCACACCTCACTAGTTTTCCCATATTGGGTTTCCTAAGGTACATCTTGTGTTGATTGTGTGAATGGCGTAGTATTTGTTTAGTTTTAATCTCAACATATTTCATCGTTTGATGTGCTAAGTTAGTAATATTAAATCTTAAATAAAACATTGCATAACAAAGAGTTTGCATAAACTTGTAAGATATGTTGTGATGCATTGTTTGAGTGAAACATCCCAAATTTTCTAGTAAATGTGGGGCCACACTTTGACACAATGGAAGTGGGCATACCATGTAACTTAAATATTTGATACATGAAAACTTGGGCAACTATGAAAGGTGTAAATGAGTGCAGTAGGGCACAAAAGTGACCATATTTGGAACGATGGTCAATTATTTCCACGATCACTAATTTACCACCTATTATCAAAAGACCCACTATAAAATACATAAAATAAATATCCACAATAGTATACAAATCAAATGCCATTTAACATCTTTATTTTATACAATTAAAGATAAATATATACATATCATTTATAAAATTAACATTTGTTTCTTATGTGATTGAAGATAAAATAGGCGTATCATTTATAAGATTTCAATTTCTTCCTCATTGTAACAACTCCAACTACTTCCATTTGACTTAAGGTCAATTATTTAATAAGAGATGTCTCAAGACATTTTTGGGACATGAGAAAGCAATTTTTTTTTTAAATCACCCCACTAAGTCAATTATTTAATAAGAGATGGTTCAAGACATTTTTGGGACATGAGAAAACATTTTTTTTTTTTAAACCAGCCCACTTCTTTTTTCCAACAAGAAAATTGCCCATTACATATTAATATAAATAAGTTCACATTACAGTTATAACAATGATATTCAGTCCCCTTGGCCTCTTCACTACTACTCAGAAAAAGAACTTTTCTGAAATATCCAAAACACAAAAAACTTTGCACATAGTCATAAAAGTCCACCGCTAGAGACAATATACAAAATAAACTTATTGTCCTTAACAATCCCGCTATCACCGATAGTATTCAAAATGAAATAAAAGAGACCAAGAAGTGTTAAAAAAGGATGATAGTGATGGAATACCCCTCATTTCCCTCATTCCAGCTGCTGAACACAAGCTTTCCTTCTGGACTATTGAGAGCCAATTCTGAAAGAGTATATGCCTCCATATTTAGTTCCCTATAGACGTGTGTGAATAATATTTCTTTAAAAGTTGATTTCATCATAATTATGCCTTCCATCCAACTTATCAAGGAGGTGACTTGCAGCTTGTGTCTGTCCTTTATCCAATCTATGATGATCTTTGAGTCTCCAATGACCTGGATCACTTCAAGGTTGAGCCTCTGCACAAGATAAAGAGTCTCCCACGCACCAATCAATTCTTCTCTTGTATTAGTCCCCTGGCCACTATTTAAAGTCCACTTGATAACCCTTTGAGCATTGATCTTGATTAAACCACTTGCACCACACCCGTGCACCCTTGGGGGGAGAAGCTCCATCAAACCAACAAAGAATTGTAGTCAGAAGACGAGGGGGTTGTATAATCCACTTCTTGATTTTGTTTACCTCCACCAATGGCAACAGATATTTGACCTTAGTTGTCACTGAAAAAACTGATGCTCTGTGCCATTCAAATGTAACTAGGTTCCTCTCTAACCACAAGATCCAACAAACAATCGATGGGAGTGTTGTGATGGATGTATCCTTCTTGAGCCAAATCTCATAGTTGGAGCTGAGGCAGTCTCCTTCCCATATGGAATGAATATTTAGTTCTAAGTATAATCAATTCCATGCCTCCTGACTAAAGCGATAAGAAACAAAAATATGATTAATAGACTCAACTTCCTCTTGACATAAAACACATATGTTTGGCCCTTCCCACCCCTTCCTGTAAAGATTATCCTAGGTGAGAATCCTATTCTCCAGAGATAGCCAAAGAAAGAGCTTAATTTGCGGACTAAGGTCCCATTTCCAAAGGTACCTGCGCCAACCCTCCACTGGAATGGGCCAAAAAGGTTTTGTAACAGGAAGATAAATATTTTTTGATGATATTATGCCCGAGGAATCACAACCCACCCAACAAAGCTCATTAGTTTTGTTACATAATTGAATCCTTGCAAAACAAAAATCTTTCCAAAAATCCTCTCATTCAATAGCTAAGTTCCCAACTAAGCCAAGGTCTACACTTGATTTCTAGTAGGTACTATTTAATCCTGCTCTGTGGAGTCCTCTCACTTGGTAAAGATATAATAAAGAGTTCCTTATCAACTCCTCTCTTAGTTGACAGGATAGAAATGATAAATTCCCCACCCCTAAAATGCGATCAAGACCGACCTGAACACAGTGCTAGAAATTGCTTTCCACCCAAGCCAATGAGTTAGAAGGTGTAAAGATTTTAGCAAGCTCTTCCAAGTCTGAGACACCGACATGTTGAAAGAAGAAGATTCCTGAAACCAAGTGGTTATTGAGCTATTTGGAATATATTTGTATTTGACAAATTTTCTCCAAATCCCATCCTTTGTTAATACTCTTCACAGAGAATTAGTAGCCAGGGCCCTGTTAAAAGAGTGAATATTTCGAATGCCCCAACCTCCCAGGTGAGTTGGTCTCGATAAATGAATCCAACTCCAAAGTTGAATATGGTCCCTACCCTCTAAACCAGACCACATAAATTTAAACATCATAATACATATTTTATGTAATATAGAATTTGGAATAGCTTCCAATGCCATCCAGTAAACAACCTGGCCCTCAAGCACTAATTTTACAAGTGTAAAACGTCCCCCAAGAGACAACCATCTATTACACCACCACACGATCTGATCTTGAAATTTTGTGAGAAGACATCACCAATCCTTATGTTTGTATGTTGCTGCCTTTAAATAATAGCCAAGGTACTGAAAGCCTATGGCCAGTTCTTCAAACCCATAAGGAAAGAGTGCCTTTAATCTTTCAAGATCATCATCAAGAATTCCAGAGTGATAAAATATAGATTTTGACCAGTTAATACTCAAACCTGAAGCTCTATAGAAAGATGTTAAAATATTTTTTATCTCAGTCCACTCCTCTACCGATGCCTTTGACAAAATAAAACATCATCAACAAAGAACATATGAAATATCTTGACAATTCTTGAAACCTTGACCCTTGTAAGCTTCCCATCACCCAATCCTTTCTTCAGAAGATGGTTAAGTCCTTCCATAACACGAATAAATAACAAGGGTGATAGAGGACACCCCTAGCGCAAGCCTCTTCTGCTTTTGAACACCTTGGAAGTCTCCTCATTGATCAAGATCGTGAAATTGGCATTGGTCACACATCCAAGGATCCAATTTGTAAAATTAATGATAAAACCTGATTGGATCAGAATCATGCAAAGAAAGTCCCAATTTATACAGTCATAGGCTTTCTTGAGATCTAACTTCAGAATCAAGGATTTTGACTTCTTAGCCTTTATACTGTGGATACACTCCTGTGTTGTACCAATCGCATCGAAAATCTGCCTCCCTTTGAGAAAACCTAATTGTTCCTCTAACAATGGCCGAGACAAGATAGGTTTAATCCTATTTTCTATGATCTTAGTAATCAACTTGTAGCAGAGGTTGCATAGGGCTATCGGTTTGTAATCTCCGAAGGTGCTAGGTTTATTAACCTTTGGAATCAATGTTAAAAATGTAGCATTTAATGAATTTTTAACTGCTCCTGCAGCCTTGAGTCCTCCACCAACTCCAGGAAATCATCACACATAAGATCAAAGAAAAAAAGGTAAAACTCCACTGTCCACCCATCGGGCCCCAAGATTTTTTCTTTCGAAAAAGCTTTAAGGACCACCCATAGCTCCTGCTTAGTACACAGTCTTTCCAGAAATTATGTGTCCTTTGCATTAACCAAACAGCCGAAGAGACCGGTTGTATTAACCTGTTCTTCAATGTACTTCTCTTCCAACTTGCTATAGAAAGACTTATACTATTTTACAGCTTCAGACCTTATGGCCTCCACACCAGTATGTACTTGTCCTTCTTCATCACAAATATCCCATATTTGTTTTTTGTTCCTCCTATAACTGGCAAAATTATTAAAAAAATTGGTATTTTTGTCACCTGCCTTTAACCACACCATTCTGCTCCTAAGTCTCCATTTTCCTTCTTCTTCTCTAAGTAGTTTGTTCCTCTCTGTCTCCAGGATCTTGATATTATTCTCCCTAGAATTCGAGCCTGGTTCCCGAGCCTCCTGTAGAAGAATACCAATCAATAACTCTTCAAGGTGCTTTAATTTTTCTTCCTGAACTCCAATGAGCTCTTTGGACCATGTTTTCAATTGAATCTTTAAATCTTTCAACTTATTTATGAATCTCTGTTGAACATCACTTTCTACAAGGTTAGTTGGGTCATTCCAAATGGTTATTGCAATAATCGCGATCTCCATCTCTAAAATCCACTTGGCATTGAAATTAAAAGGATAAGCCTTCAGGAGTAAGACCCTATGTAATCTCAAAAGTACCGGAGCATGATCCAAAAAGTAAGGATAATCAACTCATGATTTATACGAGCATGTTCCTACCAAAAACTCTTCAGAAACGAGCACTCGGTCCAGTCTCTTTGAAATGTTGTCAACTCTACTATGACCATTCCTCCAAGTTGGCACCACCGCATCCGACAATACATCGACTACGCCTGCCTTATCAAAGATCTCAGTAAAATATGTTGAAAGTGGGTCTAAGTGTGTAGTCACTCCCCAAATCTCCCCAGCTCCAACTGTGAGGTTTAAATCCCCTACCACTATAAGATTCATGTTATCAAGAATGCCATTGGTCGCCAACTTATCCCATAAATATTTCCTTTCCATGCAAGGACCATATACATTAAGCAGTGTAACTGGTTGGTTAAGCTACAAGTACAATCCTGTAAGCAGAATCCCACCACAACATAAATAAGGAATGATGTAAAAAATGTTAGGATCCCAAGAGACAAGAAGACCTCTCGAAGACTAGACTGCACTGACTGCACAAGTAAGCCAGGTAGGACGGTCAGTAAGCGTTAGATATCGAGCTTTGTGTTCCTCGACAATAGTCTCTTGCAGAAAGATGATATCCGATCTAGTCCTCCGAAGAAATCTTCGAAGGGAGGCAGATTTCAAGGTCCCCCCCACCTCTCCAGTGTTCAAGGAGAGAAATACCACGTCTTCGCTCTCGCTAGGTCTTTCAGGCCTCTAATCGCCCTTGATTCATTAGTACTCGACAATTGTGTCCCCTCTGTACAGTTACTCAAAGCTTCATTTTCTTCTTGGCACATCTAGTCTTTATAGGGCAGGTTTCCAACCCCAGTCCCCTAGACCAGGAATATTCTTTAATTGTGTCCCCCACCAAGGATCTGGAAGACCCCTCTCCACCATCGGGATCAGGTCTAAGATAAATTGATATTCCTTTGAAAGTGGGAAGAGAAATCAGGCTTTGCACCTCTTTGATAGTAGGTACTAGAGACTCCAGAACAGTCCCTAGCTTGCTATCCCCCAATTCTAATTCCCGAAAAACCGACAATAAATTGTCCTCTGTATCACAAGATGGTCTAGGAAAAACCCTTCCCGACAGATCTAGAGGTCTACAATCACTCCTCACTGGTAAAGCACGTGATAATGAGGCACTCTCAGGTAAGTTTCACTCTAGTTTATTAAGTGGCTCCTCACTGGGCATGCCACTCCCCAACCCCCCCCGATATGTGACCAGATAAAGGGTTGTTTACTAAATCTCCTACAGGCTTTGTCATCGGACAAGTAGGTGTAGAAAAAGCCATAATACCAGTTTGAGAGTCGAATAATCTAGACTCATCCAAAAAATGTCTTTCCCAGACAGATAATGAATGAAAGGGAGTGGAACAGACAGATTTTAACTTACTCGTAATGGTTGCTATTGTCCTTGGCATTGGCGCGTCCTCAAAGTCATAACCACTCAGACTGAAGCTAGTAGACTCAATCTCTGGCGACTCAACTCGAGTCGATCTTTCCAATAGTGTACCCTCTGAAACCTCCTCGTCCTGTGGTCCCAAGAAGTCCCTCCAAAGGTGACCCGTTTTCTGACAGTTAGAACATCTGAACGAGACTCCTAAGTAGTCCAGAGACTGTAAAAAATGATGACCAGACCAACTAATCTCCAAGGTTTCTAGCAAACCAGAGTGTATATCTATTTCCACAAGAACTTTGCACATTCTTTTATCAGTGGATTTTAGTGCACCAAGATCCGCACTAATAAACTTCCCAAGACTATTCCCTATAGCTTCCAAAGTTTTTGCATGCCAAAAATGTAGCGATAGTCCCGACAAAAACACCCAGAAATAATGGAACCTAAAATAATCATGTGCACGATCGAAGCTCACTTGCCACCTTTTTACCATTAAACTACTCCGTTGTAGCACCAGGATTTATCCAAAATCAACTTCATGTCCTCTATCCTTTTGAATTGGAAACCAAACCACCCTTTAGTGAGGTAAAAAACCTCTGGATTATAACCCAACAGTGGCTGCCAAAATACTGAAACCCACTCCTCAATCGGCATTTTACACTTATTTTTGTAAGAAACACTCCCTACTAGTGTTAATAACACGAGACTCACCGTGTTCTCCAAACCCACGTCGTCACTCACCATTAGTTTGCGTTTGGAGCAGTTTGGAACCTAATGTCTATACTGACAAGAGCCCTAAATCTTCTTAACCCTAGGAGGACTAGCTCTAGTCACAACCCTCGACACTCCTCCCTTGTCTCTCAACTTCCCACCTACACCCACACTAAAATTTACTTATTCTTTCACTCCATTATTCCCAAGAGTGAAAGTAACTGAACTTTGAGTAAACTCAGACGGGGCATAACCAGAATAACTCTGACCACCATCCGCTATTGGCACCGAGATCTAAGCCTTAACTACTACCCTCGACGCCTTAAAGTCACCATTAAATCTTGCCTGATTTGTCGTAGAAAAGAGCCCCTCTTGTCTCCAGATGGCCTCATCCTCTTCTCCCATGAGGGCATTGACTTCCTCTTCCATCGGGATCCCCTCCAGTGGAGTATGCGTCATACTCCCTAGCCCATCACACAGTGACAAAATCTCTGACCGCTCAGCAGTTGTACCAAGGTCCTTAATAATACCTTAATGATACCAATAAAACAAAGATGACGGGAATCCCACTCACCCAAGAAACAAGAATATTAATAAATGATACCCGAGAGAAGGTTACGAACTCCGAAAAGTCAAAGTGATAAGACTGTCACACTGGTTAAAAGAGGCGCTAAAAATAGTTACCATTAAGAAGGGAAACACTACCAAACAATTAAAACCCCTCTTAAAAGTATAAACAAACTCCAACCGCCACTCACAACTCCTCCGATAACAAGCTCTAGCCTCCTTTAGTACTCTAGAAGTCCCCGAAGATTTGAAAAAACTACCAGGCCATGTTCCCGCCCATTCGCTCTCCAAACTCTCTCAAAACATCCTTATCATCAATCACCCCACTTCTACCAACCGAAGCACTGAGTTTTTCATACATTCGTACATTTCCTAAGTTTTGACTATATGATTATTTGAAATTTTAAATTCGATACGTGGACGATTGATCTGTTTTTTCATCTTATAGTGGATATCAAAATCATTTGATTATTCGTTCATTTACCATTAATGCATCTGACCAAAAAAAATCCCATGTCGATATGATGTAAGACTTTTAGTATTAAATATTTACACTCAGTTATCCTACGCGGCTGACACCATCATCATAATATTTGTCTTTTTGCATTTGGATTATAACGTTGGTGCTTATATGATTGATAGATCATGTTTGATTCCAGTTGAGTACTAATATAATACTCATTCTTTTAGGCTAAATATTAAGTTGGTTGTATTCCAACTTTCAAGTCTTTTCTGGGGAGAGGTCATGGGTTCGAAACCGGTGTTCCTTGGGGCTGCGAAGCTTTATCACTCCCATACCAGCCACTATGTGGGGAAGTATCTGGGGTGGGTTTCCAGCGCGGAATCTCCAACCTGGAAAAAAAAAAGTCTTTTCACGGGTTATATGGAGGGGAGGGGAGAATTAGTTTAAAAGTTTTATGTTTTTTTATTTTTTAAGGTTTGGTTCAAGTTTGAGGAATTTAGAGAAATAGTTGAAATTGTAAATTTCAGTTATTGAAATTATATATAATGAGTGTTAATAAGTTTTTTTGAAAGTATTGAATTGTTACAAATTATTTAAGAATATTAAACCAATTTATACATCAAAAACATGATTTAAAAATTATAAAAATATTTATCGAAAAAAATAAAAAAGATAAAACATTTAGATAATATCATTTCAAAAATATATTAGTTATGAAAAAGAAAACAACAAAAAACAATTATCAATCTTAATATACTTTGGCGTAAGATCTAAAGTCCCTAGCCAAATGTTGTTGTTGCTTCATCAAACTATAAACTAACCCTCCCTATTCCATTATCCATTATGCAATTCTATGTTTAATAACTGTATTTGAATTTTAAAGGGGTTCAATTCTCCATGAAACAAATTTTAGTAAGTTCATTTCATAGTTCAATAAGAAAATATTATACCTACATGATATGGCTTACAAATTATTAAGATCTGGTTATATGTTTTCATACTAGGTAGAATACATTAAGTGGAACCTACACTTTCATTAATAATCTAAAAATTTTAGATAACTCACATAAAAACGTTCTAAAATGTTTAGAGAATATATTTTTTTTAAATGAAGTAGAAATCATTTCTTCACATTTAAATGGTTGTAAATGCATGTAAAGCAATACAATTATAAAAGAAAATAAGGACAAGAAGTAATAGAATTTTAAAACACTATCCTACTCATATGTTCTTGAGTATCGTCTCACAATTACTTGTCTTTGTCTCTTGAATATTGTCTCACAATTACTCGTTTTTGTTAAAGATTTCACGTCGTTAGATATATGCATTTTGTTTTTATTATCATTATGTACTCAATTACATAGTGTAATTTTATCTTTCCTTCTTTACATTTATGTGTCTCAAATATACTAGAGTATAACCGAGCCCTCAAAAGCCCATACACTAAAACTACCATCTTAACCTTCTTAGGGGAAATAAAAACCCTAATTTAATCATATTGTAGAAAAACCCATACACTAGAACTACCATCTTAACCTTTTTAGTAGAGATAAAAACCCTTGTTTAATCATATTGTATTAGTGATGGACCAATACTAGAGATTATTTTGTGGTAGAATTGTTGTGAGGTTTAAAAAAAAAGTAATGTTGCATTTTGATGTTGTAATTATTTTTATCAATATTGTATGATAACAATTGTGATATTATATATTATATTATTTGAGATAATTTTAAGAAAATGGTTACACATAGTTTTTAAGGTAATTTATCACATAATTATTTGATTTTGGGTAAGCATTTCATTGTGAATTTACTATATCAAAGAGTTTATAATCTCATCAAACACATGAACTTGTTTTGTTAATATTTTTGGGCATATTTAAAATACAATAATTTGTTAAACTTTGTTCTAATTAATTAGAACCATGTATGGAAGAATTAAGACTTATATGTTTTAGAGAACATTTTTGTGATGAGTTTATGATTAATTTTGAGATACATAATCAGAAGTTTATAGAAGATCAATAAATGCAATATAACATCTTTAGAATGTAATTTTATTTATCTTAAATAAAATTAAAATAAAATCTAGCGTTAGAATGTAATTTTGTTTATCTCAAATAAAATTGGAAATTTGTTTATAGCATTAGAATGTGATTTTGTTTATCTCAAATAAAATTATAACCTTTTTTCAAGGAAGAAAAAAACACACTGACCCTAATTTACGCAAAGTTGGCTTCAATTATTACAATATGCCTTATTATATAATTAGGACAAACCTACCCAACTAACATAACATTGGTCTAAGTTACCAATATTTTAGATTTTATTACTTTTTATATGATTAGGAAGGTACATAAAAAAAAGGTTAGTTGATCAATGGATATGAGTTTAGGTGAATATATTGGTGGTTAGTGGGTTGATGAGTATAGCTCTTCCCACTAATCCATAATCCCTATAACTCTTAATAGCATAATCATTAAACATTAACCCTTTAATACTAACCCATAAACATTGACCCTTTAATACTAACCCACAACCAACCGCTTACCACTAATTCATTAACCCTTAACCCATATAACCCGTAATCACCCCGGATGGGATGCCACGCAGAGAAGAAGGGGTACATGGAGCAGCGCCAGGAGGGGCCATTAATGGTGGCCAACCACCCTCACATCCTTGCCATTTATGATGGGCATAAACCCAAGCGACCTGCACCATTTGACGAGGCCTCTCACTCGCGCGAGGAGAATGGCAGGCCAGAGCATTAAGACCACAACCTTAATGGCCATAGCTACCATTTTCGCCCTTATCAGCAGTCTGGGTGGCTTTGGGATGATCCAGAAAGTTGCAGAGCCGAACGGGAACAATCTAGTAGTGGGCATTCTGGTAATAGCTCTAGTCATAAGCATGCACTGAGCAAGAGGACGGCCTCGTAGAGGCGCAGGGTGGTACGCGATCGACTCGTGACAATAAAGGCAAAAGAAGTTTGAACGAGCATTGTCTCTCGCCAAGAGAAGGAGACCCAGGAAGTCCAGAGGAAGAGGGACGCCTCCCATGGCATATGTCGAGGAGATTCCTCAGGAGGAATCCCTCCAGAATTTCTCAGAGAGTCTCCTTTTTACGATTCCAGGCAATTGGAATCCCCCCGCTTGTTTTGGAGTAGACACCATTACCCCTGGTCCAAGAATTGAACGCGGTCCCAGCGGCACTCCAGTTGAGGAATTCACACCTTTCTTTGTGGAGGAAGAGATACCGAGAGGTAGCGAAGATTACACCCGTGAGCCTCCTGGTCAAATGGGGTCGTCGAGTGGGCAGCAAGCGCACCAAGAGGAGGCCAACGTGCAAAATTCGCAGTTCCAAACACCACTTCTTCACCCAGAGCACCTAAATTTGATCTTTGATGTACACAACATGGTGGATGACCAAATCTTTAGAACCATTCGCATCAATCAATATTTGGATATGTTGTACGCCGCCTACTCCAGCGCCACCCCGAGGCGCCAATGCCCCCTCCTACGCTCAGGTCTACGCCATCCTCGTCAGATGTGGCAAGGAGAAGGATGACCAAGAGGACACCAGATGATATATTTTTCTGTTTGTTCACTGCTCCTTACACTTTTCTTTTGATGTATAACAGAGCTGCATCTCTTCTCTCTTATAGCAATGGTAGTGATAGTATAGGAATGAATAGACCAATACTAAGAATGGCCATGCACCCTGGTTTCCTTTGGGTAGGGTGGCATACTAACACTTTGAGCTTGGAAGCTATCTAGGAATGGCCAGTTGTCTCGGTTTCCTCAACAGGTGGGACAACTGGCACTTCCACAAAACATTGTAATTTTGCAATATCAATATAATAGGATCCACTTTTTTATTAAAAAAAAAAAAAAAACCTAATCTTTAAAAATCAACTGCTAATCAACTAAACATTAACACACCAACATCTAATCTCAAATCACTAACCCATATTCAAATTACACAATGCCTAACCCTTAACCACTTATCCATTAACCTTTTATCCCACTCACCCATAACCCTAAAACACTAACTCGTAAACCAATCAATCCTTACATTATTAAACCAATAAATCACTAACATGTAATCCTTATAACCCCTAACCCCTAAGCAAATAACCCATTAACATATAACCCTTAACCCTCTAACACAGAATCCCCAAACATTAACCCATTAAATCCTAACCACTATCACACTAACTCCATTATCTTCCTCTCTGAGTTTGAATGAAAAGGTCCCTCATAGGCCCAAGATATTCATATTGATATCTCTATTACCTTTCCCCCCACACCTAAAATATGTTTATTGGATAACTTTTTATCACGTTATTGCTTTCACAATTCTATATGTCTGATTATATATGCATGTTTACAAAAACAAAGATTTGGGGCTTCTCAACTCGTCGCAAGGGGATATTTCCCCCAAGTTTGAGCCACTATTAGGGATAATATTTACACTCTTCACATTCAAGCCCCAATAACTACCTCAAAAAATATTATGGCAAGCCCGTCATTATGGGATGAAGTACGCAACCAATTATTTTTCAATTGACCTTGACTCTGTCATGGTCAATGGACATTGACGAGTGATAATAAGAGAAAGAACACTAGTTCTATCTATAGAGAGAAAAAGGTTAAAAGTTTTACAAATTTGAACATTTTCATTTTTCTATCACCTAAATCTGGCCATGCAGTCTTTGCGAGAATTGTAAATTTGGATTGATAAAATTGTTGTTTTAAATGAAAAAATCGATTCAACATCCTTGAATACCCTATTTCAATTGGATTGTGTAATGGTAATATTCGATATTTTTTATTCCATCAATACAAAATTATTCTTACTAGATTTCAAGTTAAAATAATCAATTTCCCTTGACGTTATTTTGAGTGGGCAAAAAAACAAATTCATAAAATATTTAGACTATAACCTATCGAAAAGATGAAAAGATCAGATAGGTGGATTCATGTTCACATGATCTTTAATGAAATCCTAATTCCTAGCGGAATTGTACGTCCAAGACCCTTGCAAACTTTAGTTGATATCACAACGGTCAAGGGAAAAATAAAAGGATAAAGGAAGAGCCATGAGGTTGTCATGATGGAACGAGAGAGGGAACGTGGTGAAGAAGCACATGACTTCATGAAGCAATGGTGTTAGGGAATTTTAGGAACATAGAGGCCATCAAATCACATTAGATCAATAATACATGGTGTGGGCCACAAACTTCCCACACTTAAAGGAAAGGACCTACACGTTGACGAAGTAAAGTTAATCAGGAAAGGGTGGTGACTATGCACATCCTCTTGCATTGTTGGTGTTATAGCTAGCAAGGATTTTTCTCACTATTGTATGGCATTGAGATCAATGGTGGGAATTACACCATAGGATATTATGTAGGATTGTAGAGGGGAATCCCAATCAATCAATATCACACTTGATCTACAACCTACAATGTGTCATGGGGATAACACAACATAGGAATATGAAGGGGGATCATGTGATCATGAATCCTAATTAGAGCACAACAATTTCCATGGTAGGATAACCCTTCATGGGGATAACACAACAAATAACAAAATACAATAAAGGGGGATCATGTGATCATGAAACCTAATTAGAGCACAATAGTTTCCAAGGTAGGACAACCATCGTCGGTATATA
>ML801511.1:505618-524149 GCA_009831015.1 Picea engelmannii | reverse complement strand
TATATGAGAAGACAGAGACAGATAATTCCCGAGGAAACCCATACAGGGTAAAAACCTCTTTTTTCTTTATATGATAAGTATTATCTACATTCTTTACATTATCATACATATGAGCACCAACTCATTGTGAGGCTACAACCTCTGTTTTTGCAAGCTGCAACTTGTTGAGAGAACCAACTCTCTATTTTCTCTAGCACCCACTAGAAGGAAGCACCAACCCTCTGGTTTCTCTAGCACCAACTAGAAGGAAGCACCAACTCCCTGGTTTCTCTAGTACCAACTAGAAGGAAGCACCAACTCCCTGTGTTCTCTAGTACCAACGAGAAGGAAGCACCAACTCCCTGTGTTCAAGCACCCACTTGAACCTTTGAGGACACCAGTCCTCCCTAGCACCTCCCAACCACCCTGAATTATAAATTCTTTGTTACTAAATTTATTACAGTGATATAAAATTATTCAATGGATTACCAACCCTATTGTTGTTCTGTTACACTACTCTGCCTTGTCTACATCAGTGTCTTTTGCACACCTCTATCCCTTTCTGTTCTTCGGCCTTTTATTCTCTATGCACCATATCCCTTCAATGCACCATTCCTCGATAGTGTATTTTTTCTCCCGCATTCTCCCTCCTGGTACACACCTCAATTATCCTACACAACGACCCCCCTTATCTCTTCTTTGTTTAACATACTTATAGTCTATGTTGTCTTTGTGCATGCAATATTCACAATGCCTCTGCATGCTCACTCCGCGCCAAATTCCTCCCCAACTTGAGTGCTCTGTCTGATCATCATCGTGACTCTTCAGCTTCTCTGGTCGTTTTCCACTCGTTCAACATCACTGTATGTTGTACTGAGATTCCTCAGCCTCTCTGGCAGTTTGAGACTCTTCGTCTTCTCTGTGACAGTCGAGCTCATCTTCTATGTTCTAGTTACAGGCCTCAATGCTCATCCAGCTGTCAATCGCCTTCACGAACATCTTCATCCCTCTTGAAGATTCCCAGAGGCTCTTCACCTTCTCTTTCAATCATCCCCAAGTGTCTTCAAGTCCTTTGGTTGAAACCATCAGTGATTTCTGGTAGTTACACTATGTCGTGCTACATCATCCCTCCGATCTTGTTCAAATTCACCTGCACCGTTGGATTGATTCCATGGGATCTTGCATTCATTTCGGCATTTCGACATTCGACAGTTCGGCATTCGTGTGACCATGTGTCTCGAAATCCCCAGTCACGATCCCTGAAAAGGAGCTTGGTTTCTCTATCTCTTTCCTCCATCTCTCATTGATGTGACCAAGGGTTGTGACCACAGCCTTATGCATAAGGTGCTTTCGTGATTTCGCCTTTTGTGAATCTGGAGATGAGGCATCTCGACTCTCCAAGTCGCAATCCCCAAAACCCCGAAATGGCGTGGGATCAATGGACCCAATCAACACTTGATATGACGGCTCAGATCATTTCGCGATTTCGCATTTCACAATTTCAACATTCTTGATGTTCATTGTTTTTGTCACTACCAATTCCTGATCCACGAAACTCCGAAATGGGGTCGGATTTACGATCCAAATCACATCTTGAGTGATGGATGTGATTAAGTCACGATTTCGCATATCGCGATTTCGGGATTCCTGTGGTTATTATTCTTTGACATCTCCAACTCTCGATCCGCGAAACTCCGAAATGGACTGGGATCAACAGTCCAGATCAAACCTTGATCTGACGGCTCAGATTACGTCGCGATTTTGCATATCGCGATTTCAGGATTCTTGTGGTTATTATTCTTTGACATCTCCAACTCTCGATCTGCAAAACTCTGAAATGGACTGGGATCAATGATCCAGATCAAACCTTGATCTGACGGCTCAGATTAAGTTGTGATTCCACATATCGTGATTTCGGGATTCTTGTGGTTATTATTCTTTGACATCTCCAACTCTCGATCCGCGAAACTCCGAAATGGACTGGGATCAATGGTCCAGATCAAACCTTGATCTTATGGCTCAGATTAAGTCGCGAATCCTCATATCGAGATTTCAAGAGGTTAGGGAACCCCGTTCCTTTGACTCTCCAGTCAGCAAACTGACGATCTTTCCCCATGTGTCCTGCCTGATGATGGACGGTCCTCCTTCTTTCGAGATTTTGTGAGCCCGCTACTCCTTTCACTTTAAAGAGCGTGCAGGTTCTCCTTGATCCGATGATGATCGGATCCCGCTCTTGGATTTAATGCCTGAGATCTATCCTCCTCTTCAACGCTCTCTTCTTGTCTACATTGAGATCTGGAAACCATCGAGAATTCAGAATTGTTGATCCAACGATCACTATTGTTTCTCTTCCCCGATTATCACTGCACTGCGGATCATCATTCTTGTACTTTCCATCAATGACAAGCATACACTACCTGTAAAACATGCCAACATATAAATGGACAATCGACCTACATCATTTGGGGGATTGGGTCCCACTATTTGAGAATGCTCAAAAGATCCTTATTAATGGTAATGAATCAAATAGACCATACTTGTCCCACAAGTACAAGTGCAGAATCGTGGTCTTCCCATGGTCCCTTGTGTAGTCTGTATCATGCCTAAGGACGAGGGGGGGCTTGATTTGATTGATGTGGAAACTCAAGGAAACATTTATGGATATTAAATGGGTGGTTAGTTGTTTGGAGGGATCATCCCCTTAGTAGGTTTTGATGTGGCACAAATTGAATTTATCACAACATGTTGGCAAAGTAAAGATATTGTTTGGCTTATGTGATATCATTTATACTCCTCATCATTTCCATATTTCAGGGTCATTCAACTTTAGGAGTATATGCATATCTTGGAGGAGGGTGGAAGGTTTGGTTATTTGGTAGTGGAAAGGTAGTATATTGGGTTGGGATCTGGCTAGGAGGAAAATTTGGAGTTGGAAGAGGTAGGGTACTTGCATATCTGACCACCCTCATTTTTAGGAAAGGAGGGTTAGAAAAAATAATATTTTCTTTTGGAGGGATCTTTGGGATTCTAAAGCTCGTTCTTGGAAGACTTTGCATTTAGTGTCTAGGGAGTTTGCATTGTATTCTATATATCAGCCTACTTTGATGGAGATTATTAGGCACATACCACAAGAGGATCCTTTTAAGATGAACATTGACATGACTGGTCTCTTTTGGTGAGATTCAGAGTGGAGTTTTGGATGTTCCTTGAATCAATATGATTCTCATAATATCTACTCCATTTTTCATCAATACCATCAATTAGGTACCACTCTCAATGCCAGGTGGAATTATTTGGACGCAGAGAACCATTGGATTAAGTGGTTGTATGGGGTCTAGTCTATTCAAGTTTCTTATGATCTTCGGGTTTTTCTTGGTTGGTGATATACCAAGGTCTCCCCTCCAAATATCGGATGGCCAAAAATCAAAGAATTAAAATACAAGAATGTGAAATAAGTATAAAAACTTATCCTTTGATGAAAGTGGTCCAAGAAATTAGACAAGTAAGAGAATTGACAACCTAACGATACACATACAATGAAAAATCCACCTTGAATATGGGTTGCAAGGACATTAGGTAATGAAACCAACTACAGGATTATACCACACTTGTAACTTCCCCACTATAATATCCAATTTAATTAATGCATAGTTTAGATATGAATATGGCTAAGGCCAAGCGATGTAATATGTGAAATGTATTTTCTGTTTTTTAATAAATAAAAGGTGATGTCAGTTGTTGAGTGATATGGACATAAAAGGGGGTATGAGTTTTCCATAAGAGAAGGGAGTGCCTAAGAGGGGTCCAAGGGGGAAATGATTTTCATTGGGGATAACTTCTATTTATTTTTGAGTGTATTAAATCCCAATCACTAAACTCATGTAAGAGGGTGGGTGTGAGAGTCACATCCCATAATTATTGCCGGGCATGGGGCTTAAGTAAAATCAACATTAAGCAGAGTGATCAACCAACTATCTTGGGAAAATAAAGGAAATTTGTATGGGGAGAACATCAGTTTTAGAAATTCATTTAAAAAAAAAAATAGAAAGTAGAGAAGAGGGGCAGTGATTTGATACCATAAATGATATCGCATCGCTCACAAGGAAGTATCGTATAGCCCAAAGGTGTTTTTCTAGAGGGTTTTTAGTGATGCGAAACTAGAAAAAAATTCCACATATCAAGGTGGTTTTAAAGTGTCTCATTGTGGAGGGGGTGTTAACCCTCGAGCATGTTAGTGATGTAAAATCCATGTGGTTCTTCGATCTCCTCATCATCTCCATCGTTGGAGTGAGGGGAAAGAAATTTTTTGCATTGAAGGAAAAGGGTGCGGGATGGGACCCACCCATCCCCACAACCAATGAAAGGGTTCCAAGTGGGATACCGATGTGGGTGGGCCCACAAATAAAAATATTTTATTATTTATAAATTGTATTACAGGAAGGAGAGAGAGAGGGGGGAGGTGAAAATTGATGGGGTAGGGACAGGGTGGCCAAGAGGGTGACATGTGTTGAAATATTGTAACTACAAAGAATATTATAATTATAATTGAGTTATTATCATATAGATCAATCCCCTTTTGTGTATTGATCATGTCAGGACTTATGTATGACCAAATACCCTTTTGTGGGTTGGTCAAACCCTAATTAAATGATGCTAATTGAGAATTCGACCCCTAAGGCTAATTAAAGTGGTTTTAGCCACTAGTTGGATAAGTCATCCCTGCTTGATGAAAAGACACAACCCTAGCGCTCCTCAGATAGTATAAATAAGACAAGTTAGCGCCTCATTCACTCACTCACTCAAGTCACTCATCTAGTGCGCAAGTTTGAAGGAAGCTGCAGTTGTCAGAAGAAGGAGAGAGAGGCATATTTCCGAGTCTTGGATATTCTCTAGTGTTTGGTTTATTATCATGGCGTTGTATTGGCAATCAATATTAAGGAAGATTTTGTTGGGTTTTCTCCCCCATGAGGGTTTCCCAGGATAAATGTTGTGTACCTTGTGATTTTTTTTTATTTCAGTGATCTTGCTTATGATATTATTGTCTAGTAAATTGAAAATAACTTAATAGCAACCCTAAATTTAACATGGTTTCAGAGTTGATTGAATAGATCACCTTTCACTGGGTAACCAAAAACGTCATTGTTGTCGTACAAGAAAATTAGGGATTTTGTTGGAAAGGAATTCTAGCCTAAAATCCATCTAGGGAAGTGCTCCCTGTCCTAGCAAACTCATTGGAAGATTGAGGGCACATTTTTAGTGGCCAAAGCATCCAAAAAGTGAAACCCTAGTTTTCACTAGTACCAAAAAACCAGGAAACTAGAACTAGTACCAGAAGTACCAGTCCAAATTTGTGCAGGCTGAGTTTCAAGGGGTAAAATTTAGAGTTTCTGAAAAAATGGTTGCACCAGCCTACTCACCTCAACCTAGTGACCCTCCTGGTAAGTTCATATTTAATTTCTTAGCACTTCCATTTTATGGTCATTTTCCGAGTTCCAGGGCAAGCTGTCTGCAAGCTAGAAGGTGTGGAAACGTTTTGTGCCTAGAAGTATAGGATTACACTCATTCTTGAAGAGAATGACCTTGTAATATTCATCAAGGAAAATGTACTAGAACCCACAGATGTTGCATCCAAAGCAAAGTACCAGAAGGATATGGTTAGGGCCAAAAGAATCATTCCAGACTCTCTTAAATACCACTTGATCCCTCAAGTTTCTTCCAAGAATACTCCAAAAGAAATGTTTAATTCCCTAACCAGAATGTATGAAGGAAGGAAAATCAACTGGAAGATGAATATGAGAACCCAACTCAAGAATACAAATATGTATAAAGAAGAAACCATTCATGACTATTTCTCTAGGGTTTCTCAATTCATGGAATAGCTAGAAGCAATTGGATACAACCCAGATGAAGGTAAAATCATAATGACATGTCTTGATGGTCTCACAATACCTTGAGATTCCTTCATCCAAAAAATCTGTGCAAGAAAGGAGAATCTCCAATTTGACAATCTTTGGGAAGAATGTGTTCAAGAAGAAGCAAGAGTAGATAACCGAGAAGAAGTACTACTAAGGGATGAATATAAAGCCCTAGCTTCTCATGCTAAAGGAGGAAAGAAAATTTATCACTTCTAGAAGGAGACCCACCTACATAAGAAATCTCACCCCCCAAAGAGATTCACCCATTTCCATAAATAATATCACACTCCAAGGAGATTCCAGAAGTTTTAGAAAGGTCAAAGAAGAGAAAAGGATTTCGCCTCTTCCCACCTGGAAAATTGGGATTCTAGTCCTGCCCTCCTAGTAGTCTGTGAAATCTCTGTTTGATCTCATCTCATCGCCCATATGGAAATATAAGAATTTTTCTCTGCCCTCTTGGAAGTTCATGATATCTCTAGTTGATCCCATCTCCTCCTCATCACCGAGGTTCTTCCCAATTTTTGGTTCACATATGTGAATCACTTTCTCCTCTATGCCACTAAGGTTTTTAGCATGCCTCAGCCACTTCCTCACTACTTTCTTCTTTCCTTCTGGCTAAAAAATTCTGGACAGGCCACTTCACTTTCCTCTTCAAATTCCATTCATATGTCCAGTGTACCTTTGCTTCCTATTGCATCCTCACTGTCAGCTTCTCCATTTTTTCTCTGATCTCCCTGAGCTCTTTTTCTATCTCATTTTTTTTTTTCTATTGGGGGTCCTTGTCTTGACCACACTTATGGCCTTCAGTAGCCATACTCCTCTTACCTCATCCCACCTGGTTGTCTACCATTTGTTGCACACCTTGCAACAATATTTACAGAGCATTGTACTCTGTCTCCTCCTTAAACTATTATCTATGGGAAAACTTATGCCTTGCATACCATTTGATGTTATCATATTACCTCCTTTCACATTCTCACCTTTTCCTATGATCTGCAGACAAATTTTAAGCTCTAATACCACTTGATGGTATCATACTATCTCCTTTATCTCCTTCCTCCTGCATGAGAAAAAAATCAGGCTCTAATAACACTTGATCCAGACCCCACTTCTCTCCTCGGGGTTTCTCGACCTCTCGGTCAAGGATCGTTAAATATTCTCGAGATGGATCAAATATGCGGGACCTTTTTGGTCTCAAAATCAATCAAACACAGGCCCTGTTATCACCCTCGGGTTTTTCAAGGTCACGATCTGATCGTTACCGATTTTCCCATCTGTTGCACCTCTTTTGTCACCTAAATGAGAAAAACAGAGGTGCTTACAAGCTTAGTTGGGTTAGATAAGAAAGACAGTTGTAAAGGAAAGGGTTAGAAAAATAAACATAAAAGACTAAGCTAAGAATAAAACTAGGAAAGGGAAGAACAACTAAACTATTGTGCATAAGGACATAAGAATAAGAAACAAACAACACTCATGTCAGCAATGGAAAGGATTGTATTAATGAAAATAAAACACCAAGAAGAAAGGGGGCTTTGGGTCCCTTCTTCCTCCAAGGGAGGGCTCTTGAACCCCCAAGATTAATCTCTTCTTACAACTTTAAAACTTGAAAGAAATGGTGAAAGAATCCCAAGCTAACCCACTCAAAAGTTGTTGTAGATTGCCCAAATGGAATGGTGCTAGTATTCTCTTGATGAGAAAAGAGGATTCCCCAAGAGAATAGTTGCAGCATAACCTTGCAAATGAATTCCTTGAAAATGTAGTGCACCCATGGCCTTGTTTTATAGCACCAATTTGAGGTATTGTGCAACCATATTTTAGTGTGAAAAGGGGTTGTTTAGGGCACCTTTAGGTCTTTGACCAACCACCCAGCCGGATCCAGCTGATATTTGGATGTCAAATCGACTTGGAAGCTGAACCAAAAGTGGGTGGAAGGCTGACCAACCTCATAAATGCATCGTTCTCCAGTGTGTGCATCTTTTAGCGTCCACAATCGCGCATCATGTGCATGTGTTTTTTTCTTGCATTTATGGATGTCGCATGTGCACGTGCACCCTGTTTAGTCATGACACATCTTGATTTTATAACTGGTTGTATAGTTTTGGACCTTTTGGAATTTTTTTTTTGGTAATTTTGGTCCATGGGTGGACTCATAGTTGTTTGTAGATTCTAGATTCATGTAACCATTTGCAGACAAAATTTCAGTGATAACAGATGCCCCCTGATGGATGAGGTTAGGAGCATACGGATAGCCGAAATTCATAAATGTTTCTTCTACTGAGAGTACCGTTGTAAGAAAGAGCGATAGTGAGAGTATCAAGAGTGACCCGTTGGAAGGAGAAGGGAACCTGTAGGACCCAACCTTTCACAAGGTTTGTAAACTAAATTGTGTACAAACGAGGCGGACATGGCCCATGCTTGTGTCATGTAACGCAAAAAGAAGGGTGTTGTACAGTAATTGAAACTGTGTGTTGATGTAGAAAATTGCAGCACCCTCAGGGGCGGTTTTGATAAAGGAAGAGGACAATTCTGATGAGGAACATACTCTGAATAGTAGGCAATGATACCTGTAAGAAGTATCATGGATTTTGTGGGCGTTGAGAGCCCAACAAAGTTCATAGGTCTTTGGAAAATATAAGAAACAACTACAATAGTCGCAAAGTAAGACCCACTGTAACATGAGAAAGTGTTGAAGTCGAATTTTATGGGGGTCAACGACAACGGGGAGCACTTATGTTTCTCCCTGTGTCGTCTGAGACTTCTCATTGTAAAAGTAATGAGAGTCAAGATATTGTCTCCCTTCTGGAAACTCTGTTGATGTTGAAAAAAAGGGAGACGCGACTCCAAGAAGCAAAGGGCTTCATGAAATCCACTAGGTGAGGTCAGGAACTGAGGAAGTACATGGACGAAGTCAAGCTATGTGGAGACTCAATACTACCCTTGGTTGGGGATATATGTGAAGTTTAAGTGGCTGCAACTATTTAATGAGGTCGAGTATCAGTGGGGGACAACGAGACGTGGGATAAGTTGTGCCAGAGGTGGGACAAAGTGAACAAACTCAGAGAGAAGAGGTAGGTGGCCTGTGGGATACTCGGATTTTATGGACGATGTCAACAAGAGTAGATGATAAGGAATTACCCAACCAAGGGCAACATGGGTTGCATTTTCCAAAAAGGTCTCCAAAGGCAAAGACAAAAAGTTATGTAAAATGATGGAAACAACGGCTTAATTACAAAAAGAATTAAAAAATTAGTGGGAATAATAATGCAGATACAGAAATGGGTGCCCCAGTGTAAGATGGCTTGGCCTGAGGATGGCGCAAGTTGGTGTAAAAAACAAGTGGAGGGTTGGGGCCCCATAGGTGGGTTTCTATAGTAGGGTAATGTATGGAGGGAAATTGAAGATGGGAAAACCGGTGGTGGATGAAATGGATGGTAAATGATGTTGTGGGACTGCAATCAAAATAATCCATGAGGAAGTTCCCTGGGAGTCCATTGGGTAGACTAGAAAAATGAGGAGAAGGAATATGTGGCTGATTCGCAACATGATGTAAGACTATCGGGACTCCCCTCCCTAAAGGTTGAAAACCACATGAGTGTCAAAGTGCCAATGGGGATATGAATGGGACAAATCATGTGGGGGAGAGTGCTACCGGGTGACAGTACTATTATAACCCTAATTTGCACCAGACATGCTTACCTAGCATCAGGCCATCTCAAATTCCTTGTTTGCAAAAAACTATTGAAAAACTCTTTAAAAACCTCTTTTATAAGGGCCCACGTTCCCTACTCCATTACTGCACACGTGTACATGCTAGCTGACTTAAAACAACCCACGTGTACCTACAAAAGCACTAAAAAAGGAAAGTTGTCGACAAAACACACAACTTTGGGTGAGTTAATTGAAACTCCCGGCCATGCATGGACGAGGGTTCATCCAAATACCTAGCTTCTTCTAGCCTATAAAAGAAGGGGTAGGAGTCCCATTTGGAGGAGGAGAAGAATAGTAAACAAACTCTACCCAATTGCACATTCCCATTGTCCCAACCCTTTAGTCATCCTTTTACAAAGAGAGATACAAATAAAAGAAGTTGGAGGACATTTGAAGAGGAGCCCAGGATCAGGTTCATGGAGCATTGGCCGGTCTCAACATTGTAAGTTGATTCATTAAATTTAATAATAAAGATATGCTTTTCCCGTCCCACTATATGAGTTCTTCATAGCTTAGTGAATATATGTTTGAATCTCTAACCCAATAATCTGTAGAACAAATGCATGTAGAGTTTGTTGCTTGTTTTGTACGCAGGTCAGTCTTAGGAGGATAGTTGCTAACAAACGATCAAGTGTGAAGAAGGATCGACATCGAACGTCCAGAACAAGGTATGTTCATTTAACCATGTATTTACTTAAAAGAAATGGGGATTAGGTCTGGGACGACGGTAGAAATTAGGATTCTTTCGGTCTTATCTGCATGCATAATATAACCCTAAATGCTAGTCTGTAGGGGGATTTCCCACCACAACAGAATTGGCGACCATACTGGGGAAGTCTCTAGGGTTCCGGGGAATATTTTTGGGTATTTAAATAAAATAAAAAAAACTGGTTTTCTTTCCTGTTTTTGAAGTTTCTACAAGTCTGAGCTAATAGAGATTCTAGTCTTCCATACCAGTCATCTATGTTTCTTTGTTGGATTGTAATTTTTTTCCGAGACCCATAGAGGTACACGTGGCCTTTATAAGGTCTACACACCTGTACCCATGCCCTACATTATTAAGCCTACGTGTGAACGCTAGCTGAAGAAGTAACAGTAGCGTGTATGATTCCAGAAAATTTTTGAGGCAGTCATCCCCTTCCCTGTCAGAATTAGTCATTCTCAGGGGTTTTCTGGAACTCTTTCTAGTCTTTGTTTTTTGCAGTCTATAGCTTAGGTTTCACCTCAGATTGTTTTGATCTACGAATTTTTCCTTGCATTATTTTATTTTGTTGTTAAACAAAGTGTCTGAGCCTTCAAGAGATCCTGATTCTCAGTATCAGTGGTCTCTTCCTAGTTTAGATTGTTGTCTTTTATTTGTCTCAGAGTTTTAGAGATACACGTGGCCTGTATAAGGCCAGCATGCACGTACACGCCCTCTGACTCTACACAGCTCGCGTGTACATGCTTGTTCTGGAACTGTCAACAGTGTGCTTGTAGAGGATAGTTTTTGTTGAAGGTGAGGCAATCATCATTTCCCTTGACAAGAGTTATACCTCTCAGGTTTTTGAGTCTCTGTCATAGCAGTCAGTAGCTTAGGTTTGATCTCAGCCATAGCTTTCTTTTTCATTTAGAAGTTTTCATGAAAATTTTATTTTGAAGGGTTTTTAGACAAGTGTGAGAGTCCATTTTTAAGTTAATGGTGTGTGATTTTTAAACAGATTCTTTGCGAGTTTCACTTAGGCCAGAAGTTTTTCTTGGTTTTGACTTGTTGATATTTTTCCTTTTTGTTTAGTGAGCATTCAAATAAAAAAAAAATAACAAACTTTTATGTCTTTGATTGATTGAAAAGTGTTGTTTGGCATTAATAACCATGGAAACGTCTTTTATTTCATAATTTCTTGGTAGTTTACTTAGATAATAAGTAGCTCGTAGTCGAGTGAAATCCTACTTTGAGTTTGTTGTTCAAAGATCTTAGAAAAAAATTTCAAATTTGAAAAGTTGTTTAAAATTTGCATTAAGTGAAGGTTTTTGTTTCCAGCTTTCTGTTTCTTTTTTACTTTCATCTTTCAAACATCACTATTTTCACTTTCATACCCTTTGACATAATATAAGCCATAAAATTAATGCTAAATCTAAAATTCATTAGACTTTTATGTTTGTAGGGTTAACCAACTAGTTCAGGATTAGGGCCTTGGATTAGGTTGGAGAGGAAACTCTTCAAGGCCATTAAAATCAAACATCGGATTCTGAGTTAGGGAGTGTCCAAGTCTAGTATTTTGAAATTTATCTAGGACCACCCTCTAACATAGGATATAAGCACGAGGTCGTGTGCAGAAAGGTAGCAGAGATAACCCCTCCAAAGCTAGACCAATCGTAGTGGAGAACACATATAGAGGGCTTGTCTTGGGATTTCGTCGATTGCATTTTCCACGAAGCTTCATGGGTCACGAATCCATTTAAGGTCCTCAATTGTCTTCTAGATCACTTGCTATCGATACCCTTGACAGGTTTCAGGCTCGATACCCTGCTCATTGTGGTCTACCCGAATTTTGACTGTACCCGCCTAGTGATTGTTCGTGCGTTGGCAACCTAGTTGCCTATCTTTTTTAGGGACATACACAGGTGACTGCGGGGGTATACCACGGTACCTAGGATAGAAATTGGGCCACACTTTGTATATTATAACCGAAGGGTGATTCTGTGTTCAAGTTTCACTTGCACCTGTAAGTTTCTCTAGTGTTGGTTGTTGTAACTGTTCTTCTAATTAATTTAGTGTTTGCCTGTCTTATCTTATAGGGACTTTTTTAGTGTGTTGTTTTTGAATGAATAGAACTCCCTAGAGTGTCTTTGATCTTCTCACACAGTGGAGGATCATGAGCTCCATCAGTCATGAAGGATTCTTGGCCTGTCGTCGGTTACACTAGAGCCACCCCCGCCACCACTAAGGTGAAATCTAGACCAACAACGGTCTTTTGAAGCGACTAGGTCACAAGAAATTCTGCCCGACCAACATCCGGAGGAATCGACCGTTTTAGACCTTGGAATGAAATCTTTTGGTCTAGTTGAAACCTCCACCACTGATCTTTCGGCACCCACCATCGTACTGGTTCATCCTTACGAGTGCCAGACAGTGTCGCACGCATCAATGGAAACAAATGTTGTTACTCCTTCTGGGAATTATTCAATTCCCACTATGGTTGTCACCACAGGAGAGTTTCCACCTCCTAACCCACTGTCACAGGTCTGAGCCACCATGGTCTCAACCGCCTCTACATCGCACAGTGGTATGATCCCGTCGTTGGCAGCGACCACAATCCCTTTCCAACCAAGTGTGACTGGCCCTCCGTTCTGATACGGGATGCCTAGTTCAGGTACAAGTCTTGTACTATCCTACTCCACTTCACATACTTTAGGTCTGGGGGTAGGGGGCTCTAATGATCCTCTCCAAGGCCACATGGGGGGAACTTCCACTCCCTTTAATTCTTTCCCTTACGGAGGAGGTCATATCCTTCCTTCATCCCCTTCGCTTGGTGACACTTACTGGCCTTCGGTCGGGCCGCCTGCACACCATAGTTTATTTGGAGTAGGGAGTCAAGGACCACATTCGCATAAAATGCTCTTAGGTTTGACACCATTTTCTTTGTTCGGTGTGTTTGGTAACAACGCCTTCTCATCCGCTGCTTTCCCAACTGGGGGAAATCCTAGTTTTGGACAACCTATTCCTATGCATGGTACTATTCTTGCACAGGGGGCACACCTAGGAACTTCTTCCACATCAGGGCCTTGAAATTCTTGGCAGGGATCCATTCCCTCGTCAGTAATATCGATATAGGGTAATTATTTTTACAATCAATGGAACACCGAACAAAGTACTATGCCTATCCCCATGAGACCGGCATGGGGAAACCCTTCCCAAAGTCCTTCGAATATAATGCATGCCCAACCATCTATGTCCTATTTTGGAAATTAGTCGATGATGTCTCCTTACATGCAAAATCCATACGATGGCCATGGCCATGGATTTTACTAGAACCCAAGCCAACAGCCAAACTTTTCCTGGCAGCCTGGTGCCAATCAAACTCCAGCCCCATTTTTCCCAGGTTATCACCAACAACCCAAACTACCCTTCTTGGCAACCTTGCATTTTCTAGACTTGACAAGGTTGTTGAATGACCCTATCTGTCACGATCTATGTTGGCCTCCTATGTTGATGAAGTTTCCTTCAGACATCCCAAAGTTCGAATCCAAGCCTAATGAAGATCCGGGAGATCATGTGACTACCTTCCTTCTTTGGTGCTTATCTAACTCATTTAAAGACAACTCTGTATAGTTATGATTGTTTCAATGTACTCTCATTGGGAGTGTCACGAAATGGTACATTGAGCTCGATCACTCGATATACTCTTCCTTCGGCGAATTGGCGATGAATTTCCTAAACCATTTCCAGTTACCTGTGAGATACGACGCTGGCACCGAGTTGCTGGCCAATTTCTCACAAACAAAAGTGAACCATATCTTTGATCACATCTGAGAATGGATATGCTGAAAGAGTTTAATTAAGGTACCAGTAACACCAACATTCCTACTAGAGTGGTTCCTTAATTCTTTGGTCCCACAATTATCCAAATACATCGCGACATCGAGAGTATTTTTCGAAGAAGAAGCCATCATGAGAGCTCAACAACTTGAGATAATATATTCTTAGTCTGGTTTATTATACGAGATCTTGCCAGATGCGCCATGCTCAATACTTGATAAAACCAGATAGAGAGTTGGACCACATGCTGATGGTATTGTTGGTTGAGCACAAACAAAGCCTGTTGAGCAATTGAAAAAGTAGTTGCAGTAGTTGTCTATACAACACACAACGGCCAGCCAAACTACAACTTTGGTTTCTCCCCCTACCAAAATGTCGGATGTACACACAGTGCAATTGGCTAATCCAAATTCCACCCAGCAGCCTGAAGGAAAGAAAAAACAATGAAAGAAGGGTAAGGGGGATAAAAAACCTATCGATAATGCTGGTGGGGACAACACTGAGAAACATAAGGTGAGGTATCCATGCAACTTATGCATAGAAGACCACCTGACCCACCTATGTCCTCAGCTTGCAAAAGCCCAAAATTTTGTGACATAGTAACAGCCTGCTATGTTAACCTATCAATTTCAACATGGGCAAAATCTAACCCAAGCCTCTGCAAGCACGGAAGGGGGCAACCAAGGACCCTCTCCGGCTTTGAACAACCCTGCATCCGTGAATGTATATATGGTGAAGGGTGATGCTTTTATATCGACTAGATCACATGACTATAGTAAACAAATCACTTCTGAGAAGGGAAAAGAAGTCGAACTCCCATCTCTTCCTCTATAGATTGAGAATACATTGGGTGAAACAATGGCACGCATCCCGAAAGGCACGTTCAAAAAAGATTCTCACAACCCAAATGCAAGGGCCACCTAGAACTATTTTGTGGTGGAAGATTTATCACAAACCCCTTGTGCGATGTCCGCTTTGGAGGTCCTCCAAATCTTCCCTTCCCAGAGGAAATCCTTATTAACCTCTTTAGGATCTACCGAAACTTGTAATCTGGGTACAATCATGCTGGATACAACCAAATTAAAACCTTGTATTCCTTACCATGTAGCATTTCAGATAGTAGTGGCTTATCGCATGAAAAGTTTTACTCAGAAAATCTTCTGCATGGTGGTTGATGAGGGCGCCCTAACATGCGTTATGTCATTGGCATGTTGGAAGGCCATTGGCCAACATGTTTTGTCTCCATCACCTACTCTCCTCACTACTTTCGATGGTCGTTCATTCTGACCACATGATATCATTCCCTCTTTCCCCGTGCAGTTAGGAGGGAAGACCGTGGGTGTCAAGGCAGAAGTAGTCGATGTGCCCCTCGACTATAACCTCTTGTTAGGGAGGATTTGGAATTATTCCATGCAAGTTGTGGTTGCTACAATTTTCTAGGTCTTGTTATTTCCACACGAGGGCCATATTGTGACCATCGTTCAATTGTCTTTCTCCAGACCTAACCCTTCATTGGGGGCATCCACGGTCTCGATGATTGATAATCCTCAACCAGGCGTGGTCAACGTAGGGGTTGGTTTGTGCCCATATTTGATGGGTACCTTTGATTACCCACCCCCTCAAGGCGATATCAAGTTTATATCCAATCACCATAAGGTTGAGATTTTTCAAGTTTCGTCGTTCCGCACGACTTACTTCGACGATCCATGGATACTTCCTTCCCAATCAGCCACGATGGATGGGACAGGGCATCCAGGCATGTCCATTCCCTTGTCTGCAGCTGAAGTAGCATACTGTTTAGTCCAGCAAGCTTCAACCAACACTGATCCAAATCCTACACAAGAGTTTGATCCACTTCTAGAGCCTATTTGGGCTCAGGGTTCTCTCGCAGACACCGATTCATTAGACTTAGTATTTCACTCTGATGAAACAGTAATTGAAACAATGACTAGTCTGGACAAACCTTGGGATGATCTTCATCATAGATCATACCTTCTCCTAGAGTTAAGTAGAATCGAGGCCGATGAATTCACCTTGACTATGACTAGAGATAGGACTTGTCCTATTAATCCCTTAGCTATACACGAGGTCTATGCTGAGGGCAATATGGAAACCGTCACTGAAACCATACCGATAAATATCTCTAGAACCCCTAGAGTCATAGACAATGTTTTCGTCGGAGCATATTTCTCCCCCGAGGAGATACCCGACATCGACCCACAAAGTGTCTATCATGAGCTAACTTTGTTGTTTTTCAAGCTATCTTTGAGATCCAAAATCAACATTCAGAGAGACTTGATTTATTATTTTCGATCTCGTCCGGATTCACTGAGAAAAGTAACCTCTACGGGTCTTCTTTTAAGCCCTTTTTAAACCCTCTAAACATGAAAATATTGTCGAGGGATCTTATGGCCCTTCACACTTGTTAAACTGAAATTTGAAGTCACATTTGTCCGACGGTAGTTTACCCCTTTTTCGGTTCGGACGGTCAACTGTACGAACAAAGGTATACTCTATGGAACTTCAGTTCTCTAGAAGAGTACTCTCAGGTATCATTTTAACCCTTTTTTGGGCTTGAGGGACTAAATTTACGAAAAAGGGACCCCCACGGAGTCCATAGTTAAGCTCTTTTCCGACTCCCTAAAATTGAAAAGATTGTCGAGTGACCTTATTCTTTCACACTCGTTAAAATGGTCCAGAAGAAAATTTCTGATGGATTCCATAGTTAATCTTTTTTCAGACTCCTTAAAAATGAAAAAATGGCCGAGTGATATTGTCCTTATTACACTCGTTAAAATGGTTTTGAATAGATATCTTGTCAGTGCTAGTTTACCCCTTTTTTGAACTGACTAGACTACCTTCGAAAAATGTACCCCAATGGAGTCTCCTTTTACGTTTTTTCAGACTCTCTAAATATGAAAAACCACCGAGCTTACCTTCTCTAGTCTTGTTAAACTTACATCGAAGGAAGTTACCATTGTGTGTTTTGTTAATCGCATTTCCATACATGCGTCTTTGGCCTAATGCCGGCTCCATGTTACTCTCAACTAAACCATCTGAAGCATGCCTTATACGCAAGCCCTGTAGCATTTTACCTCTGCGTATTGATGCCTTTGTCCCCTGGAGGATTTTTCCCAAGTGTCCTTTTCTTGCATATGTCTCTTTTCCCTGAACATCCCTGTGTTCTGTGCGCTTGGAACTAGTATGTTTGTGACACTCAATTCTCCTTTGTAACGTAACATTCTTTTATTCCCTTTTCCAAAATTATTGAAAAAGACAAAAAATAAAATCAAATATACCCCAAAAAGAGGAAGGGAAAAGTATTTTCTTTATTGGCAACATAATGAGTCGCCCTTGGATAAAGCACTTCTGTCCATTTTTTCATCAAACCATGGGATTTAATATGACCTTAGGAGGATTTTCTCGCTACATAAAGCTCTATCCTCCTTCGTTTGGTTATTCTTACAAACATATGGAGAGTTTGTGTTTCCTATTGCCTCATAAACTTATGTTAATGCCATGTTGCCTGAGTCTCATCATTTGTCGTGTTGTTGTCCAAGGGAAGTTTGTCACCAAGCCTGAGTCGGCCCCTCTGCATTTTGTCTCTTTCCCTCATACCCGACCATCCTGAATGTCCAATCAATTCCTTGTTCGAAATCAATGAAGCCTTCAGTCTGATCATCAAGATTATCTAGTCCATGATCGATGAGCCGTCAAATACCTTTGGGTAGTGTAGTCGTGCATTCATATTACCCTCCTACCTTGAGTTTTGAAGATTTTGAAGTTGTTTCTCGAGCTCTGAAGAACTAATTTCCAGCCATCAGGCCATATCAGCTTCTAGAAGATGGATACTCTATATGTATATCTTTTTGATTTCAAGATGTAGCTCCGCTGTGTATTGTTTGAGGCTACACTTTATATAGTTATTTGACATGGATCTATAGTGTATTTGATTGGTAGCCATGATTCTATTTTATCCCGAGCATGGGTATGCCCGCCTTGGTGAGACATTTTTTATTTTGCAGACGGTGCCTCCCGGTTCCTGGTCCCTGGGCTCACCTTTTCAGCACATCAGTAAAGATTGGTAATGTATTTTGGCCATCAGATGCTCTTTTGACCTCACACATTAGAGGGCATCTATTATAACCCTAATTTGCACCAGACATTCTTACCTGGCATCAGGCCATCTCAGATTCCTTCTTTGCCAAAACACTGCTAAACAAATCTTTAAAAACCTCTTTTATAAGGGCCCACGCACCCTACTCCATGTTATAACCCTAAAATGCACCATACAGGTTTACCTGGCATCAGGCCAACTCATGCCTCTTCCTAGCCAAAGCCTTGCTGAGTAATTCCTCAAAAACCACTTAAAAACAAGCAACCCGCGCCCTAACTTCTCACTGGGCACGG
>ML801511.1:406565-493258 GCA_009831015.1 Picea engelmannii | reverse complement strand
GTTCATTCTTCCTGTGCTTGTCTGAGAAAAGGGGTTGAGATTTTGGGTAGAAGGTTAAAAGGTTAAATCTGAAGGGTCATGATCTGCATATAGGCTTAGAACCCTAGCTTATTAGTCCGTAGGGTAAAATACCCAACAACACTCCATTACTGCACGTGTGTACATGCTAGCTGACCTAAAACAGCCCGTGTGTACCTACAAAAGCATGAAAAAAAGAAAGTTGCCAACAAAACACAAAGCTTTGGGTGAGTTAACTGAAACTCCCAGCCATGCATGGCCGAGGGTTCATCCAACTACCTAGCTTCCTCTAGCCTATAAAAGAAGGGGTAGGGGTCCCATTTGGAGGAGGAGAAGAATAGTAAAGAAACTCTACCCAATTGCACATTCCCATTGTCCCAACCCTTTAGCCATCCTTGTGCAAAGAGAGATACAGAGCAAAGAAGTTGGAGGACATTTGAAGAGGATCCCAGGATCAGGTTCACAGAGCGATGGCCAGTCTCGACATTGTAAGTTGATTCATTAAAGTTAATAATAAAGAAATGCTTTTCCCATCCCACTATATGAGTTATTCATAGCTTAGTGAATATATGTTTGAATCTCTAACCCATTAATCTGTAGAACAAATGCATGTAGAGTTTGTTGCTTGTTTTGTACGCAGGTCAGTCTTGGGAGGATAGCTACTAACAAGCGATCAAGCGTGAAGAAGGATCGACATTGAACGTCCGGAACAAGGTATGTTCGTTTAACCATGTATTTTATTAAAATAAATGGGGATTAGGTCTGGGACGACGGTAGAAAGTAGGATTCTTTCGGTCTTATCTGAATGCATAATATAACCCTAAATGTTAGTTTGTAGGGGGATTTCCCACCACAACAAGTACCCAAAATGCAATGGAGGTGACAGTACTATAGAGCCAGATATAGGGACCCTAAAGAAAATTTTTAGAGTGTGACTGGAGATGCAATTGAGATTTAGAGGGAATGATTACATGCCATTGTTGATTATATAGCTGAAGGCGTCGCGCTAGTGTGTGATGACCAAGTACCTGCACACATGACAACCAAATACCCGACATGAACAATATCTGAAGATAATTGATCATATAATCATTTATTTGATAATTTTGAACATGAGCATGAGTACCTAGATGGGGTATGGAAAAAATAGCTCCCCAGGGACTAAGGATGAAAATTGGCCCAGGGACTGTCTTGATGTAGAGGACGGGGTGTTGATCTCGTGGCTGAATACAGATCGAAAAATGGACACACAGAGCTACCAAAATGGGGTCTAGAATTTTGGAAAAAGGGACTATATATAGTTGTAGGGCCCATATTTCCACCTCATTTGTACCTGATATCAGAGTGATTGGACGAGAGATATTCAGAGGAGATTTAGAGATTCTGGAAGAACGAGGCAGCCAATTCATGACCAACAAGATTCATGTTAGTTGCCTTATCGTCCTACATAGAATTAGGGTTTCTATTTTTGGGCAGAGCCTATACAGAGGGTCATACAGGAGGTTTTGTGGGTGTGGACTCCCCAGTGCGCGGGCGATCGGGAAATATACGCACATGGGTGCATGCCTGTTTTGCAGATATCCACATGTGGGGGTGCCCTAATGGGAGAAACATACGCGCATGGTATGTGTGTCTGTAAGATAAACAGTTGTGCATGAGTGTGCAGTTGTGTAGTGAACAAGCGCACTAGGATGTGCACCTATATATGTGACAGAGGTGCATGAAGGCACCTCTGTATGGCTAACAGACATGCATATGTGTGCACCTGTGGGATGAGTAGGTGCGCATGTGTGTGCACCTATGGGATGAGCAGGTGTGCATGTGTGCATGCCTATGGGGTTAACAGGCACGTATGTGTGCTTTCCTGTGGGGTTAAACAACTGCGCCTTGGGGCCAAAGCTGACGGGTGAAAAACTTATCTTTTTTGGAGATGTTAATGTGTTTATGTTTGATATGGTTGATTGAGAACTAGATTATGTGGTTGCAGGTGATCATTTGAATGATTTTGGTTCACTGGAGAGAGAGGGATTGGTCATAGCTCATGGAGGCTATGGCCATTAAGGATTTGGTGGTTCGTGACACTTTGGCAACTTGTGGGCTGCAGAAGTTATTTGAGTGCCCCTTAATACGGGCCTAGGAGTACCTCTTGCAGTTCTTGATCCGGATGTGGAGTCTGGATATGCATTGCTTTATGGTGCAAGGTGAGCAGCTGGACTTCACTACAGTGGAGGATGTATATTTTCTGACTAGGCTCCCTTTTCGGGGAATGCCCTTATCGGTGGAGCCCGTATTACCTGGAGATGGGAAGTTGGCTACCTCAGGCCGGAGGTACTGTACGAAAGATGATTTTATGTCGGGCTCCATGGTGAGTATCGGGGCTATGGATGCCCTAGTTCATCGTTGTGTAGCAGGAATAGTTGTGAGGGTATATGGTTCCCTCGTGACTCAGTGGATCAGTGGTGGTCAGCTGAGGATTATGGGGAAGGTGCTAGCAATAGAGAATTTTTCCTGGGGCTTGATGCTTCATGCCAAGATGGTAGGGAAACTCGACAGGTGTCAGGCTGTAGACTCAAAGGAGTTCTCTTTTGAGTCCATCTTGGTTGCATGTTTTTTGGAGAGGGTGTCGATGTTGCACCCTAGAGTGTTATTGGGTGCACCTGGTGCGCGAGATACACGACTGATGTAGTGGTATAGGATTTTGATTCGCCACAGTGGTGGGGAGGGTGGTCATTATTTCACGGCCGAGGCTGCATAGGTGTGGCGGCAAATGCCGCAAATCATACTGCAGTATTCGTACTGTGGGGTTGACTTCCGAGGTGATCTAGATATGGTGTTACCTCTAGGAGAGGTGTTCGACCACCGAGGTCTGATGTGATTTTTTGATAGTTTGATATTTATATAGTATAACATGTGTATTATGTATAGATGGATGATGATTCTCTACTTTTTTTGTTTGTATGTGCAGATGTGGGACCTCGCGGGTGTGAGGTTGAGTTGGTTAGAGCGTTGGCTCATCAGGGAGAGCCGTGGGCAGGAGAGAGATGACAATGTGAGGATGTTGAGTCGATACTATATGGCGATGAGAAAATGGCTAGGAGATGTCATTTAGACAATCCTGGTGCATGACCATCACATGCTCCTCAGACCGAGGCCGGGGGAGATTTTGAGGATATTCGCCGCCACTTGGAGGCGGTGCTACAGGGGGTGCCTGAGGGCATGTGGTCATGTATCCAGGACGAGGGAATCCTAGAGAAGTGTGTGGGGGTTTCTTTGATGTGGCAGACCGTGGTTCGGTGAGAAGTAGTAGCAGGTGTTGCGATGACTGGGAGGTTACCTCCAAGTCCGGAGGGACCAATAACGGGTGGGGCACCACCTCCTGAGGGAGGGCCAGGTGGTGGTGCTCGAGAGGCACTATGAGTGTCTTTGTGTGTATTGTTTCATATTATATAGGCTGGTGAGCCCATTTGGTGTGGTGACACCAATTTTGTACCGAGGTGGTTCACTGGCCTACCGATTTTGTATAGGATGTACTCCATTTTTGTGTAAACATTTTGATGGCACATTTGACCAATATATATATATATGGATATACATTTTGGGATCTGTGTGATGTTCACATGTGTGTGAGAATTTTTTAATGTTGTGTATTATGTCTAATCTATATGTTGTGACAAACTTCTGATGGTTTATGTGTGTGTAAAGGTGTCTTGATGTGATATATGCCAATCTAGTACAATGTTAGTCAGGTTATCTATGATTTCATTAAATTGTATTGGAATATGTGTAAATGTAATGAAATCAAAATGTCGAGATAAAAGTATAACTTGCAGGTATTTCCGAAAGAGGAAAGGATCGCAGACATGGTACACATTATTGAGTTGGAGGACGACCAGTTGGGAGTCAAGTAAGACGCTAAGGTGACGAATATGATGATGGCTAGCATTAGCGAGGATACCAATGACGACAGTGTACTCGGCTTGGTTGTTGGTTGCGGAGCCAAAACATATGTTGTTGGAGTGGAGCAGTTCATGTGAGGGGGAATAGAGGGCCCAAGTAGCCAAAGAGAGATTCTGTGTCCAACGGTTGGCACCGTCAGCATAACCAATGTGGTAGGCCGATGGAGGAGGCATCTGTCAATAACACAAATGATAGTTTAGACATGAGGTGTGGAAAAAAAACAGATTAAAAATACTACAAAAGAAAATAACCTAGTGTAGAATGGCTATGCTCAGGCGTAAAAATTCTTTAAGTACAACCTGTTGACGGGTTCTTTGAGAGAGAGGCCCTCGAGAGAAGCTAGGATGTATGCACCTTTGGTGAGGCAATGTTGGATAATGTAAGGGTCATGCCACAGTGACTCAAATTTTCCATGATCGAGGGTATCGTGAGTGATATCGTATGCAAGGACGAGGTCATCTTCGTGAAATGAGCGAAGGTTGACATGGCGATCAAAGGTGGATTTTGACCATTTTTTGGCCGCCTCATTATTCTGTAATGAAGATCGACGATCTTCATTCAGGGACTCTAAGTTCAGCAAACACTGCTCCATTGGAGTAGTGTCGGGTAATTGTTCAATTGCGGTGCGTAAGGTGGGAATTTCGCACTCGATAGGAAGAGTGGCCTTGACCCCGTGGACTAGATGAAATGGTGTGAAACCAGTGGTCATTTTCATGGCCGTACGGTAATCCCATAGCACAAAAAATAACATATGATGCCAATTGGTCTTATGTTTGTTAACCATGTGTTGTAACATGGTCTTAAGGACCTTGTTAACTGCTTCAACCTGTCTATTGCACTGAGGGTAATATGGTGAGGCAAACTCGTGGGAGAATCCTAACCAGGATGAGAGTTCAACGAAAATCTCATTCTCGAAATGTTTCCCATGATCAAAGACTGGTTGGAGTGGTACTCCAAAGCGGGATATGACGTGATTAAAGAAAAAATGTGTTGCGGTGTCAGCGGTGTTGTTGAAGGTAGGCATGGCTTCAACCCACTTTGTGAAGTAATTGACTATGACGACGATGTATTTGTGTCCATTGTTGGATGGAGGGTTGCAAGTCATGAACTCGATCCCCCATTTACAAAAGGGGCCTGCAGTAATGACTGGGTGTAGAAGAGAAGGTGGTGCTTGTGTTTTGTTGGCATAAAGCTGACATTTATCACATCACTTCATGGCATGAATGCAATCATGAAATAATGTAGGCCAAAAGTAACCTACGCAGATGATTTTTTGAGCAGTGGACATCCCCGAGAGATGGCCCCCACATGCGCCACTATGGTAGTCGTTCAAGAATCTATCGGCCTCATCAATAGTCAAGCATCGACGGAGTATGGTGTCGACCCCTCGTCGATATAATATATCTCTGATGAGGAGATAGCGGGGAGGTTGATGGAGGATACGACGATGATCATCTCATGAGAGGTGGTTACCAAACTTTTGGGTTTGGAGGTAGACGAGGAGGTCGTCGTACCAAGGATCATCCGAAGTGATGTTAAAGGGATGTTCATTGGGGAAGTTGGTATTGACAGGGGAAATGGTAGTATCGGAGGGGAAGGTTGTGACAAGTTCGGCGAGGACGAGATCTTTCTTTCTCTTGGGTGTTGAAAATTTGAGATCATACTCCTGAAGGATAACGATCCATCTGGAAAATTTACCGTTAATTTGCCGACAACTGAGCAAGTATTGCATGGGGTTGGAATATGCTATGACTTTGGTTGTGCGAAGCAAAATGTAATGGCACAGTTTCTGGACTACGAGGATGACTGCAAGGGCTAGTTTCTCTTCATGATTATACTTCAAGGGTGGCCTTGAGAGGTTTTTACTAAGTAAATTACATGCTCACGGTCATCATATCCTATTTGAATGAGAAATCCTGCTACTGAGACGGCTGACGCTGATATGTAGAGGATACGGTCACGATTATAGTCAGGTAAACTAATTAAATGGGCATTGGAGAGTGCAGTTTTAAGATCGTCGAAATATTTTTGGGCATGTTCATCTCAGTGGAATGGGATGTTGTGGCATAGTAAGCGAAGGAAACCATGTGCTGAAGTGGCATAGTCTGGGACAAATCACCGTAAAAATTTAGGTTTTCCTTGTAGACTCTCGAGTTGGTGTAAATTCCGGAGGGGTGGAATTTTTGTGATCGCCTGGACTTTGAGGGGATCCATGGTAATACCACTTTGGGAAACGATGAACCCGAGGAGGCACCCGATAGTGACGCAGAACACACACTTGAGGGGGATCAAGCGGATGTTGTACTGATGACACCTTTGGAAGATGATTAGTAAATCATCAAGATGTTGAGTGCATTTTTTGGATCGAGTTGTGAGGTCGTCAAAGTATGCGAGGATGATATGAACCAGATCATGAAAAATGTATGTCATAGCTCGTTGGAAAGTTGCGCCAGCATTTTTTAGGCCAAAAGGCATGACACGATATGCAAAATTTCCCCAAGGGGTGGTGAATGCCGTCTTGTATTGATCGTCTGGATGGATTTGGATTTGGTTATAGCCAGAGAAACCATCCATGAAGGATAAAGCCTCATGGCCTGTGTAGTCGTCGATAATTTGATCGATGAAAGGCGTTGGAAAGTTTTCTTTGGGACAGGCATGATTGAGATCACGAAAGTCTGTGCATACACGGATGGTGCCCTGTTTTTTGTTAATGGGGACAGGGTTGGAGACCCATGGGGTATAGGTGATGGGGTAGATGAACCCAACAACGCATAATTTGTCAATCTAGGCTTTGATGGCCGCTGCTTTGGACAGGTGTAGAGGTCATTGTTTTTGGTGAACCAGTGTGATATCAGGCCAGGTGTCTATGCAATGTTCGACAATACAGGGATCAAGGCCAGGCATCTCTGTGTATGACCAGGAAAAAATATCTCAGTATTCTTTCAAGAGAGTTTTGTAGGCGGTGATCTCTTCAGGAGTACATGTGGTGCCAATGATAATTTCCTCAATGACTCCATTTTTTATGGAAATATTGATTTTGATGGTAGGGGAAATGTTGGCCATATTGCCTTCTTCAAAAGCGTCAGGGGCAGGGATGGGGTCGTTGAACCAATTGATATTCCCTGATGGGATAAAATACTTGGTTTTGACTGGGTATATGGGGTGTTGGTTAGGAGGCGTGAAGGCTTCCTGTGAAAGGAAGAGCGCTCTGTGGTATAGCACATCCCATGGGTAGTCGAGGGTGGTTAATTCCTCGAGTATGTCCTCGTCACAGTGGAATTTTCAGGAATACAAGAGATCTAAACGAATGATATTGATGATTGTCACCGTGTGGTTATCTTCTGGTGGTGAAGAAGTAGGAGGAATGACGTAATGAGATTGTGATGGTTCACTCATCATAAACCAAATATTGAGATATTGAGGGTTACAAATGGTAGTTGTGTGTAAAATTTTTGTGGGGAAATGAACAGGAGAATTGGGGGGATTTGGGGGTGAATCCTTGTATAAGTCATCCAAGAACCATGGCGGAGTAGGGAGTGCTTCTGGCTCAGGAGAAATAATATGAAGAATCTCTAGTGATGGGTTAGTGTTAATCATCAATTCTATAGGGGGTGTAGGAGTTTGACTTAGGGTCACTTGGTGTTTCCTATATTCAATGATCATAGGACATTGATATGCAAAATGATCTAAAGATTCACAAAGAGAGCAAGGGAACCCCATACGTTTGTTGACTGAGGTTGTGACATAATGTATGTCGGTGACATGAGTTGGGGTGGGTGTTTGCTGAAAGTGTTGGTGTGCAGTTGTTAGTGTCTGTCAAAATTGAGGTAACACTGCACAGTGGTGTGTGTAATGGCCATATTCTGAACAGATGGCGCATGTGAATCTAGTTCTCAATCCTTTGTTACTTGTGTTATGTGAGATAGTTAAAATACTGGAGGAAGCGATGAGTGGTGGTGGTGCTTGAGGGAGTTGGATGAGATTACGTAACTTGGGGAGAGATGGGAATTTTTTTGTGGGGTGTCTATCTTTCTCGCATAGCGCACAAGGAGGCTAGACACATGGGGGAAGTTGAGCAATGGGCTCCTTCTTGTTTTTCTTTCCCCCAGTTGTGGCAGGGGGGTTAGTGAGTGGGGGTGTAGGGGGTATGGTGGGAGTGAGTGTGGGAATATGCATCGGGATTCCTTCTATTTCGGGGGGGAGGGATGGTTGAGGAACCATCTCTGGTGGATGTAAATACCAAAATGGGATTACCAGTACCATATTAGGAAGGGTAAGTGTTGCAGTGACCTAGAAAGATTGTACACCTAGTGGGGGGAAAAAGAAAGAGATTTGAGTAATGGCTTGGGGATCTATCTCCCAAACTGGGATGTAGCCTTGGGGTGAGGTGAAATCATGAACTAGTGAAGTCAACAAGTTCAAAAGAGATTCTTGAGGGAGGAGCTCTATGACTAGTGGGATGTCAAATATAAGAGAAGCCTCACTGGGAAGAAGGTTATCCTCAATGTCAGTTCCTTTGGATGAGATGACACATACCTTATTGGAAGGATGAATGAGTGGTGGCGCACCATGGTAAGTTCCTAACAAGGATGGGTCTTTGAAAATTCTGGGGGCCATTTCGATGAGTGCATACGTCTCATGATTAGTATGGATGAAAGGGAGAATGTTATCGATGTTGGTAGAAGGGTTAGGCTCATAATGTGAAACTTGATCAATGGTAATGATTTTCCCATTATGGGGGAACATCATGGTTCAAAATACGAAAGAGGCAACTGCCTTCATAGCGTACATGTAGCTATGACTGAACAAGATATTGTAATCAAGTGGGGCGTCGATAACTTCAATGTTGATGAGAATGGTCTTGCCCTAGAGTTCGACAAGGACATTTTGGAAGAACCCTTCGAGAAAAGATGGTCGTCTGTCATAATCTCTTAAGGTAATGGAAGATGGTATGAGTTCGAGGGAACCAAGTTTTACCATACCAACATGGACATGATGCATGTGGATGCACCTTCATCAATGATGCACCGATGAACTGTAATGTTTCTAATTTTAACGGGGTTTTGAAAAGCGATGAGAGTGGGGAGGCGAGGTTCTCCGCTGTCGAGATCAAATGTGATGAGTTGAGTATCTGTAGGGTCGATTTCCCCCAATGTGGAAAGTAATGATTTCCGCTGAGTGGGACAAGTTTGAAGTACTTCTAAGACTGACATGGAAACTGGGGACTATGCCAAGTCATCGACCAAACTGTAATTATCAGCTGCCCTAGCCTGCGGGTTGTGGACATTCCTGTGTAATGGGATTCGAGGGATGCAAAAAGGGGTCTCTATGTTAGGGCAAGGGATCATCAAGGGGTGTCTCGTTGGTGTTGGGGTTGTTTCTAGGGGAATGGGAGGAGACTCAGTGGGTGCACGGTATTGTTGACTATGTGTTTGTAGAAGGACTTCTTCCTCACTAGTGAGGAGGATAGTACGATCTGCAGGATTGGTTGGATTGAGATATTGTCCCAACTGTGGTGGGGTAGGTTGCATGTCCTGTTGGGTTTTCATCACTCCTTGGTGTGGAATGGAGTTCTACAGTATGGTTGGGGGTGGTTGTTGTACAGATTTTTGTGGGGCTTGCTAAGGGGAAAGCGGTGCTGGAGGATGTGGTCCATTCACTGAGTATTTCATCCATTTAAAATCAACGATTTGGGGGAAATGATGAGTATAATGACCAAACTCACCGCAAAGGGCACCAGGGAAGTTGGTTTGAATTTTATTGTTATTTTTCCCTTGACGCCTATTGTTGTTGCCCCCTTGGGGGTTCTGAGTCCCTTGGTTCTAGTTGGCCCCAGTAGGTTGGTTCTATTGGGGGTGATTTCCACCTTGACCTAGGCTATTATTGTTTTGGTTTTTTCCTTTCTTTTTGTCATTATTCAACTGATGGGTTGGATTTTCCGTATTCAACTGTTCAAAATTTTGATATTTCTGAATGGGAGAGGGTTGAACAAAATTCACCCCAGCGTGAGGGTGTCCTTCTGGTGGAGCCATGGGCTATGGAGGGCTAGGAAATGGAAAGTATGGATTATGTTGTGGTAATGATCCGTAAGGTACATAGGAAGGCATGGCACTTTCACTAGTACTTAGAGTATAAGATGAGGTAGAGGGAGTACCAGAACTTGTTTGGATAGGTGGGTGTATTGTGGGTGTCGGTAGTGGCCCACTGATGGGTGGAGGAAGGGCAATGGGGTATGGTTGTTAATAAGGGGGTGGAGGATAATAAGAGGTTCCTCCATATGTTAGTGGATATTGAGGTGTGCCATACATTGGTGGTTGTTGGGGTTGTGGATTGTGGTGTGTGGTGTTACCAATCAATCCATCTGTTTAGTGAGACATCCAGGGTTTATTTTGGCCAAATGGCACAGGTTTTGGGAGATCAGGAAGTATTGTTTAAAAGTACCCTGATTGTGAATAGATGAGGTCGTATTGTTGAGCCTTATTGATGGCTTCTTATCTGATTGAGGGAAGGTGGAAGCCACATATTTACCGAGGAGAGAGACAAGTGATATGAGAAACCAATCAAGACATTGTTGTTTGGTGGTTTCTTCTTTGCACAAACTACATCATCGACGCCACTCGTGAATGTGATCAGTGATATGTGTGGCTGAGGTTTGTTTAAAATTAGAGAGTAGTTCAAGACCATTGTCATGGAGGATTGGTAATTGGAAGAAGGTCAAAAATGCTTTGGCCAAGGACTCAAAAGTCACATGGGACCCTGATTTTTCATCTACATACCATTTGGTTGATGGGCCAGTGAGTGTGCGTTGAAATAATCATAGTCGGATGGAATCATCGATAATGTTGTTGGAAGAGCACCATAAGTGGAAAGTCATGACATGGTTGGTAGGGTCATCGCCTGCCTTTCCTTTAAACTTGGGGATATCTAAAGGTAGTTTGGTAGGCATTACTGGCCATGTGGGGTCATGCAATATAGGATCATTTGTGAGTTTTCTTAGATCTAGTATGTTGAGAGAGGCCAAGTATGGCATCTGGAGTGGTGGTGGAGGATTAGTTCCATCCATGGTGTGAGATTTTTGTGAACCTAACCCTTGGGGGGGGCTAGGTGGGTTTGTACTTCTCCCTTGAAAGGAAGTTGCCCCCCCGCTTCCTTGTAAAGGAGAGCGAGTGGATGGTGGACCTTGGGAATTGGATCCAAGTAAGGTGGAACTAAGCAAAGAAGATCCCAAGACAGTGGAACTCACAAGGGTGTGGGAATGTGGAGCCAATGAGTTGGTGAGACTAGGAACTTCCCCTAGAATAGGAGAGAGATTTAGCAAGCATCTGGAATGACAGGGGTTATGTGGGTCCCCTATGATGTCCGACTAGCTGAGTGAATGTGTGCGAATGGTGATGAAAGAAATAAATGAACAAGAGCCTTTGTTGCAATTTTTGAACTTTACACGATATATATCCAAATCAAGTGTAATCAGAAGTGCATCATACATAAAAAAAATTGATGAAGAATCATATATGTGGATAGGTGGATTTTGTCCGCGCGGGGGATCAAAGAAAACAAATGTTCGTGTCTTAAAAGAAGTAATGTCCTTCCTCTCAAATAGAACTGGACCTTCCAATAGTACTCAGCAGTGGGGTCTGAAGCCATCGGAAGAGAAAATAATGAAGGATGAAGCAATCAGTTATAATGAGGGGTAGAGGGGACATATCCTAAAAGAACTGGCAATATTTCCCAATAGCCACACAAAATCCGATCAAGGTGCAATTGCAACCCACAATTTCCACCTGTGTATATGTCCTAAAATTTGGTCACTAGGTACCTCAATCAAAGTGCGACATTTAGATTTTTGGCCTACGAAATGGGTCACGGGCTGGATCCCGTCCAAGAGGTGGGTGCCTTAAGAGGGGATGCACATAACAACTAGACCTCGGCCTTCAACCCTTCACGAGTATCTCCCTACCTTATGGTGTTAGGAACACTTGACTTGGAAGATTTAAAGTTCCCTATTTGACAACTTCTATTGTTTTGAAAACATTAGAACCAAATAACAGGGAGTTATTTGGATGCCTATCCTCGAAATCCTACCTAGACTAAAAGATTTCTTTTGGCACCTCCTGTGGAGGAAAATTTGGTGAGTTTTCATAAACAAATTTAGATGTGGTTGTTTGAGAGATTGGGGGTGTGATCCAACCTCATTGAAATTAAGTGGGAGTGGATAGTTTCGTCACAAAAAGGGTGGGGTGTTTTTAGAATCCCTTTGGAGGAAAATTACTTCAACCTCCACGTTTCGAGATGAAAACTATGTGAGTGAGAAGTTACTTTGTGTGTGAACAAGTGAAAGTGTGCCAATTTTTTAATAATTTAGGTGTCACCTTGTTGTATGTGGACTTCGCTTGGTCCTTACAAGTGTTGATTACCTAATTACTATGTGTCATTGGTACAACCTTGCAGAATTCAAAAGTCCCTAGGAAACTAGCATGTGGACATGTGGGTCCTTTACTATTCCTTTAACTCCCTTATGTGATTTAATCTAAGAAATCTTTGAAACTATTCTAGATTGTGATTATGTGCGCATGTATGGGCTCGTTACAAAACCTTTAAACTTCCCTAGTGATTTAATATAAGAAAGTAATTTTCAACACAATCCTATCTTTGTAGCATGTGGGCATGTATGGGCCCATTACAATCTTGAGATATGTTTGAAAAATAAACTAAGAGGAGTCCCGGAGGGGCTATTGTTCTCTCCTAAAGGTTTAGTCTTTTTAAGGGAGATGAAATTCTCCTACAAACATCTTCTGATTCTCAAGGCCACTTTGAAGTGCGAGAGAAGAGCATACTCAACGATTGATATCCAATTTATGGTCCCAATGTAAGTTTTATGTGATTACAAATGATTCCAACTTATACTCTTAGTCAAAGTAGGCCATCCATGTGGAAAAATGAAAGCAAAAGAGGGTATAATGATTTTAAATCCCCTAAGTGCCTATGTTTTTTGACTAATCCCTTTATATGGAGAGGGAACTAAGTGTGGTGTAGGTTACAACATGCATGGAATCATTTTTTAAGAGGGCTAGGGGCCTTCCACAAATCACAGAAAGGCTTACAATGTGTATTTTTCTGCATAGGTGCGCGGGTCTCAAAGTAGACAGAGGCGCACTAAGCGCCAATGCGCGAACTAAAAAATAATTTTGGGCACAAGTGCATGGAAGGCGCTGAGTAACACAGTAATTTTGGCACATGTGCGCACGATGCACGCCTGTGGGCTAATAAACCCACACACAACTATCACACGGTCGTGAAGAAAATTATGGATGGAATTCTCTCAACTCAGCTTTGAATTGGATGTTTTGCAGTTTGTCTTGGGCCGGTTATGGTACTTGCAGGTTAAATAAACTGAAAGAAGAGCTAGAATAACCCAATTGGTGTAGGAAATTGATACCTTTCCCCAGTGGATTCACCAATTTGTTGCGCCTCTTTTTTCACCTAAATGAGAAAAATAGAGGTTCTTACAAACTTAGTTGGGTTAGCTAAGCAAGACAGTTGTAAAGGAAATGGTTAGAAAAATAAACATAAAAGACTAAGCTAAGAATCAAACTAGGAAAGGGAAGAACAACTAAACTATTGTGCATAAGGACATAATAACAAGAAACAAACAAGACTCATGTCACCAATGGAAAGGATTGTATTAGTGAAAATAAAACACTGAGAAGAAAGGGGACTTTGGGTCCCTTCTTCCTCCAAGGGAGGGCTCTTGAACCCCCAAGATTAAGCTCTTCTTACAACTTGAAAACTTGAAAGAAATGGTGAAAGAATACCAAGCTAACCCACTCAAAAGGTGATGTGGATTGTCCAAATGGAATGGTGCTAGTATGTTCTTGATGAGAAAAGAAGATTCCCCAAGATAATAGCAGCAACATAACCTTGTAAATGAATTCCTTGAAAATGTAGTACACCCATGGCCTTGTTTTATAGCACCACTTTCAAGTATTGTGCAACCAGATTTTAGTGTGAAAAGGGGATATTTAGGGAACTTTTAGGTCTTTGACCAGCCACCCAACCGAATCCAGCCGAGATTTGGATGTCAAATTGACTTGGAAGTTGAACCAAAAGTGGGTGGGAGGCCGACCAACCTCATAAATGTGTCGTTCTCAGGTGTGCGCGGCTTTCAGCTTCCATAGTCGTGAATCGTGCGCATGTGCTCTTTTCCTATGTTTCTAAATGGCACATGTGCACGCGCACCCTGTGTAGTCATAACGCATCTTAATTTTATAACTGGTTGTATAGTTTTGGACCTTTTGGAAATGTTTTTTTGGTAATTTTGGTCCATGGGTGGACTCATAGTTGTTTGAAGATGTTGGACTCTTGTAACCATTTGCAGATGAAATTCTAGTGATAACACCGTCGACCGACGGTTCAGAGTAATTGCGGGCTGCCAACGTGCTTGCTCTTTATCAAAGAGTTTTGTCCCCGCAATCAAAAAATTTCTCTCCCAATATCGATTTAATCGTGGTCATTGATCCCATGTCCCGATGAGATCAACATCTCTAGAGAATAATAGGCTACAAACTAGCACGTTCGCTAATTTTTCCTCTTCTCCCCGCAATAATTCGCCACCATCAATTTTTTCCTTCTCAGATCGATGAATATCCATGGGTCCATCTCTCTTAGAACCCTTTTCCAAGTATCTCACTAATAGGCGTTATCTTCTTCCTTTCTTGTGACCTTGGGCTGTGACCCAGGGCTTAGCCTCTTGGAGCTTTGTGACCTCGAAACCTTCAACCAATATCATATCAATGTTCCTCGGCCTCCTTCGCAATCAACGTTCAAGATCCACTTCGGGACTGCGCGCTTCGAGAGTTCAACACTTTCGACCTCCGCTTTCCCTCGGAGTATTTCATACCCGAATTTCCATATCAATCGCCACACATCCACCTTAAATCAATGACTCTAGTCCACTTTAGGACTTCATCCTTGGGACGTCTCGACTTTTCCTCGCTCACTTTCTCCTAGAATTTTTTCACACTGAGTTCACGATCTGTTGACACGTACCTCCCACAGATCAACATCCACAAGCCTCTTTAGGTATTCGGGATTCGGGAGTTTCAACTCTCCACCTTCACTTTCTCTTAGAGTATTCCCACCCAAAGTACACAATATTTCGACGTGTTTCCTTCTGGATCTGACGACCACAATCCACATCGACTCTTCAGGGCTTGGGATTTTCAGCTCTTGCGCACTCGTTTTCTCCCGAACTGATTTCACCTGAAGACGACTGATTTCTTCCACGTGTCCTTCTGGATGATTGACAATCCCTAACCTCTTCGGGACTTTGGTGAATTCTCTCTCTTGTATGCACATGGAGACTTAAAAATCATGCACTTTTCCCATATCCAATGATCTGGAATGATCCCTCTCCCTACTGGATGGATCCTAGCCGATGACTTGTGAAATATTCAGAGCTTCACTCCCTTTGAATATTTCTCCCCACTATCTCTCCTGAGCTTTATCTCTTGGACCCTTTGACTCCTCATAGGGCTTACTTCGAAACTTATTTGAACTTTGAATCTGTGCACTCCTTGCAATAGATTCTTACACAAGACTTAGCTTCTTGCGGGTGACTATGCACACCTTGCAACAGTCCCTTTGCACTCCTTGCAAATGGAAGTTTCATGCTATCTCTTCTGTGCTTCTGAGTCGAAGCAGACTGTGTCAATGCACTCCTTGCAGACTGTATGCACACCTTGCATAAACTCAATGGATAAAAACAATTGAAACTTATACAAATACTTCACAGTTTCATATACTCAATAACATAACTGATTCATTCATGAAAACAAAAAATAACAGAGAACCGTAAATAGTAGCAACACCATGCATTGGATCAATTTTCCTCTATTATATTCATTTAGATGTAAATGGCTACAACTATGATCAAACAATAACTAAAAATTCAGCAACAACTAAATCACAACAATCTCCTACTAATTTGCAGCTACCTCCTTTTCAGTAACAATACTTCTCCAATAGCCTCATTTGGGCATACAATACCTCTACTTATACACAAGGGTTCCTAGGGTTTCCCCTGACTATCTGTATTCTCGAAGAAAAATATTACAACTACTCAAGTTATGTTACATTAAAATCTAGGAGTGAAACTCCTAGATCACTCATGATCATTCAATCCCAAGCGTTTTGATCTTCTTCAGTTTTCAATCGGTTCAAGAAAGATCTCAGGAAACACTAGCGTTTAAGATTCCGAAATGATTCAACGACGCACTAAGGAGATGAGTTATCTCTCCACATTTGCTTGTTGATGATGCTCCTGCATGAATATGACTTTGAAACTAAGCATATAAAAGGTAAGGAAAATGATGTGGTTGATGCACTCAACATAACAGCTAATGAAATGCATATTTTAGCCATCAACTTGCTCAACAGAAATTTAAAAGACCTAATGTTAGGGGATACAAATACAGATCAACAATATCAAAAAACAAAAGAAACACTATAGCAAGACATTTTACAACAAAAAAATAAATATTATGAGTTGAAAGAGGATGGAATAATCACTTATAGAGGAAAAATATATGTGCCAAATTCCATTGAGATGAAAAATACCATGCTAAGGGAAATGCACAAATGTTTCATATGTTGGGCACTCAGGATATCAGAAAACAATTGTAGTTGTAAGAAGCCAATACTTTTGGCCATGAATGAAGAAAGAAGTGGCTAATTACATAGATAGGTTTCTAGAGTGCCAAAAGGTGAAGAAAGAGCATAGAAATGTAACGAGGATGCTACGGACATTACCCATACCTAAGTGGAAATGGGAAGTGGTTACAATTGATTTTATTAATAATCTTCCCAGAATAGTTGAGCAACATGATTCCATCATGGTGGTGGTGTATAAATGAACAAAATTTGCACATTTTATTTCTGTGAAGACCACACAAAAGGAAACAAACATTGCAGAGATCTACATGAAATAAGTTGTCAGACTACACGGAGTGCCTAAGGCAATAGTTTCAGAAAGATATTCAATGTTTACCTCTAATTTTTGGAAAGGTTTTTTCCAATTATTTGGGACAAATTTAAATCTTAATACAGTGTATCACCCAGAGTCATATGGGAAAATAGAGAGGATTAACAGAATAATTGAAGACATGCTCATAATGTCTATGATGGATTAGCCATCAAAGTGGGAATGCTACATCCACTTAATAAATTTTTCTTACAATAATATGTGTCAAGCCTCATTGCAAATGAGCACATTTTAAGAATTGTGTGGTAGGAAGTGTAACACACCAATGAGTCGGGATAACCCGACATATAGAGTTGTCATTGGGCCATATTTGTTAAAGGAAATGGAATAGTAGATGGAAAATATCAAGAAAAATTTAGAGGTTTCCCGTGATAGGAAAAAACATTATGAATAAAAGAAAAAAATCTTTAGATGTTTTAAAATGGGCAAACATGTATTTCTGGAAGTGAAAGCAAAGAGAAGTTTGCTAAGATTGGGTTGTTTCCCAAAGTTGGCAACAAGATATTGTGGACCTTTTGAAATATTAGAGAAGATAGGGCCAATTGCATACATACTAGCATTTACTGCATCCATGAGAGTGCATAATGCATTTCATGTGTCATTATTAAATAAATATGTCCCTAACCCTAACCACATTATTGATTGGACTATGATCCAAGTGGAGCACGAAGGGACTTTCCGGGTGGAACCAGAATGCATCCTAGAATGAAAATTCAAACTACATAGGAACAAATTCATAGGGTTGGTAAAGGTTCAATGGACCTATTACGGTCCTAAATATGCAATGTGGGAGCACAAAGATACTATGTGGAGGAAATACCCGCAAACTTTTTTCAATTTTGAAGAAAATAGAAGCTAAAAATGCAAGACTCCATTTTTGGGCAGCTAGAATTCTAGAACCACATCTCATAATTCTTGGTCACCTATATTGATAGCCCTGATAAAATAATTTTTCAATCCAATGGACTAAGGTAGTGAGGGGGGTGCATTACTTGGTTTAGCAGGTTGCGAAGAACAAGAGACTATGAATGGAATTGTTTTTGGAGTTGTGAAATTTCAAAATTGTATTTTATGAATATTACGATGTAAATTTGTATACGTATTACTACATGGTGTTGTGCACCGAGGATGGTGCACAATTGTAGGGGAGGGGGAAAGTAACATATCCACTATAATCCCTAAATTAATTAATGCATAATGTAGATATGAATACGACTATGTCCAAGCGATGTAATATGTGAAATGTATTTTCTATTTTTTAATAAATAAAAGGTGATGTCAACTATTGAGGGATATGGATAGAGATGGAGGCTGAGTTTTCCACAAGAGAAAGGTGTTCCTAAGAGGGTTTCAAGGGGGGCATAATTATGGGTATTAATTCAACCCATTTTCCTAGATTTTATGATAACTTATATTTTTGTTTGAGTGTATAAAAGACCTTTCATTAAACTCATGTAAGAGGGTGGGTGTCAGAGTCACATCCCATAATTATTGGTGGGAATTGGACTAAAGTAAAATCAATATTAGGTAGAGTGAGCAGTCAACTATCTTGGGAAAATAGAGGAAACTCATATGGGGAAACCAAATAGTTTTTCACATTCATTTTTTTGCATGAACAACAGGCAGAGAGAAGGAATGAATAGAATTGGAGCTAAAACAATAAGATTTGGTGAATTTTGGAGCATGATGGATCATTTGGAGCTCAATATTGAAGATCCAGGTCATTGGTTCTGGAGAGTGAACTCTTGTGGGAGTTTCACTATAACAACAAGTGTTTGTTGTCATTTTTTGGTAGTTTTATTGGAAGTGAGTTCCCTTGAGTTTTGAGTAGACATATTTATGGTTACCCATGTCATAGAAACCCAAATAAATGAATGGGATGCCTAATGGAATGAAATAAGTGAAGGGGTACATTCCTTGGGTTGGGTAGGTTAAGAGGAAGAGAGTTGGACAAAATTATGGATATTTGTAGGAGAATACGAGTGGGTTGTGGGATATTGAGTTGTGAGTGGACGATGCGAGGCACCCTTATTTTATATATTCCTAGCCACAGCTTAGGGTGACTTGTCATTGAGATTTGGAATATCAAGTCTATGGTTGGGTGGAATGTCCTTCCCAAGAAATTGGTTGCACAAACATTTTAAAAGATAAGTGTTTATCTAATTTTGGAGTTTTCTTATGAGTATTATGGTTGTGCATTTTATCCTATGTATGAGAATGGTTTTATGTGCTAGTGTGGATGATTTATTAGTTGCATTCATGTTCATTTATAATGTTGTATATGCATTTAATTATGGGTATCAAAATCTAGTTAAATATGTGTTTAATTTGTAGCTAGAAATCTACAGGAAGTTAATTAGCATACACATGTTTTAATTATGTGTATTTTCCACAAGTAATGTTCCTCGGTTAAGTTGGGGGATGTTACAACACTCATCCCAACACATATCAATCATTATTCAGCAAATAATATCACTACCAAACACACAAAGTGCCCCATTCAACCATCAATCGACTATGAAATCCTTCTCACAACCATACATAATACAACTTGGAATTTTCCTTTCACTGTTATGCATAACCTCTAGGATCACTACCAAATCATGTTATAGTAAAAGAAGGAAGAGTATAATCATTGATTTACTTATAAGAAAGCCTAGTGGAATATTTTTTGGCTCATAAGAAGTCAATGAGCAGCATGAACCTGATAATAACGGGTTTCTATCTTTCTCGGCCTCTACACTCCACTACATCCATGATTTCTCAACAAGAGTAAGACAAGTTTCTCTCTTACTAAAAACAAAACTCACAATCTCTCTCCATTCTCAAACAACCTTCTTAGTTCCTCAATTCATGGTGTTGGTTACTAGTGGTTGCACATTTTGGGATGTATATCACATGGGGGTTGAGAGAATGATGGATAATGAATTCCACATAATGATGTTATTTCATGGTGGACTCAAGAGCTTCATCTAATGTCATTCCTTTTAAAGTTTGTGAGAAGCTTAACATCAAACCTGAACCATCTAACATTCATATTATCTAGTTAGACAGAACTAAAGTTAAGTTGGTCGTCGAATTGATTTTTTTTTTGATTAGGATGTTTGCTAACCCAAAATTTCATCAAACCATAGATATAATAGTAGTGGAAATTCCTGAAAACTATGGCATGCTCTTAAGTCAAAATTGGTCGGCCATGTTGAATGGCTACTTTGCTATTGACTAGTCCCATCTATGGCTCCCTTTCAATGATAAAGTGAACCAAATCAGGATCGATAGAGAAAGGTACATGAAACATGTAGTTGTTGGATTACTGAGAGGGGGGGGGGTGAATCAGTAATAGAGAAATCTCATCCTTTTTTACCATAAAATGCAAGTGTTATATCAATGTGGAATTATCATCCAATAGTTGCAGAGAAAATAAACAATGAGAAAATGAGAAATCACACACATACACAGTACACCAATGTTTTACATGGAAACCCAAAGCGGGAGAAAACCATAGAATGCTTTTTGTTATATGTCTTTAAGAATTACATTCATTGGAAGCACCAAATTCCTTTGTTTTCCAGCTGCAACTGGAAGGAGGCTCCAACCCCCTAGTTTCTTGGGCTACAACCTGAGGGAATCTCCAACTCCCCAATTCTTTGGTTACAACCAGAAGGAGGCTACAACCCCCCTATGTTCTTAGGCTACAACTGAAAGGTGGCTACAACCACTTGTCCTTGCCCCGTTCAACCTCCCTATTATATAAGTAGAATGATGGAACCATTGTCACACTATCACTGTGAGATATACTATTGTAAACCTGTACCAATCAACCTGCACTAAACAACATGTACCAATAACCTGAACCATGCATCAACCTGCACCTCAATATGTAATCAACCTGTATCATAAACAAGTGCATCAACCATGCACCAACCTGTACTAAACAACCTGTAATCAACCTGTATCATAAAATGTGCATCAACCATGCACCAACCTGTACCTCAACCTGTACCATGAATAAGGGCATCAACCATGCACCAAATCTGTACGAATAACCTGTCACAACAACCTGTCCAAACAGCCTATCACAACAACATGTCTCATCAATATTATCAACCAAAATAGATATACTCACCAACATCAATCACCAAGACAAATCTCAAATATGTGCATCAACCAAGCATAACACAACAACTCATAATCATCACCAAGATCAATATGTGCTTCTAATAATATACCAATACAAGTATCCTACATCATCCATAAACTATGTGTCAATAATACTACTACCAATTGCCTCCAACCATGTACCAAGTATGTACCAATCATGTATCAACTATGACTCATCAATATGTACCAACATCATCAACTATACACCTCATCTATGTGCCAACTCATCAACTACTTGTCTCAACCATGTACCCAACATGTACCTCAACCAAAATACCTCATCAATTTCATCATCCAAATCTGATTTGTAACTCCGTAATAGACCTGGTGTATATGACCACATACCTGCAAACCTTCTTTAACTTTAACAATAAGAGACTAGCATTTTCATCAAACTTTACTTTAGTCTCACATGACTAGTTTTGGATTAGGCAACAACCCTAACTTGAAATAATCATAACTATGTACCTGTAATGAATAAATATTTGAAAATAGTACACAATGTTCTTCAGTGTGTTTTATTCAATTCCTCCAAGTTTCACTACTTGGAACATCTTAGAAAAGGAGTTATAAAAAAAAATGGCATACCTTGTTGAATTTTGTCTTATTCTAGAGAGCGAACTTGTAGAGCGTGCCCCACACGAAATAATTTTGTGTATGGATATGAAAATTTTACACAGAATACTAAATACTGTACTCTAACCAACACATTTGGTCTTACTTAATTTGGATCTGTTATGATTAAGTTATGACATTTTTACCCGAAACACATGTTTTAGACTAGTTTCAGGACTAGCCACAAACCCTATTTTCCACGGAGTGTAACTCCAAAAATACAACGACCCACAATCTGAAATTTGTAACACAACTACTTGGATATGTTTTTTGAATGGCCTCCCAATTTCACAGTTTGATTCATTCTAGAAAAAAAAGTTATTGTGAAAATGGTGAGATGACCTGTAAATAGAATACCTTAGAAAGCATCATCAAAAGAATTTGTCCTCCCTTGAATTTTGGCATTCTTTACTTCACCTTCCCTCTGAAATTTGGTTTATATATCATTTGGTTACCTCAGTCACCTATAGATATTCAATATTCTCAAGTGTGATTAAAATGAGAGAGCCTCGCCTCTTATTTATACTCTCCAAGTAGCTTCCTTAGAAGCATCTTCCAGGCCACTTTGTCCACATAGTCACCTACATCCAACTTTGCCCAAATTGTCACTTGTCCATGTATCCAATAGCCACTTGACCACTTAACCCATTTTCCTCATTTTAGGGTTAACCTTCTTATAACCACTTTCCATAATTAGAAAGTTCTTCATTTACTTTATAATTTAAATAATCCTCCTTGACTTTGTCACTTCACTTTATTATTTAAATAATCCTCTTTGATTTTGTCACTTCACTTTATTATTTAAATAATCATCTTTGACTTTGTCACTTCACTTTATTATTTAAATAATCCTCTCTTTCTTTGTCATTTCACTTTATTATTTAAATAATTTCTTCTTTGCAAGCACTTTAACTTTTTTGACCTTTTGGGGTTTCAAGCCAATCATATGAGGGTCCTTCAACTTTGTAATGCCATAACTCTCAAACCGTGAGGATTTATGTGACGTTCCACATACCACCGGAAATGGCATGACATGTACTATCCATCTAGAATAGTATTACCTGAAAATCTATCGAAACTCATACCAGTATACATAAAACAAAATTGGGTCCATTACCCAAACCTTTGTGCTACCGGAATTCGCTACCATACTTTCCTCAAGGGTTGAAATCAATGACAACCAACTCAATTAATCAACAATATCCCCATTTGGCATTGATGACAACATTATGATGCAATACTGAAATCATATCACTCATTCTCCCACTAGAACCATGCCTGCATATCTATGACCAATGCACCCCCTGGAACCATGCCTCTGTCCTCTGCATCTGATAAATATCTCCCACTTTTTCATCAATGACAAAGGTATCTTTTCATTCGGGGTTTCTCCCCTAACTGACTCGTCTGATCTCCCGACCGAAACTATCCTCTTTATGGTGCTTCCTCGTGTACATCTAATACATATAAGATAACCATTCAAAAGCATTCATTTTGGAGTAGAAATAACTCTGAGTCTCTGGCAAAGATACTCGAAGGATTCCCATGGAAGCAGTTTTGTAAAGATGTTTGTCACTTGTTATTTTGTGCCCACATATTAAACTTTGATCCTCATTTCTGCAACATGTTTCCATAGAAAGTGATACTTGATTGGAATGTGCTTTGTATTGGAGTGCATCACCGGTTTCTTTGAGATATTGATGGTTCTTGTATTGTCACAATAGATTGGAATGGTATTATCATACTGAACCTATATATCTGTCAGATTTTGTTTCATTCATAGAACCTATGTACAACATGTTTTTATTGCAATATACTCTACCTCAGTTGTAGATAACGATATTGATGATTGTTTCTTTCTTATCCATGATAATCAACACTCACCTAAGTAGAACGTTGCTCCACTAGTGCTTCGTCAGTCATCAATGAAACCTTCCCAATCTGCATCTATGTAGGAAATAAGTGATATATCCTTTCCTTTTGGATACCATAATCTAAACTCGTATGTTCCTTTGAGATATTTGAAAATCCTCTTCACTGCTAATACATTTGATTCCTTTTTTGTTTCTTGAAATCATGTCAGTTGTCCAACTTCCTGCATTAGATCTGTTCTGGATGTTGTCACATATAGTAGGCTACCAATCATTGACATGTATTGTCTCTAATGTGTTGACTTTGAATCATCATATTTTCTCAACTTGAAACAGGTTTGCATGGGAGTGATAATTGGTTTTCAATATTCCATTCTGAACCTCTTTAGAATTTCTTTGATATACTTGGTTTCAAAAATAAAAATTCCTTTGTTTCTTTGGCGTATCTGAAGACCTAGAAAGAAGAATTGTTCTCCAAGTAATGAAATTTGAAATTCATTTTGCATGTCCTTTGAAAATTTCTAGATGTAAAGGTTGTTGGTTGCACTTCCTTTCCATAGTTCATAGGGATTTTTTTCATTGTTGTTTATGAGAATTACCCTATTTTGAATGTGAACTGTTGTATGCACTACATGTGTCCAAAAAATATCTTTCAATTTGGAATCCATTAGCATTGTTCGTTCCATTTCCTGTGTAATTATCATCCATTATGATAGTGTTACTTTGTCTTTGAACCACTCTCTGAACCAATCTATGAATCCATGCTCTCGTTCACTTTCATATATATTTCCAAACCTACTAAGTATTCTTATAAATCCATCTTTGTCCATACTGTCCAAGACTCTACTTGCACAACTGTCCATAATGTTGACCCATTTATCATATACTATCATGAAGTCTTGATTAATCTATCAAATTGTACTTCTGCTAATTGACTACTCTAGATCTGTCTTCGCAAACTCTGCACGTTGCTCGAATGATGGTTCTTTGGTCTATCAAAAATATCGTATATACTCCCCTGTCTAATATTCCTATTACCTGAGAGTCTCCAAGTTGGATGGATCAAAATAATTCCTACTCTGATGTGTATTCATCATCATATTCATTGGTAGATTCATCATCTCTCTGAGCTCTGACTTCTTTCTTTCTATCTATGGATTCATCTTTCACTACAATACATGAAAGAACAATATCTTGAACCTTTTCCTTATTTACTTGTCCTTCTTTTTTTTCATTTATTTTCCAAACCTTTGTATATCTGACATCCTTCTTTTTCTCTGTAGATTTTTCTTCATCTCTTTTTATTACCAATCTTGCGATCTCTGGGACCTGGTCTTTGTTCACTTGTTCTTCCTATTTTCTTATCCATACTTTCTTATATTTGATATCAGTTTTATCTTTCATGGAAGTATTGATCATGATTCTACAATCACGAGCTATGTGTCTTATTGCCTTAAAATCCCAAGATAAAGAAGATGTCTAGTATGTTGACAGTGGGTGCTCAAAACATATGATAGGAAACAAGGACAATTTTTTTAACTTAAAGAAACAAAAGGGTAAAGTTGCATTTGGTGACAACGCTTCAGGTAACATACTTGGAAAAGGTATTGTGAGTTTGGGAAAATACAAAGCCAAAAAGGTGTTTTTGTTGAAAAACTAAAACCTAGCCTATTAAGTGTCAGCCAAACCTGTGATCAGGGGAACTTTTGCATCTTTGATTCCCAAAAATGTGATATTAGCAAAGAGTACTCAGGAAAATTGGTTGGTACTGCTCCTAGAACTCCCGAGAATGTATATTTACTAAATACAAAATTGAATTAGTGTCATATAAATTTAGTAGATGAAAGTTGGCTATGGCATAGAAGGTTGGGACACATTAAATTTGACAATTTGGTGAAAGTCAACAATCTTGAGGTAGTAAGAAACTTGCCAAAGATCATAAAGTCCTCAAATCCTATGTGTAGACACTATCAACTAGGGAAGAAAACTAGAATAAGGTTAAAAAAAAAAGAATACTCAACCTCAAAACCTTTAGAGCTTGTTCACACCGACCTCTATGGACCTACAAGGACCAAGTGTTTGCAAGGAGAGTCCTACTTTATGTTGTTCATTGATGATTTTACTAGAATGGGTTGGGTATGTTTTCTCAAGGAAAAATTAGAAGCACTTAACAAATTCAATGCTTTTAAGATCCTTGTTGAAAATGAAAAAGAGACAAAAATCAAATGTCTTAGATCATAAAATGGTGGTGAGTTCACCTTAAAAGAGTTTGATCTCTTCTGTGAAACCCATGGAATAAAAAGACAATTCTTTGCTTCTAGAACACCTCAGCAAATTGGGATTGTTGAGAGAAGGAATAGAACAGTTCAGAAGGCTGGAAGGACTATGCTTAATGAAGAAAAATTATCAGATGGATATTGGAGGGAAGATGTAAGAACATCAATATACATATTGAACAGAGGTTAGCACATGAATAATAGTAATAAGACTCCTTATGAACTATCGTTTGGAAGAGCTCCGTCAGTAAATACTTTAAGGTCTTTGGAAGTAAGGGCTACACCAAAAGGCTTGATGAGAATCTCAGAAAATTTGATGCTAGATCTTATGAAGGTATCTTTCTTGGATATGATTCTACCAAGAAAGAATACATATGCTACAATATTATATTACATAATATTTTTGAGAGTGCAGATGTCAAGGTGGATGATTTAAAAATGATAAGGATCAAACATCAGGAGACTATACTTGATAGTGAAGATGAAGATGATGATGAGTCAGTTGGTACACAAGCAGATAAAGTAGAAGAGAATAAAGAAGAAAGGGAAGAGGATGATATGGATACTAGTGAACATGAGGAATATATTCAAGAAGAAGAGTTAAGAGAAGAATCCCCAAGAAGAGACACAAAGACACCCTCAAGAATGACTCAAAAGAATCATCCTGAAGAACTGATTATTGGAAATAAAAGCGATGGAGTGCACACAAGAAGACAATTGTTGTATCAGAAATAAATATCAATTTTGTCACATATTGAGCCCATCTCAATCAAAGAGGAATGTAAATATGAGAATTGGGTCAATGCTATGAATGAAGAATTGGACCAGATTGAAAAAAATCAAACTTGGGAACTAGTTCCAAGACCAAAAAATAAAAATGTCATTGGAACTAAATGGGTGTATAAAAACAAAATGAATGAGAATGGGAAAGTAAGCAGGAAAAAAGACATATTGGTATGTAAAGGGTATGCTCAGGTTGAAGGAGTAGACTATGAAGAAACATTTGAACCTGTGGCCAGATTAGAGACAAGCAATATGTTCTTATCTTTCTCCATCTACAGAAAATTTAAAGTATACCAAATGGATGTAAAGTCAACATTTCTCAATGGAAACTTAGAAGAGGAAGTCTATATTGAGAAACCAAAAGGATTCATTCACTTTAAACTCCTATTCATATGCAGATTGGACAGGTTGTGTAGATGACAAAGAAAGTACAAGTGGAGGAACATTCTTTTTGGGAGAATCATTGGTAGCTTGGATAAGCAAGAAACGGTCCTCAATTTCTCTGTTTGGCATTGAATCTGAGTATATTGCAGAAGCATAATGTTTCACACAAGTGGAATGGATGAAACAAGCCTTACAAGACATAAAAATAGTGTTTGAAGAACCTACTACTATCTACTGCGATAATACAAGCGCTATAAGTCTCTCCAAGAACCCTGACCAACACTCCAAATCCAAACACATTCCCATAAAATACCACTATCTAAGAGATCAGGCTAAAAATAAGAATATTAAATTGGAATATGTCCCAACACAAGAACAGGTGACAGATATTTTCACTAAACCCTTAAGCAAAGATGTATTTGAATATCTTAGGCAAAGATTAGGAGTAATCCCTCTTCCGATCTAATCTCTCAATAAAACAATGCATCAATTGGCACCAATTTAGGGGGAGACAACAATCAAATTCATGAGTTATTCATTTATGACAAGAAGTATGATTGTAGGAGGAGTTACCAGATTTCATATTCTGGTCAGAAGAATACAAGCAGACAGAGCTTTACCATAGGGGAAGCAACCATTTTCCACTTATTTCAAAGCGGGAGAGTAACTACATTGGAGTGAAGCATCATCATAGGGGAAGATTGTGTATGAAGTTGGTGTGTGGCCATCAATGAAAAAGGGGGAGATTGTTCGACATATTTTCATTAATGTGTTTTCATTGATGTTAAACAGTAGGATAGTGTGCAGAGATTAAATCTCAGGAAGGTTAGCGAATGAAGATAAAATCTCAGAAGAGATGATGCACATGAAACTCAGAGAAGGGAAAGAACATTGAAGAAACAATATCAGATCAAGTCAGGACCATTGGATATGGAAGCGATATCAACAGCAGGGATAGATTGTGGAGAGAAAAAGGAGAATTAAACAATGTGTTATTTCCAATACTGCAATTAGTCTAGATCACCATATCTCATTGACTCAAACATTGATGACTATGGTTGATCCACCAAATGATCATATTAAGTCATGACCATTGGATACAAAAGCACCAAATCAATGACAAGGATATATTTCAGAGAGAGAAAGGAGAATTAAAAAACATGTTATTTCGAATCCTTTAATTAGTATAGACTGTTAGATCTTATAGATTCAAAAATCAACGACTGTGGTTGATCCACCAACAATCGCATGACTTCAATTATGGATTTTAGGAGATAGGATAAACCACGCACAAGTTACGGTTCCATAATATACATCGACCATCAATGGTCACCCAACAATAGATATACGGTTGGCATCATCTCCACTACCAATGAGCAGTTTTCATTTCACAGCTCGATGATATTTTTAAAAGTCATGCTAGTTGAGGACCCCGCAATCATCCTTGATTCTTGATCTTCTTCGAGAGCCTTCTCGAACGATGGATCAAATTGAGTGGAAGGATAGGATAAGCAAGGAAAAAGGGATGAGATCCTGAATACCCGAATTCCCAATAGTCATTGGATCACTTTAAGTGGAAGAATAGGATAAGCAAAGAAGAAGAGTCATTCTATTTAAACCAACAAAAAACAACATCGCAAATAGATCAAGTTGTCGATCCAAGATCACGATCAACAAACAACATTCATTTCAGATTAAAAGTTGTGAGGAGGTTACACTTTGGGGAATCTCACTTCGGAATAACTGGGAATTGGAGAAATCGAATTACCTGAAGTTTTGAAAGATGAAATTAATAATGACCATTAGATATAGAAAATACATGATGATTGTTGGATCAAGATGATGGTCAACTTCGGCGCTGACCACTTCGGGGAAATGGAGCTGAGAACATGTAAAATCACTCGAAGGTCGATGTTCTAAATTCACAAGGTTAAAACACGTAGCACTCATATTGAGAGCCCATGTCATCAACAGTAACGTCAGCAAGGACACATGGCATAATCATATGATGACAAGTGTCAAGTTGAAATCAGAATTTCATGTACATGTAAATCACGAATCTGAGTGACACATGGCAGTCACTTGACCTGTGCCACATCATCAAGTGATGTCATTAAGTTACGTCACTCCAGGATTTTTACTTTAGGTGTTTTACCATGAGCAAATAACCTAATTCTCGAAGTCTGGAAGGTCGAAGTCCCAAAGTAGACATGATTCGTCCGATCTAAAGGACACTTCAGGAGCGTTCTCGACCATTAATCAAGTACAGTGGAAGGATAGCATAAGTTGAATAGACAAAGTCCTGAAGTGTCGAAAGTCATCCAACTCATCAGGAGATTTGCAAAAAGTTTGGAAGTTGCAAAGGATGAAGTCTCGAAGTGTTGACAATCGTCCATCTCATCGGGAGATTTTTAAAAAGGCTAGAAGTCACGAATGCCCAATTGAAGGATCAAATCCTTTCAATGAGAGGGGGGTTGAATCAGTGAGTCAATAATTTGTCAATTATTCTTTTGTTAATGCAAACAAAAGAAAATTTGACAAATTATTGAGTCACTGATTCCCCCCCCCCCCCTCTCAGTGACAGGATCTGATCCTTCACTAGTCACCAAGATCAAACACAAAGACAACTCTCAAAGATGTGCATAAACCAAGCATAACATGACAACTCATAATCATCACCAAGATCAATATATGCTTCTAATAATATACCAATACAACTATGTTACATCATCCATAAATTATGTGTCAACAATACTACTAACAAGTGCCTCCAACCATGTACCAAGTATGTACCAATCATGTGTCAACTAATCATCAACTATGACTCATCAATATGTACCAACATCATCAACTATACACCTCATGTATGTGCCAAATCATCAACTACTTGTCTCAACCATGTACCCAACATGTACCTCAACCAAAAGCCCTCATCAATTTCATCAATCAAATCTGATTTGTAACTCTGTAATAGACCTGTTGTATATGATCACATACCTACAAACCTTCCTTAACTTTAACAACAAGAGACTAGCATTTTCATCAAACATTACTTTAGTCTCACATGACTAGTTTTGGATTAGTCAACAACCCTAACTTGAAATAATGATACCTATGCACCTACAATGAATAAAGATATGAAAATAGTACACAATGTTCTTCAGTGTGTTTTCTGAAATTCCTCCATGTATCACTACTTGGAACCTCTCATAAAAGGAGTAATAGAAAAAATGGTATACCTTGTTGAATTATGGCTTATTCTAGAGAGTGAACTTATAGAGCGCGCCCCACACAGAATATTTATTGTATGGATCTGAAACTTTTACACATAATACTACAGATTGTACTCTAACCAAAACATTTGATCTTACTAAATTTGGATATGTTATGAATAATTTATGACGTTTTTACCCGAAACACCTTTTTTAGACTAGTTTCAGGACTAGCCACAAACCCTATTTTCCACGGAATGTAACTCCAAAAATACAATGAACCACAATCTGAAATTTGTACCAAAGATACTTGGATATGTTGTCTGAATGGCCTCCCAATTTCACAGTCTGAATCATTCTAGAAAAAAAAGTTATTGCGAAAAAGGTAAGATGACCGGTAAATAACATACCTTAGAAAGCATCATCAAAGGAATTTATCCTCGCTTGAATTTTGGCCTTTTTTACTTCACCTTCCCTTTGAAATTAGGCTTAAATATCTTTTGGTTACCTCAGTCACCTGTAGATATTCAATATACTCAAGTGTGATTAAAATGAGAGAGCCTTGCCTCTTATTTATACTCTCCAAGTAGCTTTCTTAGAAGCATATTCCAGGCCACTTTGTCCACATAGTCACCTATGTCCAACTTTTCCCAAATTGTCACTTGTCCATGTATCCAATATCCACTTGACCACTTAACCCATTTTCCTCATTTTAGGGTTAACCTTATTATAACCACTTTCCATAATTAGAAATTTCTCCATTTACATTATTATTTAAATAATCCTCCTTCACTTTGCCACTTCACTTTATTATTTAAATAATCCTCTTTGACTTTGTCACTTGACTTTATTATTTAAATAAACATCTTTGACTTTTTCACTTCACTTTATTATTTAAATAATTTCTTCTTTGCAAGGAATTTGAATTTTTTGACCTTTTGGGGTTTCAAGCCAATCATATGAGGGTCCTTTTACTTCGTAATGCCATAACTCTCAAACCGTGAGGAGTTATGTGACATTCCACATACCATTGAATATGGAATGACATGTAAAATCCATATAGAATAGTCTTACCTAAAAATATATCAAAACTCATACCATTATACATCAAACAAACTTGCATCCATTACCCAAACATTTGTGCTACTAGAATTCACTACCAGACTTTCTTCAAGGTTTGACATCAATGAAAACCAACCCAATTAATAAACAGTAGTAACCGATTTGAACAATCCGAATGAACCAATGATGTTCAACCATTCCATTCTTGGGAATTATTCATTTGAGACATTTTTTTGGAACTTCACAGCCGAACCATCAACTCTTGTGGAATCTGACGCTAAATCTGAAATCCTTCATTGCACCTAGATTATTGAGTCTAGTTGTGATATAGTTGATCAAACTGACAATCCCCTAGTTTTAAAGACTAACGTACTTTTAGAGATAAGTTAGAAAAATGCACTGACTCTACTAACCTTTTGAAAACCAAAAAATATGAAAATTCAAAAATATCAGCTGAAATAAAAAAAGGTGATCCTCATATGTGGATGTTATTCTTTGATGGATCAAAATAATTAGAAGGTGAAGGAGCAGGTTGTATACTAAAATATATGAAAGGCACTAAAATGTTAATTGCATGAAGACTAGAATTTCCTTGCACCAACAACACTGTCGAATATGAGGCCCTTTTACAAGGACTTAGAAAGGCAACTGACTTGAAAGAAGAAAAAATCAAGATATTTGGTGAGTCTGAAATCATCGTCAAACAGGTACAAAACACTATTCATTTCCTTTCAATTCACTTAAAAAATTATCACTCTGAGGTCAGGGAACTAATTAAATATTTCACTTCTTTCAATATTATCACCATTCCCGGTCATTAAATTCTTATGTTTTTTTGATGGAAAATGTGTTATCCATATTAATACCCTCAAACATAATGATTCCCAACTCCTTCTCTGTTGAACTTTTGTACAGACCATCAATTCCAAAAGATATCGTAAGTTGGAGGGTCTTTGACGATGACCAACAACTCATCAATTTTCAACACCTCAAAGATACCTTCAAGGATTATATCATAGATTAAATCCAACACGACATGATGATGAATATTGATAATAACGATGATACTGAATCAGCAAAAGTAGTAGGGTCGTCCAAAACATTCCAAGGAGTGTGATCAAGTTATAAAAACTCTACGAACTTCAAGATAAATTCAAGAAGTTCATGAACTGCAAGACCAACAACTCATATGTACAGTTTGAAATAGTAAACCTAGGATCACCGTTTTCTTCTCAAAATGTCAACCTGGGAAAAGAATGTTCTTTTGAAGAAAGGAAGGCACACATCAAGTTATTCAAAGAATATAAGAACATTTTCACCTGGAAATATGAATACCTGAAGACATATGATACAATTATTATACAACATGTCATTCCCATGAAATCTCAAACCAAACCTTTCGAATAGAAGCTGAGGAAGATGCACCCCAGTCTTTAACCTTAGGTTAAAGAAGAGCTAATTAAATCGTTGGCAGCTAGAATCATTTTTTCGGTAAGGAATACACATTGCATATCAAACTTAGTGATGGTAAAAACAAATAATGGGGATATATAGTTCTATGTTCATTTCAGAAATGTAAACAGAGCCTCAGAAAAAGATAACTACCATGTACCTCCCATGGAACAAATTTTGCAATGTGTGTCTAGATCGGAAACGCTTTCCCTACTAGATGGATTCTCAAGATATAATCAAGTCCTAGTAGCTCGCAAATACTAGCTTAAAACAAATTTCAAAACCAAATGGGGAACATATGCCTATAAAAACATGCCTTTCAGACTGATAAACGTTGGAGCCACGTTTCAATGAGCCATGGACATTGCCATTAGAGGTATCCTAGGAGAATGTGTGGTAGTGTACCTAGATGATGTGAACATCTTCTCTAAGAATAAAGAGGACCATACATATAACTTGAAAAAGGTATTTAATCAATGCAGGAAATATGGCATATCTCTAAACCCAAAGAAATCCATTTTTGTCGTAGATGAAGAAAAAATTATGGGTTTCATCATCTTCAAACATGGTATGGAGATTGAACCTGACAAGACTGAAGCAATTGCTAATATCCCTCCCTCTCACAACAAAAAATATATGTAGTCATTCCTCGGAAAGATAAATTTCATTAGATGATTCACAGCCAGTTTTGTTGAGACAATAAAACCCCTACAAGATATGATAAAAAGGAATTCTCAATTTAGTTGGGGATCTAAAGAAAAGGAGGCTTTCAGAAAAATAAAAGAAGATATTAATCAAGCATTGTCACTGTTGAGTCCATATTTTGATCGAGATTTTATCCTCTACACATTTTCCTACCATACTAATTTTGCAACGGTATTAACGCAGAAGAACTCAAAAAGAGACGGGTTTCCTATAGGTTATGAGTTCAGGCCCACAAGGAGCTCAGATGAATTATCTTAAAGTTGATAAATAGGGATATTCGATGTTCAAATTTTTCAAACACTTTCAACCATTCTTACTCAAATGTAAAACTAAGGTTATTGTTCCTTACCCACCTATTAGGAACCTCCCAGTACAAAAGGATCTGGAAAAAAAGAGAGAAAATTGGATTACAGATCTACAAGAATATGACCTGGAGATCAAACCCGTGAAGATCGTTCAAGGAAAAGGGCTATGCAAATTAGATGCAGAATTCCCTTGCGTTGAATATCATGAAGAGGCTCTCTATCAATACTCTGATCTATTCAAAAAGGAAGTATTCTACATTCCATTCAGTTCAGATCCCTAGTTTTACGAATGAAATATTACTCGACTCATGGATCAGCTCCACATTACCTGGACCCTAAGAATAAAATGAATCTAAGGCTAAAATCCACCCAATATCAGTTGGTAGTAGGACTTCTATGAAAAACAAATTATGATGGTATTTTCCCTAAATGCATAGAGAAAAGGGATACTGCTCCATGACGGGACCGCAAGAGGACATTACAGTGGGGATACTACTACACACAAAATACTCAAAATATTTTGTTGATCTACCTCCCCCTAATTCGGTTAGACATCTACACACTACACTGAATCATACTAGATACTACAAAAAGTTTATCAAAGGCTATACAAAGATAAAAACACCCATGGAAAATATTTTAAATAAAGATCGTCAGTTTCAATGGTCAGAAGAATTCCAACAGAGCTTTGACACACTAAAGAAGAAAATGATTACTGCGCATATTATGGTTTTCCCAGATTGGAGTAAGGAATTCCACATCCATGTTGATGCTTCTTCCATTGCATTAGGATCAATGTTAGCATAACCAAGAGCAGGAGATATTGACCACCCACTAGCCTTTGCTAGCAAGAAGCTATCTACAACTGAGATAAACTACACTTCCACTAAAAGAGAAGGTTTATATATGGTGTATGCACTGCAGAAGTTTCGACACTACTTGTTGGAAGGGAATTTTAAGATGTTCAATGATCACTCTGCGTTGAAATCCTTAGTCAACAAGCTAGTTTTGGGGGGAATAATATGAATATGGCTATTGTTATTCCACGAATATGACTTTGAGATTGTGGTCAAACCAGGGAGAATGAACAAGGGACCTGATCACTTGTCCAGATTAGAGCATGGAGAAGAACCTACCAGTTTGGAGGATACACTACTAGATGCATAGTTGTTGGCCATCAGAAAGGTTGATGATCACAGAAAGGTTGATGATCACTTCACTGAGATAGTCCAGTACCTATCTACAGGAATGGCACCCCACGAGTATACAATTATTCAGAAGAAACAACTAGTAGTTCACGTTGAATAATTTTCACTTATAGCTAGACAACTATATAAGATGGGACATGATGAGATCTTGAGGAGATGCGTTATGGAGGAAAAAAGACCACTAATTTTGGCAGAAGCACATGGAGGCACCACAAGAGTACATTATGCATGAAAATCAACAACACAGAAGGTTCTTAGAGTTGACCTCTGGTGGCCCACTTTACAAAAAGATGCTAAGGAATACTACAGAGCTTGCGATGTATGGCAATGAGTTGGGAAACCTTCCAGAAGATATGAGATCCCTTTAGAACCTCAGCTAAATTTACATGCATTTGAGAAATTGGCCATTGATTTCATTGGGCCCATCAACCCACCAAGAAAGTGCAAAGGAGCTCGATACATCATCACTGCAACAGAGTATTTGACCACATGGGTAGAAGAAAGAGCAGTTAAGGACTGTAGTGCAACTACAACTATGTGGTTCATATTTGATGATATCATAACGAGATTAATATGCCCAAAGATCCTTATGACCAATCAAGGTACTCACATTATTAATAAGACTATTGAGGCCTTAACTCAATAATTTGAATTCCACCATCAGAAGAGCACGTCATACCACCCACAAGAAAATTGTACAGTCGAAGCTTTCAATAAGATCTTGCAGACAACACTAAATAATATTTTCAGTGTGAATAGAGATGATTGGGATTTGAGAGTGCTAGCAGTACTATGAGTATATCGAACTACTTGCAAGAAGTTGACAATGTAGACTCCTTTTAAGTTAGTTTATGGCCTAGAAGCAGTGGTACCTATGGAATATTTAGTTCCTAGTTTAGGAATTGAAACATGTACAGATATGGATGAAACTGGCAGTTCAAGAGAGGCTCGCACAGTTGGTAGAACTAGAGGAAGATAGGTTTATTGCAGGATTTCATCAGCAAGTTAAGAAGGAATGAGAGAAGGCATACCATGACAGGCATATCAAGTGGAAATCATTCACACAAGGAGATTCAATGATGGCATACGACAACAAGTTCATGAAGCATCTAGGGAAGTTCAGGACACATTGTCTTGGGCCATATGAGATCGTCAATGTTACAGAAGGAGGATTTGTGCAGTTGAAGACTCTGAATGGAGAATGGAGGGAAGGTTTAGTAAATGGGAGCAAGTTGAAATTGTACTATAACAACCAGTTTCCTTGTAGCTCTCAGTAAAAGAAAAGAAGAAGATTCTAGGTACCAAGTGCAGTTCAAACTAGGTACCAGACACAGAAAAGACAGTCTGCACAGAACATGGAGGGATAGAGAAGAAATCACAGGCTGCTCCACGCAGTCTGTAGTCGGAGTGATACCAAAGGTTCAACCCTACAGTGACTCGAGATGAGTCACAGGTGAGTGTTGGGGGCCTGTTGGCCCTTGGTTATGTAAGTAAGCGAAGATTAAGGAATAAGAGTGAAGTAAGAACTACACGGAAGGCACATTAACTGAGAATGGGTTGAAGTGGTCAAAGAAGAAGAAAAGAAGGAGTGAAGTAAGGGGAAGTAATCCGTTGAAAAAGAATATCAATGAATACATATCAACAAACAAGATGGATCGGGGACAACTCAACAAGTGGAAAAAGCCACCAATATATGCTTTGGAGCACCTCGCAAAAAAGAATGAAAGACAGGCTCGTGAAGCCCTTAAATCATGGGTCAAGTTGACCTCAGGTTTAGATACCTAGGGTTTTTTTATCTAGGGTTTTGACACCTAGAATTTGCTATGTAATGTATAAATAAAGATCTAGAAGACCTGGAAGGGTTCATTCATGTTGTTATGGTTAATGTTTGTTGATTGTTTCCATTGTTGAGAGAGAAGCATTGTGTTGTAAGAGAATTCTTGTATTGTAATATCTTCAACTGGGTGTGCATGGAGGGGAGGAAGAGAGAGAAAGAGAGAGAGATATGAAAGCTAAGTGCACATATATAACTATATTTTTTCATCTAATATATCAAGAAACGCAGTTCTGTGGACATAGCCCTAGGGAGGGGGTGAACCACGTATATCATTTTGTTCTCTGTGGTTGATGCCGTGTTATTTTCTTTCTGTTATACTGTTATTGCATTTTTGTGTTACATCTTAGATATAACTTGTGAAGTAAGATTAAGCGTTGTGTTTTGTTTTTCTGGATTCACTTTGTATTTCCTATGGTTGTATACACATGTGTTTTTCAGTCCCCTATTTCTACCTCTAGTAAGACTACATCTGCTTCGCAGGTGTTGCCGAAAGGGCCAGTAGTTAGGGCTTGTTGGTGCACTGTAAGAGTTGAACCCTGGATCTGCCCTTGTGCCAAAAATGGGTTTGTGTAAGTCATTTCCCTTGAGTGGTCAACTTTAAAACATAAGGGGCTTTCCTTATTGTATTATAACAACACCAATGCCATTTCCCGAGGCATCACATTCCACAATAAAGGTTTTTGTGAAATATGGCATGGTCAAGACAGGAGCCTTGCACATCGCCTCTTGAAGTTGTTAAAAAGATTGATTTTCCTCTAGAGTCCATGAAAATGCATCCTTCTTAGCTAATGTCGTTAAAGGTGCTGCTATTCTTCCATAGTTCCGAACAAACTTGCAGTAGTAACCTGTCAAACCCAAAAATCCTCTACGATTCTTCAATGTTTTGGGAATTGGTCAGTCCATCATGGCCTTAATATTGTTAGGGTCTACCTCGACAGCTTCATGAGATACAATATTACCCAAATAATCTACGTTGTTAACCCCAAAGAAACATTTGGATGGTTTGGAATATAGTTGTTTCTCCTTTAGTAGTTGTAGAACCTTGTCAACATGTCGCACATGATCCTCCCAAGACTTGCTATAGATTAGTATATCATCAAAAAATACTAACAAAAAATTTCGAATGAAGGGCTTGAAAATGGAATTCATCAACCCTTGGAATGTGGAATGTGCATTTGTAAGGCCAAAAGGCATGACCAAAAATTCATAATGGCCTTCATGAGTTCAAAATGTTTTTTTTGGGATATCTTCTTCCTTCATTCTAATCTGATGATACCCTGAAAATAGATCCAACTTTGTAAAATAGATTTCTCCATGTAATTCATCTAACAATTCATCAATGATGGGAGTGGGAAACTTATCTTTAACAATGATCTTGTTGATCTCTCTATAATATGGACACATACACCATGCACCATCTTCCTTGAGTACCATTACCACCAGTGCAGAGTAAGAACTTTGGCTAGGTCTAATAATGCCAACCTCTAACATTTCTTCAACCATACACTCAATTTCATTCTTCTGGGAATAAGGGTATATGTAAGGCCTGATGTTAGGAGGAACACTCACATGAATTAGTTAAATAGCATGATCATGATTTCGAGTGGGTGGAATACCTTTGGGAATATATTCAAATACTTTGGAATGCTTATAAATGATCCCTTTTAGATCTAGCGGAATAGATGGCCTAGATGTTTGAACATCTAGTGAGCATAGTTATGCAATTACACCCTGATGCCCCTTTTTCAATAATTGTTTCATGCCATTAGAGCTTATCACCTTACTGGGTTTTCCTATGATACTCCTTAACTAAATTTATTTTCTTTCCAATAAAAATTTCATGAAACGTTCTTGAAAATTAAAAGCCATTGTTCCTAATGATTGTAACCATTGGATTCCTAGTATGACATCAACACCACCCATGGGTATAGGAATCATTGGACTATTCATTACATATTCCCCCATAGTAAGATTGATCTTATTACATTTGCTTGACCAATTTATAGTTCCTCCATCTGCAATCATTACTTGAAAATATGGCGTTGGATATACAAAGAAATTGAGAGCTTTGGCTAATTTATAATGAATGAAAATATGAGTACTACTAGAATCAATTAGTACTATTACATTTTTCTTTTTGATATATCCTTAAATTTTGAGGGTTTGAGGGGTACTAATTCTAGCCAATGCATTACATGATATCATGGGAGTCAACTCTTCAAAATAAATCACTTCTAGTTTTTCATCTTGACATGGTTCTTGTTCTTGTTCTTCGTCCTCTTCACAATCTATGTAGAATAGTTTCTTATCACCACACTTATGTCTCTTACTGTACTTGGTGTCACAATTAAAGAATAAAACTTTTTCTTTTCTTTCCTCCAATTGTTGAGGTGTCAACCTTGTAGATTGAGGTTTTTTAGAAGATGGAACATTTTTCTCTTGACAGATGTTAGGATTCATCCTTCTAGTAGCCATAGCCATATTTTTACTTTCAACATTTATGCCACCCTGAATGCATTCTCCAATGATTTGGGTTCCCAAAGGTCAACCTCATTTTGAATGTTATCCTTTAAAGTTCCTATGAATACATCAATTGGGTGCTCATCTGGAATATAGGTTACCTTTATATTCAATCTTTGGAAGTTCTAAATGTTCTCCGCACCTGAACCCTTTTGCTTGAGATTTATCAATTGGATAAAGAAGGTATTGCTCCTTGTATCTTAGTAGTGTGCTATCATTTATTTTGTGAACATTGTCCAAGTGAAGAGTGATTTGAGAGAACAAATCCATCGATACCACACAAATTGATTGGGTTATAAATATAAAGAAGAAATTCATACTTTTTGTGTATGTGGAACATCATGTAGATCAAAGAATTGCTCCATCTGAAGTATCCATGTGATTGGATCCTTGCCATAAAAATTCATCATATATATCTTAGGAAAGTGGTTGGTATTCAACCCAAAGTTGGCATTTCTCCATTCTTGATTCATCTTCCTTGTGTCCTCATCATGAATTCCTAAAGCTAAAGACATTCCAATCATCAAAATATGCTTCCAAAAAATTATGTAAAAATTCCTTGAATGCTTCGACCACCACCCTGGAAAAGACAGCTGGTGCATTCTTCAATCCGAAAGGCATCACAGTGTACTAGAAATAACCCCATTCTGTGGAAAATGTGGTCTTATGGCGATCTTCCTTAGCAATCTTGATCTAGTGATAACCTGAAAATCCATCTGTGAAGGAGTACACTTCATGCCCTCCTACATTATCTAACACTTTGTCGGTAAAGTGTGTAGGGAATGGATCATGTAAGCATGCGTCGTTTAGTTTCCTTAAATATACACAGATTCTGATCTCTCCTATCTTCTTATCCTGGACCAAAATAGAGCTAATCCATTCTGATTCTTCAACGGGTTCTATGATTCCTAATTTCAACACTCTATCTAGTTTGACCCTAAATTTATGCTTATACTTTGGATTTAGTCTGTAGGGTCTCTTATTGACTGGCCTTGCATCTGGTTTCAAAGGGATCTTCATTTCTCCCATGGGACCTTTAATGCCCTTCATGTCTATGAACTTGGTTGGAAACAAGTCAAAATATTCGTGCAGTAGTTCTGTAATCCTATCAATGGTGGCGTCATCCCAATAATCCCCAACATTGGCCAACTTAGGTCCTTGATCTGTTCCAATAATAACTTTCTTGATTTTAATTGGCTATCCAATAAAAGGTAGTTCAATCCATGGTCCTTCTATGTCTATATGTCCTTCAGTTTCTGTGATGTTTACATTCCTAGGATCATCATCTTCATCATCATTGATATTGTAACAACCCTGTAATTTTTGAAGAGGTGCAGTCCATTCAACTTCTTCTTTCTCCAAAGGGAGGTTAGGTGCCTCCTCAAATATTTTCTATCTTACAACTTGTAAAGCCTGATCTACTGTGGGGTAATGAATTTCAAATGACAATGTACCTATAAAATTATGGTTCATACTGTACCAATCTGAAGTGGTGAGGCACAGTTCTTCTTGAAGATACCAGTTGATCGGCGTTGTGTCCAAAGTTTTAATGAACTGATGCACCCATTGTTCTTTAGGAATCTTTCTCGAGGCCTGTTATAGAAAGATTTGCCTCACCATTGCTATCTTGCACAAAGGGCCTTTTTCCATTTCCCTTTGTAGACTTATCATCCCCTTTTGATGAATCCATAGCTAAAAATATACATTTTTCCACATATACACTCCTTATCAGCTATTCAAGATGCGTATATGCTTGCTGATCCACTACAACCCACGCACAACAGGATTTGTGCCAGAAAATACAAAATGAGGTCAGGTTTCCATGTCACAATAGGAGATCTCTGATCCTTGGCATTCCATATACTGGAAATGTTCCAACTCGACCCTTCAGTTGCATCCTGAAGGCTATAAGAGCACAATTTCGACCTATGGAAAAGAAGGAGAAAGCATTCAACTTTGAGAGAAAAGTTACTCTAGATAAATTACTTCATATTGAGTTTGCATCCCTCTGTCCCTCAAGTCTGAACACGGTGTTCAACCCCCAATATCTTTCCCTATTATTGAGAGGACCTCATTGCCTCTTTCCTATGAGTTTGCCTTTAGTGGAGGATTGAAGTGGTGGAGACCCAGTTGGAAGGAACTTGGTTTCTTGGTTTTGAACCGTGCCGACACGGAAGTTTGTATCGTTGTCACTTCTACTGATAAATTATTAATAGAAATAGTATTTTCCCGTCCTATTCATATCTTGCAAATATATGATTATTATCCATGGGTATGTTTGTAATGTTTATTAATGGATTATGATATCTGATGTGCTAACCCCTTTTATATTATCACTATATACTTGCTATGTTTGTTTGTCGAGAACTTCTTTCAAGTATAAATATTTGGGTCAAAGTTCTCAACGGTGGAACATCATCAAATGTTGGATCGAGGTAGGCCTCTTTCTTATATTGCACATTACTTTATATATCATATGTTGTAATTGAGTTGATTTCTGTAGCCATACCTATCTGTCGTGGTTTACCCTTGGCCACAAATATTTTTTCCCGTGTAACAAAATTGGTGACTCCACTGGGGAGAGATCTTCCTTTTAAGGGTTGAAGTACTTTTTCTTCTTACATTGCTTGTTTTTCCTTTGTGTTTCTTGTTGTATCACTGCTTGACATGTCCTATTCACTCTGGGTCTGATTTTTTAGCCTGTTTCCCTTGCCTAGCCTTATTTTAAATCATATACACCATTTTTCCCTTAACAGTCACGTATACACGCTTGTTGTCTCACTCAAAGAAGCGCATATACGCTTTGTTCTCATGAACAGTCACGTATATCACTTCCCCTTGCTTGTTTTCTTGGTTTAGTGACTGTTGGGTGGGATTTGAATATTTTTTAGCCTTCTTAGGTCTTTGTAGTGTTTGTTGAGATTATATGGGATGACAGGAAACCTATTTGGAGTTGAATTTTTGGGTGGAGTCTTTCTCTTTGTTATCCATTTTTTATTTTTCCTTGTTCTCTGGGTTGTTTGCGTGGTTGCTTGGTATTTTTCTCGAGTTGTTTCTTTTATACACAGTAGAATTTATATATCAGGTTTCTCATGAGTCCATGCATTTTATTTTTAGTATATCGAAAATACAAAAAATAGGCATTTTACATTGGTTGGAACTTTTGTCTTTGAATTTAGCTTAGCGCATTTAGTGAAATATTTCATTTTACTTCTGAATTGCAGAGTTGAAATTGAAGACTGCATTGTTCTTATTAGCATATCATTCATTGAAAATTTAAAGATAGACTTTTCATTATATCCATATTTATTTTCTTACAGAGTCATAACATCATGAGTTTCACTTCCATACCTTTTTGAGTAACCACGGCCAATAAAATTTATGCTTTAAACTAAAATTGATTAGTCACGATTTTATTTTTAGGGTGCACAAACTAGCCTAAGATTTAGTGCCTTGGAATAGGATCTTGTGAGTAAAATTATCCAAGGAAATTAAATCAACATATGTGTCTGAGATAGGGAGTTGAGAATTCCATTGTATAATTGGTAATATCAGGAGGCTCCGCTCACACCGGAGTTAAGCACGAGGTCGCGCGAAGTTAGTTGAAGGGATAACCCCTGGATACTCACCTAGCGTTAGAAATATTTCTGTGGATTTATTTGTATTTGGGGATCTTATCAGTGCCCATACCTCTGTGAGAGGTGGTAATTTCAAGGTTTTGGGCTTTGCTACCCTACCCATACGGTAATCCAGACTTACGACTGTTCATCTGTGCATCATTTATACAGTGGTTAATTATTTTCTTGAATTAGGTATCACATAGGTTACTTCCAAGGGTTATTCTACTTGTATCCTGAGTTAGATAGGGGTCAAAAAACACACAATTTTTATGGAGGATTACCTCTCTGGGGGGATCTGACCGACTGGTTTTTAATCCCACGAGGGCCCCTATAATTGATTTTGTTACCTCCAAACTTTAGCAGGGAGTCTCAGGTCCCTCTTGGATGAGACATACCTTCTTTAGTGAAGGAGGCCACTCATCCACTTTAGCCCATTTGCATGCATATTGGTCATTTGACTTTTTGGTATGCTCTTTAATTATTATTTGACCATAGGATTTTGTGTTGAGACTTTGTTATCATGGATAGTGGAGTTCCTTTTTCTCCCTTGTTTACTGCTACCCCCCCTCCATGACGTTCGTGGGGGGAAATCCATCTGGTTTCTATAATGGTATGAAGAATTATGGTACTCAGTCAATGCCTTGGGTCTCTAATCATTTTTCTCATGGTATGTCTGACATGTCTTCGCACTTTCCATCCTCTATCTTACCTCCTTATGAGAATACAAGTTTTGGGTATGGGGGCATGATGCCTCCTTCTTATCCCTCTCTGTTTGGTGGGATTCATATCCTTCAAACACCTCTTACGATAGGAGGTTTGAATATTCCTTCTTACGAATCTACTATGCGAGAAGTAAGTGCCCAATTAAGCAATCCTTCCAGATGTTACACTCCGTCCACTTATCCTTCTTCCGCTATGTCGATTCCTATGAACACTTTTTCCATGCCAGACCTCCATTTTCCCTCTGGTGTTTCATCTAGGGGGAATTATTTTTATAGTATGGGCAACCCCCCTCACGAAGGTCCTTCATCTGGGGGCAACATATATCCTCACATGAGTAACCCTTGTCATGTCACTTTATCTTTGCAAGAAGCTTCCTCGGTGACAATGCCCTTACAACCCTTTATGTATCAGTATGGAGGAGGATACTCTCATGCCAAATAGGGATAGTGTGTAAACTAGGATCCTTCCTGGCCTGCAATTTCTCAAAACCAATCTTTCCTTAGACCTTGGCCTCAAATGCCACAATCTACCACCGCCACAAGTCTAGTCACTGCGTGTCATACTGGCATTGTATCACCAACCTCTACTAGTCATGTTGGAGATTGGTCGACAACCTATGCAAGTCATGTTGAAGATCTTCAACCAACCACTGCAAGTCATGATGGGGGCACAAGTCCAGTCACTGCATGTCATACTGACATTATATCACCAACCTATGCTAGTCATGTTGGAAATTGGGCGACAACCTCTGTGAGTCATGTTGAAGACCTGCAACCAGCCACTACAAGTCATGCTAGTGGCACATGTCTGGTCATTGCTAGTCACACTGCACATACATTGCCAACCTCTGCTAGTCATATTGGGGATTCATCATCAACCTATGCTAGTCATGTTGGATATTTTCTACTAGCCTCTGCAAGTCATGCTAGGAGAATGTCACCAACCACTACAAGTCATGCTAGGGGCACTCATATGATTGAGAAGCCTAGATGTCTCGGACGTAAGCCTAGATTCCATTGCAGAAATTGTGAAGGAAGTCACCTTACTCCTTTGTGTCATGTTACTGTTGGGATACCAGAAGCGAGGGTCTCACCTAAGGGCCCTTCAGGTTCTAAGGAAACTATGGTTTCACAACACTATGTTCCTTCTTTGGTTGATACAAAAATCACATTGATGCAATCTTCATCTGATAGCCCTTTTCCTTTGGGGGTTGATGTGTCCTTTGATCTTGTTGTCTCACATCCTGTTCAACCTGTGGTCATGTCGATGCAATATTTGACCGACACCTCTCTTGTTTCTTGGGGTGATGCACCTCTTGACCTTGTAGTATCACATCCTATTCAACCAATGGTTGAGTAAGTGGTTGTATCGATGCAATATTTGATTAACCCCACTCTTCTCTTGGAGAGTGATAAGTCTAAGGAAGCGGTCGCGCCAATGAAATTTTTGGTCGATCCCGCTCTTCTGGTTCTAGTTCTATACCTTATATGCCATGTCCTTAGCATTTCTAGTACTTCACCTTCTGAACAAGAGAGAGTTTTACTCTTCTCGAGTTCTCTCCCTCCAAGTCTTAATGAGGTTCCCTTTTATTGGGATGGTCTTGTGGGGTATCTAATGCCTCCACCTATGTCTTTTCCGGGAAGAGACATTATCCTATATATCACGGAGACGATAACCTCTGTTAGCACTTTGTCCTCCTCGAATTGGAGATATTTGGGTATTCCTGAGCTTGGGTCGGTTCTTCGTAAGATCTTGACATTCCACAAAAGGTCTGCACGGGAACCTTGGCCTCCCTCGTGGCTTGTCGCCTAGAATCTTCAAAACGAGTCTTAATTAAGCTCTTTTCGGACTCGTATAAAAATTGAAAAGATTTACGAGTGATTTGTTCCTTTCACACTCATTAAATTGGATTGGAAAGGTCATGAGTCTTAGTTAAGCTCATTTCCGAATCGGTATCAAAAATAGAAAAGATTGTTGAGTGACCTTGTCTCTTTCACACTCGTAAATTGGATTTGAAAAGACATCTATTTGGCACAAGTTTACCCGTTTTTTACACCAAGTGGACTAAAAGACATAAAAAAGGACATTTTTTGGTGTTAAGTTGTGATTGTATCTCATGCCCTTGCTTGCAGTATTAAGCCTTTAGCCGTTTCTCGCTTTGCATTATAAACTGTTGCCTAAACATTTTTTGCATTCTAAACCAAGCAGAGCCTTGTTTATATCCTTCACAATTTGACATCCTATACCCTGGAGGGAACATCACCCCAAGTGTCCATCTCCCGCATGCATTCCCTTGTATTAAGTATAGGTACGTTCCACTACTAGAACTAGTTTTTCTTACTTGCAACACTTGTTCCCTCCTCTATATCATAGCATTCATTTGTTATGAGAAAACAAAAAAAGATGGGCGGGAAGGGAGTACTATATTTTAATTGGCAGCAATTGTGTCGCCGTTGAACAGAGCACAAATTTATTGAGTCCTTGTGTCATCATAATTTTGGGTTTAGCATGGCCTTAGGAGGCTGATCTCGCTACAGAGTTTTCTCTACCAACCGGTTAATCTTCAAGTCCCTATAGAGAACATTATGGATGCATCCTGCATCTAATTGTCACATAATTGAGTCCATGTTGTCGGATTCCACCATATGTCTCGTGCTCTTATTCAAAGGAATTCTATCAACCTGTGTCGGCCGCTCCTCAGAAATATTGACTTCGCATGTCGGCCATACCCTCAGTTTTGTCTCAGAATCACATGATACTTCGGTCTTATCATGAACCCTTGCCCTACTTTCATCATTGCTAGGTCACCTTGAACCCAACAATCAACACTTCATCATTGGTTGTTGATTGGGTGATTTCCATTGTGTTCGACGAAAAGACATCTATTCACACTTTGGGATTTGTTCAGTGTCTTGGATACCATTAGCCTTATTGGTGGTTTCCTCACCTTTGTCAACAATTTTTCATTATTGGCTGCTATTCAGAGGGTCTTTTTCGTGCACCACTTGCATTTGGCACACGCGGAAGACTCACAGGTTTTTTGGTTCATGAACATGTTCTTCATCCAATCTCCACCAAATCATAAAGATACGACCTTGTTACTCGTACTAACTGATGAGAGATGCCTCAATGCTATCCTTTCAGCGGGTCTCTTTCCATCGACTTCAGCTCATTTATTCTGGATATAGGACCTAGAGTTTTATGAGTACCTTGAGGCTTGCAGTCATTAGTGGCAGGCTCTCTCACCATTGACAGCTGAGCATACATCAATGTCTCCTGATCAATGGATTTCTCAAGTGTTCAACACCAACTCCTTTATTCACACTTGTAGAAATGTACTTGGTGCCTTGATACCTACTTTCATTATTGGTAGGTTGTCTCACATTTGTTAATGATATACCTCAATGATCGGTAATCAAACGATGTCTCATCGTGTTCAACATCAACTCATTTATTCACATGATGTAGACTTGCACCCTTGGTGGATAGTGTAGAAGACTTGAAAAAATCACTATGTGGCCGCAGCTTTCCTGAGCGGTTGCTTCCCCTTCATTGGACCGGTACCTGTTTGACTTCAATGGTCATGGGAGATCAGATTCTACTCCGTGGTATATAGATATCTTCAGATTGATTTTTAGAATGGTTTCACTAGATCTTGTTCATGACTATGACAACTTCTGGCATGTAACCGCATTTGTATTTTCCTATTCATGGTCATGAACACTTGTTTGGTATATTTTCCACATGGATCTGCATTGTATTCTTGGCAGCCATGTATGCAAAGTCAGTACATAATGTAATGAGTAATTGAGTTCATCCAGCTGGTTCTCTACCACTCCACGTCTGGTTTATTTATAATTTATTTCGGCCATCGCAGATACTCCTCTGATCTCACACATTAGAGGGAATCTGTTATAGAAATATTTTCCTCACCATTGCTATCTTGCACATAGGGATTTTTTCCATTTCCCTTTGCAGACTTATCATCCCCTTTTGATGAATCCAGAGCTAAAAATATACATTTTTCCACATATACGCTCCCTATATACTATTCAAGACATGTATATGCTTGTTGATCCACTACAGCCCAGGAACTATCAAGATTTGTGCCAAAAATACAAAATGAGGTCAGGTTTCCATGTCAAGACAAGATATCTCTGATCCTTGGCCTTCCATATACTGGAAACGTTATGAATCGACCCTTCAGTTGCATCTTGATGGCTATAAGAGTACAATTTCAACCTATGGAAAATAAGGAGAAAGCATTCAACTTTGAGAGCAAAGTTACTCTGGAGAAATTACTTCATATTGAGTCTTCATCCCTCTGTCCCTCAATTCTGAACACAGTGTTCATCCCCCAAGATCTTTACCTATTGTTGAGAGGACCTCATTGCCTATTTCCTATGAGATTGCCTTTGGTTGAGGATTGAAGTGGTGGAGACCCAGTTGGAACGAACTCGGTTTCTTCGTTTCGAACCATGCCGACATGGAATTATCTATCATTGTCACTTTTTCTGATCAATTATTAATAGAAATACTCCTTTCCCATCCTATTGATATCTTGCAAATATATGATTATTATCCATGGGCATGTTTGTAATGTTTATTAATGGATTATTCTATCTGATGTGCTAACCCCTTTTATATTATCACTATATACTTTCTATGTTTGTTTTTTGAGAACTTCTTGCAGGTACAAATCTTTGGGTCAAAGTGCTCAACGGTGGAACATCATCAAACGTTGGATCGAGGTAGGCCTCTGTCTTATATTGCACACTAGTTTATATAGCATATGTTGTAATTGAGTTAATTTCTGCAGTCATACCTGTCTGTTGTAGTTTACCCTTGGCCAGAGAGAGTTTTTCCGTTGTAACAAGGCCTCCTCACAACTTCGCACATGGTCCTTCGGACAACTCTGACCTGTGTATCGAACTTCGCACCCTTTGACTTGTTCTGAAAATTTCATTGTCATCAAAGTGTGACATTGGACCCACTCCACGATGTTCTTCTTGTTTGTTCCCCACCATCTTGTTGGTTTTATTTTCAAGGCTTCATCCAGTGCCAACAACCTCTGTTGTACTGGTACAATTTCTTCAAATTACACTAAGGATGTTTCTGAATGATTTAAACCATCAAATGTGGGAAGATTACTTACTTATGTGCCAATCCAACAAACTTCCCTGGTCAATCTGACACACCTCCACGTAGAAAATTCATACATTTTGTTCTTTCAATTCTCTAGTGCTTCTTCTGAGTCAGATGAGCATGCGCTTTCACTTCACCAACTCAAATTCATGTCTGTTGTAGGATTAATGTAATCATGTTGTCTAGCTTTCAATTTGTATATATTATCTAGTTCATAAGCACAGTATTATTCTCTGATGGGTTCTTTGTATCTATGACATTCATCAAGATCAAGAGGTGCAATGACCGTAAGGCCATCACCTTTGAATTTCATTCTTATTTTATTTAGGTCAACAACAGTCGAATTGTTGAAAGCCTAATCAATGCCTAACATCGTAGGATAAGGAAATATATCATCAACTATCTCAATCACCTCAAAGTCCACAAACATCCTTACCCCATAAATTTCCAAAGGGACATGCTCTAGTCTTCCAAAGGGGCTTACTACCTACTGATTAGCCATCATGAGCCTGATAGGGGAGTAAATCAACTTAGGTTTTCCCAACAGTGCCCAGGTATTCTTGGTCATAACATTGACTTCTGATCCCAAGTCGAGGACCACATAATCTATGTCATAGTCTCCAATCTAAACATTGAGGTGTAGTTCCTTGTTTGTTCTCCTCTTCCTAGATACTTGGTTCATAGCCCTACTCAACATAGGATCTATTATTCCTATCTCACATTGTCTAATCAAGTGTTGTATCTCTTTTATGGCTCTTTGATCCTTAATCAAATTAATGAAAGTACATAAGAATTTCATAAGCTTGCTTACCTCTTTTCCTTCTCATGGCGAGGCAGACTGATCAAATTTCAGAGGAATTCCACATTCTCTCACTTCTGGTTGTGCCTTCGATGAAGAATCTTGTTCTCCTAAAAATTCTCTTCTTTCCTCTTCAAATATCTGCTTCTCTTTTCTTGGAACAAACGATTGTGTTTTCTCTGTAGCTCTTCTGATCCTTTCTCCCTCTGTAGTATTTTCGGGAGTCACCCTATCTTCTCCTGTAATAGCGCCTCCTCTCATGATAACAGTGAGAGCCCATGTCATCAACAATGATGTCAACAAGGACATGTTGCATAATCAGATGATGACAAGTGTCAAGTTGAAATCGACATTTCAGGTACATGTAAATCATGAATCCGAGTGACACGTGGTATCCACTCAGCCCGTGCCACATCATCAAGTGATGTCAGCCCATGCAACCTTTCTTCTGAGGATGTTCATCATCTTTTGGTACATTGTGTTTTTACGAAGGAGGTTTGGAATATTTTGATTGAGTCTTGTTAGCTAACTGTTACCTGGAGAGGTCCCACCTTCTCGGTCTGTTTTTCTGACTGGGTCTCTCAAAAGTCCGCTCCCCCGAGCTTGGCTATCCACATTTGCTGGCAGATCTGGTCTGAGAGGAACAAAGCGATATTTGAAGACCGTCCACCCTCTGTGCAAGCGGTTGTTCACAGAGTTTTCGCCTCTTTCCATTGGCAACCTTCCACGGTCAAGTCCTCCCCACCCATTTCTTGCGAGTTCTCTTTGAAAAATGTATACACTCTGGCTTGCTTCGACGGAGCTGCTGCGTCCACTGGCCTTTGTTGCAGGGCAGGTGGTTTTTTCAAATCACATCCAAAGAGAACCACAAAATGGTTTTTAAATTGTGGGGAGGGCACTAATACTAAAGTTGAACTATTGGGATTATGGACTTCCCTCGCCTTAGCCTATTTTTGGTTGATCGATCACATTCTGGTTCTTGGTGACTCGCGAGTCATTATAGACTGGATCAAACAAAAGTGCAAGCTTCACTCGGTCCATATTGAAGGTTGGAAGAAAAAAACGCAGAATCTCTCAAATCTCTTCATTGACATAAACTTTCGGCACTTTTCCAGATCTCACAATAAGGAGGCGGATGCTCTCTCTAAGAGATCCCTAAGCGGAGAGATAGGGAGACTCTCGGTATTTCATTATGAGAACGGGATTGAAAGTTCCATCTCCTCCATAGATCTCTTTGAATGAGGTGGGCGAGCTCTCTGCGTTAGTTTTGTTGGACTGTTATGGTGATTGCTCGTTCCGTGGCAGATTCTTCGTGCATTCTTCTCAGCCTGGCTGGTCTTGATCCCCTTGCTGATCGGTTGTAGCGTGTCAGTTGAAAGCTGTGGGACTGTTCCTTCCTGCCATTCTGTTTGGTTCCATAGCAGGAGTGTTGTTTTTTTTCTTGGTAATCAGCTCGTTGGAGCTCGCTTTGTAAATGAAATTATATTATTAATATAATCTCGAGCAATTTTTTGTTGGAAAAAAAAAGTGATGTCAGCAAGTTACATCACTCCAGGAATTTTACTACAGGAGTTCTACCACCAACAAATAACCTAAGTCCCGAAGTCCCAAAGTGGACATGAGTTGTTTGATCTGAGGGACACTTCGGGAGCGTTCTTGACCATTGATCAAGTACAGTGGAAGGATAGCGTAAGTGGAATAGCCAAAGTCCCTAAGTGTCGACAGTCATCCAACTAATCGAGAGATTTGTAAAAAGGCTAGAAGTCGCGAAGGATGAAATCCCGAAGTGCTGATAGTTGACCATATCATCAGGAGATTTTTAAAAATGTTGGAGGTCACAAACGCCCAATTGAAGGATCAGATCCTTTCAATGAGAGGGGGGGGGGGGGTGAATGAGTGACTCAATAATTTTTCAATTATTATTTTGTTAATGCAAACAAAAGAAAAATTGACAAATTATTGAGTCACTAATTCAACCCCCCCCTCTTGGTGATAGGATCTAATCCTTCTCTATTCACCAAGATCAAACACAAATACAATTCTCAAATATGTGCATAAACCAATAATAACATGACAACTCATAATCATCACCAAGATCAATATGTGCTTCTAATAATATACCAATACAACCATGTTACATCATCCATAAACTATGTGTCAACAATACTACTAACAAGTGCCTCCAACCATGTACCAAGTATGTACAAATCATGTATCAACTACTCATCAACTATGACTCATCAAGATGTACCAACATAATCAACTATACACCTCATGTATGTGCCAAATCATCAACTACTTGTCTCAACCATGTACCCAACATGTACCTCAACCAAAAGACCTCATCAATTTCATCATCCAAATCTGATTTGTAACTCTGTAATAGACCTGGTGTATATGATCACATACCTGCAAACCTTCCTTAACTTTAACAACAAGAGACTAGCATTTTCATCAAACATTACTTTATTCTCACATGACTACTTTTGGATTAGTCAACAACCCTAACCTGAAATAATCATAACTATGCATCTGTAATGAATAAAGATCTAAAAATAGTACACAATGTTCTTCAGTGTGTTTTCTGAAATTCCTCCATGTGTCACTACTTGGAACCTCTCATAAAAGGAGTTATAGAAAAAATGGTATACCTTGTTGAATTATGGCTTATTCTAGAGAGCGAACTTGTAGAGCGTGCCCCACACATAATATTTATTGTATGGATATGTAACTTTTAAATAGAATACTATAGACTGTACTCTAACCATAACATTTGATCTTACTAAATTTGGATCTGTTATGAATAATTTATGACGTTTTTACCCGAAACTCTTGTTTTAGACTAGTTCCAGGACTAGCCACAAACCCTATTTTCCACAGAATATAACTCCAAAAACACAACGACCCACAATCTGAAATTCATACCAAAGATACTTGGATATGTTTTCTGAATGACCTCCCAACTTCATGGTCTGAATCATTCTAGAAAAAAAATTATTGCGAAAATGGTGAGATGACCTGTAAATAACATACCTTAGGAAGCATCATCAAAAGAATTTATCCTCCCTTCAATTTTGGCCTTCTTTACTTCACCTTCCATCTAAAATTCAGATTATATATCCTTTGGTTACCTCGATCACCTGTAGATATTCAATATGCTCAAGTTTGATTAAAATGAGAGAGCCTTGCCTCTTATTTATACTCTCCAAGTAGCTTCCTTAGAAGCATCTTCCAGACCACTTTGTCCACATAGCCACTTTGTCCACACAATCACCTATGTCCAAATTTTCCCAAATTGTCACTTGTCCATGTATCCAATATCCACTTGACCACTTAACCCATTTTCCTCATTTTAGGGTTAACCTTCTTATAACCACTTTCCATAATTAGAAAGTTATCCATTTACATTATTATTTAAATAATCCTCCTTGACTTTGTCACTTCACTTTATTATTTAAATGATCCTCTTTGATTTTGTCACTTCACTTTATTATTTAAATAATCCTCTTTGAATTTGTCACTTCACTTTATTATTTAAATAATTTTCTTTGACTTTGTCACTTCACTTTATTATTTAAATAATTTTCTTTGACTTTGTCACTTCACTTTATTATTTAAATAATTTCTTCTTTGCAAGCACTTTGACTTCTTTGACCTTTTGGGGTTTCAATCCAATCATATGAGGGTCCTTCTACTTCGTAATGCCATAACTCTCAAACTGTGAGGAGTTATGCGACATTCCACATACCACCAGAAATGGCATGACATGTACTATACATATAGAATAGTCTTACCTACAAATATATAAACACTCATACCATTATACATCAAACAAACTTGGGTCCATTACCCAAACCTCTGTGCTACCAGAATTCACTACCGGACCTTCTTCCAGGTTTGACATCAATGAAAACCAACCCAATTAATAAACAATAGTAATCGATTTGAATGATACGAATGAACTGGTGATGTTCAACCATTCCATTCTTGGGAATTATTCATTTGAGACATTTTTTGGGAACTTCACAGTTGAACCATCAACTCTTGTGGAATCTAACGCTAAATATGAAATCCTTCATTGCACCCAGATTATTGAGTCTAGTTGTGATATAGTTGATCAAAGTGACAATCCACTAGATGTAAAGACTAATGTACTTTTAGAGATAAGTTAGAAAAATGCACTGACTCTACTAACCTTTTGAAAACCAAAAAATATGAAAATTCAAAAATACCAGTTGAAATAAAAAAAGGTGATCCTGATATGTGGATGCTATTCTTTGATGGATCAAAATATTTAGAAGGTGAAGGAGTAGGTTGTATACTAAAATATATGAAAGGCACTAAAATGTTAATTGCATGAATACTAGAATTTTCTTGCACCAACAACACTGTCGAATATGAGGCCCTTTTACAGGGACTTAGGAAGGCAGTTGACTTGAAAGAAGAAAAGATCAAGGTATTTAGTGAGTCTGGAATCATCGTCAAATTGGTACGAAACACTATTCATTTCCTTTCAAGTCACTTAAAAAATTATCAATCTGAGGTCAAGGAACTAATTAAATCTTTCACTTCTTTCAATATTAGCATCGTTCCCTGGTCATTAAATTCTTACGTTGATTTGGTGGAAAATGTGGCATCCAGATTAATACCCTCAAACAGATTGATTCCCGACTCCTTCTCTGTTGAACTTTTGTACAGGCCATCAATTCCAAAAAATATCGTAATTTGGAGGGTATTTGACGATGATAAACAATTCATTAATTTTCTACACCTGAAAGATACCTTCAAGGATTCTATCATAGATGAAATCCAACATGACATGATGATGAATACTGATAATAACGATGATACTGAATCAACAAAAGTAGTAGGCTTGTCCAACAACATTCCTAGGAGTGTGATCAAGTTAGAAAAACTCTACGACCTTCAATACAAATTCAAGAAGGTCACGAACTGCAAGACCAATAGCTCATACATACAGTTTGAAATAGTAAACCTAGGATCCCATTTTTCTCCTCAAAATGTCATCCTAGAAAAAAATTGTTCTTCTGAAGAAAGGAAGGCATACATCAAGTTATTCAAAGAATATAAGGACATTTTCACCTGGACATATGAAGACCTAGAGAAATATGATACAATTATTATACAACATGTCATTCCCATGAAATCTCAAACCAAACCTTTCCAATAGAAGCTGAGGAAGATGCACCCCAGTCTTAAACCTCAGGTTAAAGAAGAGCTAAATAAATTGTTGGCGGATATAATCACTTTTCCGGTAAGGAATACACATTGGATATCAAACTTAGTAATGGTAAAAAAAACAATGGGGATATCTAGCTCTATGTTGATTTCAAAAATGTAAACAAAGCATCAGAAAAAGATAACTAACATGTACCTCCCATGGAACAAATTCTGCAATGTGTGTCTAGATCGGAAATGCTTTCCGTGCTAGATGGATTCTCAGGATATAATCAAGTCCTAGTAGCTCATGAATACGATCTTAAAACAAATTTTAGAACCAAATGGGGAACATATGCCTATAGAAACATGCCTTTCAGACTAATAAACGTTGGAGCCACGTTTCAACGAGCCATGGACATTGCCATTAGAGGTCTCTTAGGAGAATGGGTGGTAGTGTACCTAGATGACGTGATCATATTCTCGAAGAATAAAGAGGACCATATATCTAACTTGAAAAAGGTATTTAATCAATGCAGGAAATATGACATATCTCTAAACCCCAAGAAATCCATTTTTGTCATAGATGAAGGAAAAATTATGGGTTTCATCATCTCCAAACATGGTATGCAGATTGAACCCGACAAGACCGAAGCAGTCGCTAAGATCCCTCCCCCTCACAACAAAAAATATATGCATTCATTCCTTGGAAAGATAAATTTCGTCAGATGATTCATACCTAGTTTTGTTGAGACAATAAAACCCCTACAAGATATTATAAAAACGAATTCTCAATTTAGTTGGGGATCTAAAGAAAACGAGGCTTTCGGAAAAATCAAAGAAGATATTAATAAAGCGTCGTCACTGTTGAGTCGATATTTTGATCGAGATTTCATCCTCTACACATTTTCCTTCACACTAATTTTTCAGCGGTATTAACATAGAGTAACTCTGAAGGGGACGAGTTTCCTGTAGTTTTATGAGTTCAAACCTACAAGGAGGTTAGATGAATTATCTTGAAGTTGATAAATAGTCATATAAGATGTTCAAATTTGTCAAACACTTTCAACCATTCTTAGTAAAATCTAAAACTAAGGTTATTGTTCCTTACCCACCTGTTAGGAACCTCTCAGTACAAAAGGATCTGGAAAAAAAAGAGAAAAAAATGGATTACAAATATACAAGAATATGACCTGGATATCAAACCTGCAAAGATCGTTAAAGGACAAGGGCTATGCAAATTAGCTTTAGAATTCCCTTGCGTTGAATATCATGAAGATGTTCTTTATTAAGACTCTGAGCTATTCAAAAAGGAAGTATTCTACACTCCATTCAGTTCAGATCCCTAGTTTTACGAAATGAAATATTACTTGACTCATGGATCAACTCCACATTACCTAGACCCTAAGAATAAAATGAATCTAAGGATAAAATCCACCCAATATCAGTTGGTAATGGGACTTCTATGCAGAAAAAATTATGATGGTATTTTCCGTAGATGCATAGAGAAAAGGGATATCGCTCCATGGCGGGCCCGCAAGAGGACATTATGGTGGGGATACTACTACACACAAAATACTCAGAGCATGGATGATTTTAGGGGCTTAACTTCACTCATGGGCTAATTTTCCATGGTTTTTCCAAAAAAGAGATTCTCTATTTTAAAAATGATTCGCCCAAATTCTATAGGATAAAATTATTTTACCTTAAAAATTGCCAAAACTTTATAAACATTATATAAAATCCTTATAAATTTGATTATTTTTACAAAAATATCGCCAAACATTTATAGTTGGCATATCAAGGATTAGTAAGATTCACCAAGGTTTCTACATTTTAAAATAAATTTCCATCATTAAAATCATCCCTGAATCAGAGTAGGATATTACTGCCCTTCCATATTTAAATATTCTCATGCATATGCTAGGAAATGCCATCAGTGCCAAACCTTAGTCGGGAGAGAAAAGAAAGTTATTTTCCCCTTAAAGCCTATCATAATCGAGTGCCCCTTCCAGCAATGGGGGTTGAAATTTATCGTGGATATCAATATAAAATCATCGCAGTCGCATAAATACATCTTAACAACCACTGATTATTTCACCAGATGGAGTGGAGCGATCCCTTTGAAAACCATCAATGAAAATCAAGTAATTTCATTCCTTGAATCACACATCATTACTAGGTTTGGAATTCTGGACTTTTTAGTTTTTGATAATGCCAAGTATTTTTATTCTCTTAAGCTAACTGAATTCTCCCTCGAACAAAATATCAAGGTTAAGTACTCAACAGATTACTATCCACAAGGAAACGTTCTAGCAAAATCCACTAATAATAACCTCATTAAAATCCTCAAGAAGACTGTCAACAATAATCAAATTGGAATATTACTCTTCATAATGCTCTTTGGGATGATAGAGTAACTCCCAAGTCATCCATTGGTAATTCCTCATTTTTCCTCGTTTATGGACAAGAATCCACAGTACCAACCCATACTTTCCTACCCACTTTGCAATTGGCCCAATTCGTCTAGGATGAAGCCTGCCCGGTAATGCAAGAAAGATTAAACATGCTATTAAAACTTGAAAAAGAAAGGGAAAAATCTAAGATGAACTTGATCCAACACCAAGAAATGGTTAAAATGTGTTTTGGTAAATCAAATGTAGGCAATCAAGATTTCCAAGAAGGAGATCTTGTTCTCAAGTTGGAAAAAGATAATGAACTTAAAAGAAAACACTCAAAATTATAGAAACTATGGCTAGGACCCTATCTAATCCACCAAAAAATATGTCATGGGACTTTCAGGCTCAAAACACTACAGGGAGATGAGGAGGAACTCCCTCTCAATGGCCAAATATTGAAGAAATACTTCTCCTAATCACCTATGGTGATGTAGCCATGTACATATTAGTTTTTCAATTGTAGTTTTTATTTTTATTTTTTTATTTTAAATAATTTGACCCTTGTTTGATGTTATTCCTTCAATTTTTGTCACTTTTTTTGTTAACAATAACCCCCCTGCCACTATCTACTACTCTAGGCCAGACGTTCTTTCACATCAGAGACCCATGTTTTTTTCCCGTTAACAAATGGTAACAAAGAAAAGAGGAACGTGTTCATATGTACCAAAATAAAATCCTCGGACCCTTAAATTCTATACCTTTCTACTAGTTCGATTTTTTATTCACTCTTATGTGACCACTCTCAGGTCCCATTGATGTTCCTTTTCAAGTTTCCTGAAATATCATGAATTAAGTAACTTCCACATAAATCTAGTGTATCTTCCCATTACTTCCCAATTTTAAAATGTATCAGTGCTTCGTGTTTGTTGACCCACTAAAGACAATATTCCCACTGAGACTAGCAAATCAAAATGACTCTCGTATCACCCCGCTTACTATTTATCTCCACCTATATTATAGTCGCAATATCTAAATTCTATATCTAAAAGGTGGATTCATAAGAATAATCATAAGGAACTTGAAAATTGCTAAGCCCTAAAAAGTGGCACATTACCCCTTCATTAGGGCATATTAGATTAGTAATGTTATTTTATATATGTCAGCTTGGGTCCATTATTTGTAATTCTAACTCCTAGTCTCTTATATATACCAAGGAGACCTTTTCATTTGGAATCATCTAGTATTTGGAAATTTATGTGGTTTATAAGGAGGTTTCCCCCTCGAAGAGGCTTATTATATGAACTTTTGTCTTTTTCAAGGTGTTGAGTACTTATTCTTAGGTTCTTCTATGCTATGTTGGTATTTGGTTCCTTAAATTTGGCATCAGAGCTCAAGGTCTTGGGGTTTCATTGCTACATCTGAGACACCTTGTAATTCTCGCTATAAATTTTGTTATACGTCATTTCAAAAGGAACCCCTTGGAGGATATTTAGTAGATAGATCAAGGTACATGGGGTTAAAATTTCATCTCTTGAGGTATTATAAATTCATAGATATAGCTTGTGTAAGATAGGGTTCTAGAATCATCCTAAATTTAGTCATCTTGTAATTTTTGCTATAACTTTTTTTCTGCAACATTTCATAGCCTCAAATATGGAGGATATTCATAAAATTTATCAAGTTATCAATAATAAAAATTTCATCTTCTTGTTCATCCTACGTTTTTAGATACACCTTGTGCAAGATAGAGTATCTGACTAGTCATATCAACTAGTCTCAAACAGGTCTTCCAGGTAAAACAGTGATATCTTCTTCAGTGATTATCCAAATTAAATGAGACAAGTTTTGTTGGATAGTGGACAATCTGTAGTATTTTTGGTACAATTTTCATAATCAAATATCATATATTGTGATCTTGGCACGCTTTACAAATACGCTCTCCGAGAAGGGACAAAAATCACCAAGGTGTGGGGAAGTTACCATAACTTCAAATTGGAACATCCAATTTTTATCAGACTTGTGGCATTGCAGAGAAGATGTATCAGAGAACAACAAAAATAAATTTTCAAACCCAAAAGGGCCCAAATTTTGGAGATACAGCAGAATAAATATTGTCTAGTGGAACCACCTCGAAATCAAGGTTTAAAAGTAATATTTGACTAACATGCCACCAAAAAAGGGAACATATACACCAATTAAGCCTCCAGACAATCCTACTTGAAATCTTAATGAAGGTGAAGAAATTTGGAGAGACATAAATGATTTACAAATAAAGACAACAACAAAAGATGAACAACAAGGGATGATGGATTCAACTGAAGATAAGTTGGAGGCAATAATGGATACTAATATGGAGGGTTTAAAAAGGGAGATCAAGGAAGGATTGAAATTTTTTCTAATAGACAGGACACCTGAAAGTTAAAATGTATCCCATGAAATTCATGATGAGGACACAAGGAAGATGAATCAAGAATGGAGAAACGCCAACTTTGGGTTGAAGACCAACCACTTTCCTAAGATCGATATGAGGAATGTTTATGGCAAGGATCCAATCAAATGGATACTTTAGATGGAGAAATTATTTGATCTACATGATGTGCCACATACACAAAAAGTATGAATTGCTTCTTTATATTTATAACCCAATCAATTTGGGTGGTATCGATGGCTTTGTTCTCGCAAATCATTCATCACTTGGACAATGTTCACAAAATAAATGATACCACACTACCAGGATACAAGGAGCAATACCTTCTTTAGCCAATTGATAAATCTCAAGCAAAAGGGTTCAATTGTAGAGCACATTGAGAACTTCCAAAGATTGAATATAAAGGTAATATATATTCCATATGAGCATCTGATTGATGTATTCATAGGAACTTTAAAGGATAACATTCAACATGAGGTTCGGCTTTGGGAACCCAAATCATTGGAGAATGCATTCAGGGTGGCAAGAAATTTTGAAAGTAAAAATGTGGCTATGGCTACTAGAAGGACCACTCCTAACATCTATCAAGAGAAAAATGTTCCATCTTCTAAAAAATATCAACCTACAAGGTTGACACATCAACAATTGGAGGAAAGAAAAGAAAAAGTTTTATGCTTTAATTGGGACAACAAGTACAATAAAGGACATAAGTGTGGTGAGAAGAAATTATTATGCATAGACTGTGAAGAGGAAGAAGAACAACAACAAGAACCATCTCAAGATGAAAAAGTAGAAGTGATTTCTTTTGAAGAGTTGACTCCCATGATATCATGTAATGCATTGGCTGGAATTAGTACTCCTCAAACCCTCAAAATTGAAGGATATATCAAAAAGAAAAAGGTAATAGTACTAATTGATTATGGTAGTACTCATAATTTCATTCACTATAAATTAGACAAATCTCTCAATTTCTTTTTATATCCAGCACCATATTTTCAAGTAATGATTGCAGATGGAGGAACTATCAATTGCTCAAGAAAATGCAAAAATATCAATCTTACTATGGGGGAATATGTAATGAATAGTCCAATGATTTCTATACCCATGGGTGGTGTTCATGTCATACTAGGAATCCAATGGTTACAATCATTAGGAACAGTGGCTTTTAATTTTCATGAAATTTTCATTGGAAATAAAAGAAATTTAGTTGAGTATCATGGGAAAGCCCAGTGAGGTGATAAGCTCTAATGGCATGAAAAAAATATTGAAGAAGGGGCATCAGGGTGTAATTTCACAACTATGCTCACTAGATGTTCAAACATCTAATCCATCTATTCCTCTAGATCTCCAAGGGATCATTTATAAGCATTCTAAAGTATTTGAAGATATTCCCAAAGCTATTCCACCCACTTGAAATCATGATCATGCTATTTACCTAATTCCTAGGAGTGTTCCTCCTAACATCAGGCCTTACAGATAACCTTATTCCCATAAGAATGAGTGTATGGTTGAAGAAATGTTAGAGGGTGGAATTATTAGACCTAGCCAAAGTTCTTACTCTGCACTGGTGGTAATGGTACTCAAGAAAGATGGTGCATGGTGTATGTGTCCAGATTATAGAGAGCTCAACAAGATCACTATTAAAGATAAGTTTCCCATTCCCATCATTGATGAATTGTTAAATAAATTACATGGAGTAATCTATTTCACAAAGTTGGATCTCTATTCAGGGTATCATCAGATTAGCATGAAGGAAGAAGATATCCCAAAAACAACATTATGAACTCATGAAGGCCATTATGAATTTTTTTTCATGCCTTTTGGCCTTAGAAATGCACCTTCTACATTCCAAGGGTTGATGAATTCCATTTTCAAGCCCTTCCTTCGAAAAATTTTGTTAGTATTTTTTGATGATATACTAATCTATAAAAAGTCTTGGGAGGATCATGTGTGACATGTTGACAAGGTGCTAAACCTACTAAATGAGCAACAACTATATGCAAAACCATCCAAATGTTTCTTTGGGGTGAACGACATAGATTATTTGGGTCATAGTGTATCTCATGAAGCTATCAAGGTAGACCCTAACAATATTAAGGCCATGATGGACTGGTCAATTCCCAAAACATTGAAGAATCTTAGAGGATTTTTGGGTTTGACAGGTTACTACTGCAAGTTTGTTCGGAACTATGGAATAATAGAAGCACCTTTAATGAAATTAACTAATAAGGATGCATTTTCATGGACTACAGAGGAAACTTAAGATTTTGAACAACTTCAAGAGGCAATGTGCTAAGCTCCTGTCTTGACCACACCATATTTCACAAATTTTTTTATTGTGGAATGTGATGCCTCGGGAAATGGCGTTGGTGTTGTTGTAATGCAATAAGGAAGGCCCCTTACTTTTGAAAGTCGGCCACTCAAGGTAAAGGACTTACACAAACCCATTGTTGGCACAGGGGTAGACCTAGGGCTCAACTCTTATAGTGCATGAACAAGCCCTAACTACTGGCCCTTTCGGCAACATCTACGAAGCAGATGCAGTCTCACTGGAAGTAGCAATAGGGAGTTGCAGGACATAGGTGTCTACAACTAGAGAAAATACAAAGTGAATCTAAAACACAAACACACAACAAGCTATTTTTTCTTTACCATTCTTAAGATTACTTCACAAGTTATATCTCAGATCTAACACAACAATGCAATAATAGTATAACAGAAAGAAAAGAACACAACATCAACCACAAAGAACAAAAAGATATATGTGGTTCACCACCTCCCTAGGGTTATGTCCACAGAACTGTGTTTCTTGATATATTAGATGAAAACATACATTTATAGATTTGCACTAAGCTTCCGGATCTCTCTCTCTTTCTCTCTCTTCCTCCCCTCCTTGTGCACCTAGCTGCAAGGTTGATCTTCGCACCTAGCAGAAGATCTTACAATACAAGAATTCTCTTACAACACAATGCTTCTCTCTCGACAATGGAAAAAATCAACAAAAATTAACCATAACAACATGAATGAACCCTCACAGGTCTTCTAGATATTTATTTATACATTACATGGCAAAGTCTAGGTGTCAAAACCCTAGGTATATAAACCCTAACTCAACTTGACCTATTATTTAATGGCTTCGCCAGCCTGTCTTTCCTTCTTTTCCGCAAGGTGCTCCAAAGCATCTGTTGGTGGATTTTCCCGCTTGTTGAGTTGTCCCCAATCCATCTTCTTTATTGATCTGTCTTCCCTGATCTTCTCTTTCAATAATTCTTTTTCCCTTACCTCTCTCCTTCTTTTCTGCTTCTTTGACCACTTCAACCCATTCTAAGTTAATGTGCCTTCCGTGTAGTTTGTACTTCACTCTTCTTTCTTAATCTTCGCTTCCTTCCATAACAAAGGGCCAACAGGCCCCCAACACTCACCAGTGACTCGTCTCGAGTCACTGTAAGGTTGAACCTTTGGTATCACTCCAACTGCAGACTGCGCGGAGCAGCCTATGCTTTCTTCTCTATCCCTCCCTGTTCTGTGCAGACTGTATTTTCTGTGTCTCGTACCCAGTTTCAACTACACATGGTACCTAAATCCTTCTTCTTTTCTTTTATTGAGAGATGCAAGACAGTTGGTTGTCATAGTACAATTTCAACCTACTCCCATTTTCTAAACCTTCCCTCAATTCTCCATTCAGAGTCTTCAACTACACAGCTCCTCCTTCTGTAACATTGGCGATCTCATATGGCCCAAGCCAATGTGTCTTGAACTTCCCTGGATGCTCCATGAACTTGTTCTCATATACCAACATCGAATATCATTGTTTGAATGCTTTCCTCTAGATATGCATGTCATGGTAGGCCTTCTCTCGTTCCTTCTATACTTGCTGATGAAATCCTGCAATAAACCTATCTCCCTCTAGTTCTACCAACTGGGTGAGCCTCTCTTGAACATCGTGAGTGTCATCCATATCTTTAAATGTTGAAATTATTAAACTAGGAACTAAATATTCCATAGGTACCACTACTTCTAGGCATAAACTAACTTAAAATGAGTCTGCATTGTCAACTTCTTGCAAGTAGTTCAATATGCCCATAGTACTGTTGGCACTCTCAAATCCCAATCATCTATATTCAAACTGCAAATATTTGTTAGTGTTGTCTCCAATATCTTATTGAAAGCTTCGACTGTACCATTCTCTTGTGGGTGGTATGGCGTGCTCTTCTGATGGTGGACTTCAAATTCTTGAGTTAAGGCCTCAATAGTCTTATTAATAAAGTGAGTACCTTGATCACTCATAAGGATCTTTGGGAATCCAAATCTGGTTATGATATCATCAAATATGAAACACACAGTTGTAGTTGCACTACAGTCCTTAACTGCTCTTGCTTCTTTCCATCTGGTCAAATACTTTGTTGCAGTGATGATGTATTGAGCTCCTGTGCACTTTCCTAGTGGGTTGATGGGTCCCACGAAATCAATGGCCCGTTTCTCAAATGCATGTAAAGTTAGCTAAGGTGTTAAAGGGATCTCAGCTCTTCTAGAAGTCTTCCCAACTCGTTGGTAGACATCGTGGGCCCTGTAGTATTCCTTAGCATCTTTTTGTAAATTGGGCCAACAGAGGCCAGATCTAAGAACCTTATGCATTATTGGTTTTCCTGCATAATGTCCTCCTATGGTGCCTCCATGTTCTTCTGCCAAAATCAATGGTATTTATTCTGCCATAATGCATCTCGTCAAGATCTCATTAGGTCCCATCTTATATAGTTGTTCAGCTATAAGTGAAAAATTTTCAGCGTGAACTACCAGTTGTTTCTTCTGAATAATTTTATACTCACAGATTGCCATTCCTGTAGATAGGTACTGGACTATCTCAGTGAAGTGATCATCAAACTTTCTAATGGCCATCAACTATGCATCTAGTAGTGTATCCTCTAGAATGGTAGGTTCCTCTCCATGCTCTAATATGGACAAGTGATAAGGTCCCTTGTTCATTCTCCCTGGTTTGACCACAATCTCAAAGTCATATTCTTGTAATAATAGTATCCATATGCATATTATTCACTCCAACACTATCTTGTTGACTAAGTATTTCAACGTAGAGTGATCATTGAACATCTTAAAATTCCCTTCCAATAAGTAGTGTCGAAACTTCTGCAACACATACACCATAGATAAAACTTCTCTTTCAGTGGTAGTGTATTTTATCTCAGTTGTATATAGCTTCCTTCTAGCAAAGGCTAGCGGGTGGCCAATATATCCTACTCATGGTTGTTCTAACATTGATATTAATGCAATAGACGAAGTATCAACATGGGCATGCAATTTCTTACTCCAATCTGGGAAAACCAGAATAGGCGCAGTAACCATTTTCTGCTTTAGTGTGTCGAAGCTCTATTGGCATTCTTTTGACCATTGAAACTGACGATCTTTCTTTAAAATAGTTTCCATGGGTGTTGTTATCTTTGCATATCTTTTGATAAACTTTTTGTATTATCTAGTATGTCCAAGCACAATGCGCAAATGTCTAACCGAAGTAGGGGTAGGTAGATCAACAATGATGGAAAACTTAGAAGGATCAACCAACAACCCTTGCTTACATACAATGTGTCCCAACAATACTCCAAAAGGTGACAGGAAGATGCACTTCTTCAGGTTCAGGGAAATCTGGCATTGCCTTCACTTATCCATCATTAGTCTCAAACATTCAATATGATTTTTCAATAAGCTAAAGACAATCCAATCATCAAAATATGCTTCCAAAAATTTATGTAAAAATTCCTTCAATGCTTTGACCCCCACCCTGGAAAAGATGGTTGGTGCATTCTTCAATCTGAAAGGCATCATAGTGTACTAGAAAGAACCCCATTCTATGGAAAATGTGGTCTTATGGTGATCTTCCTTAGCAATCTTGATATGGTGATAACCTGAAAATCCATCTGTGAAGGAGTACACTTCATTTACTCCTACATTATCTAACACTTCATCAGTAAAGGTGTAGGGAATGGATCATTTAAGAAGGCATCGTTCAGTTTCCTTAAATCTACATAGATTCAGATCTCTCATGTCTTCTTATCCTAAACTACCATAGGGATAATCCATTATGATTCTTCAACAGGTTCTATGATTTCAACACTCTATCTAGTTCGACCCTAACTTTATGCTTATACTTGGGATTTAGTATGTAGGGTCTCTTCTTGACTGGACTTGCATCTGGTTTCAGAGGGATCTTCATTTCTCCCATGGGCCCTTTAATGCCCTTCATGTCTATGAACTTGGTTGGAAACAAGTCCTGGTATTCATGCAGTAGTTCTGTAATCTTATCAATGGTGGCCTACTTAGGTGCTTTCTTTGTTCTGATATTAACTTTCTTGATTTTAATTGGTTGTCTAATGAAAGGTAGTTCAATCCCTGGTCCTTTTATATTTCTACGTCCTTCAATTTCTGGGATATTGTAACAACCCTGTAATTTCTGAAGAGGTGCAATCCATTCATCTTCTTCTTGCTCCAAAGGGAGGTTAGGTGCCTCCTCAAAGATTTTCTATCTTACAACTTGTAAATCCTGATCTGTTTTGGGGTAATGAATTTCAAATGAAAATGTAGATATAAATTTTTGTGTCATACCGTACCAATATGAAGTGGTGAGGTGCAGTTCTGCTTGAAGATACCAGTTGATTGGCATTGTGTCCAAAGTGTTAATGAACTGATGCACCCATTTTTCTTTAGTAATGTTTCTCGAGGCCTCCTCACAACTTCGCACATGGTCCTTCGGACAAATCTGACCTGTGTATCGAACTTCACACCCTTTGACTTGTTCTGAAAATCACACTGTCATCAAAGTGTGACATTGGACCCACTCCATGATGTTCATCTTCTGTGTTCCCCACCATCTTGCTAGTGTTTCTTTCAAGGCTTCATCCATTGCCAACAACCTCTGTTGTACTGGTACAATTTCTTCAAATTCCACTAAGAATGTTTCTAAATGATTTAAACCATCAAATGTGGGCAGATTACTTACTTATGTGCCAATCCAATGGACTTCCATGGTCAATCTGGCACACCTCCATGTAGAAACTTCATACATTTTGTTCTTTCAATTCTCCAGTTCTTCCTCTAAATCAGATGAGCATGTGCTTTCACTTCACCAACTCAAATTCATGTATGTTGTAGGATTAATGTAATCCTATTGTCTGGCTATCAATTTGTATATATTCTCTAGTTCATAACCACGGTCTTATTCCCTAATAGGTTCTGTGTATCTGCGACCTTCATCAAAATCAATAGGTGCAATGAACCTAAGGCCATCAAATTTGAATTTCATTCTTCTTTTCTTTAGGTCAACAACAGTCAAATTTTTGAAAGCCCAATCAATGCCTAACAGAGCAGGATAAGGACATCTATCATCAACTATCTCAATCACCTCAAAGTCTGCAAACATCCTTACCCCGTCAATGTCCACAGGGACATGCTCTAGTCTTCCAAAGGGGCTTACTACCTACTAATTAGCCATCGTGAGCCTGATAGGGGAGTAAATCAACTTAGGTTTTCCCATCAGTGCCCAGGTATGCTTGGTCATAACATTGACTTTTGATCCCAAGTCGAGGACCACATAATCTATGTCATAGTCTCCAATCTAAATATTGAGGTGTATTTCCTTGTTTGTTCTCCTCTTCCTATATACTTGGTTCACATCCCTACTTAGCATAGGGTATATTCTTAATATCTCATACTATCTGATCAAGTATTGTATTTCTTGTATGGATCTTTCATCCTTAATCAAATTAATGAAAGTACATAAGAATTTCATAAGGTTTCTTACCTCTTTTCCTTCTCCTAGCGAGGCCGGCTAATCAAATTCCATAGGCATTCCACATTCTCTAACTTATGGTTGTGCCTTAGATGAAGAAGCATGTTCTCCTCCAAATTATCTTCTCGCCTCTTCAATTGTCTACTTCTCCTTCCTTGGATCAAATAGTTATGTCTTATCTGCATCTCTTCTGATCCTTGATCCCTCTGTAGTTTTTTTGGGAGTCAACCTATCTTCTCTTGTAACAGTGCCTCCTCTCATGATAACAGTGACTCTGGGATCCTCTCTGCGAGGTTTGGTTGATATTAATTGGACTTGTTGGTTTCCTCCTCATCTCTCTTGAAGTTTCTCTAACAATGTTGGACAATCCTCAATAACATGTTCAAATGAGTTACAATAGTTGCAAGTGGTACAAGAGTTCTTATAGTCCCTTGCCAAATGACCCGGCTGGGCGCAGTTATAACAAATGATCTGACCTCAAACTTGACCCATGCCTCCTCCTCATATTATTCCTCTTAATCCACCGCAAGGTTTGAAGTTTCCTCTTCCTGGGGAATTAAACTGTGTAGTTGTTGGCACAAGGGAAGAATCAGGGTTCAACGCTACAACAATGCCCCAAAAAAACCCTAACTACCATCCCTTTTGGGAACACCTGTGAAGCAGATGAAGTCTCACCTGACATAGAGGTAGGGGTGGTTGCAGGACTCCAGTGTCTGCAACCTTATTTGGGACACAGATCTGTGATTGTAACTCCTTGACAAATCACTTATCAATATAGTTCATCAATGTTTAACCAGTATCTACTTCACAGGTAAAACCCTAATTACAGAGCATCGCAGTATTCAACCAGATCTAACATCTAGCGGCACTTAGCATGACAAAACAAATTAGATCTAGAAGATTCAAACACTAAACACATTCACATAAGTCAGATCCAGCATTTACTCTCATTATTAAGCACAAAGAAACAACAGATCTACCTATCATTCATCTGTATCAAAGAACTAAGAAAGTAAATACATAAACACATCAACACATTGCACAAAGAATTCACAACACAGGATTTTCGTGGTTCTCCCTCACCCTAGGGCTACGTCCACCAACTCTTTGTCTTCTTTATTATCTTTCTTCAATATTCATACATGCAAAGATCCTTCAGATCAACTTCGCAGAGGACAAAATATATGTGCACTCATCACTAGATCCTCCTTTCCCAAGCTAGGTTATATAAAAAATCCTACATACAGTCCCTTATAGCCACTTCCATGCAGCCTTGCAAACATACAAAAAACACTTATAAATGTTACTTACACTCAGCACCACTTACAACTGACTTGTCATTCGCACTTAGACATTCATACTCACTACAATGCCTAGCATCTATTTATACATTACAAAATTGGGCCTAAACATGGCTAAACCCATGGGCCGACATCCCCATATCCGTTACATAATCCCAAATCCAAAAAATCCCTAAAAGGCATCTGAGATCATGTGATCTCCACTTCGTCTAGCGCTCCACCTTCGACATCCTGTCGAAGTCCCGAAAATAGGTCAAACATGACCAAGGATCCTCAAAACTTGGTCAAGGGCCAACAAGCCCCGAACACTCACCTATGACTCATCCTGAGTCACTCTGATCTAGATAATTTTTCCTCAAAAGACTCAAGCTCGGCTTGAGCTTCTTCGACTTGTTGTTGTGCCATGGTCTCCTGTTCAAAAAAATATTGGATAACAACTTTGTTGACAGGTCCCTCTAGGCATTGTCCTGCTGCAGTGTCGACTTGATCTAGTTCTGCTCCTCGACCTTCAATCTCTACGATCATTTGGAAAGCCTCATCCTGTATATTTTGGAGACTCTAACTCACTTCCATGAATTTACTCTAAATGGTGTGGACCTGTTGTTGGGTAGTGCACTTCTCTTGGGATTTCTTTATTTTTTAAACAACTAACAAGGGATTCAATTGTGCCTGTATTGTTTCTACTTGATACTTCGCCTCTTGGAGTTGTGAATCCAGTGTCTTCAGTTCTATATTCTCAGTGAGTCACTCATACTTATGGGCACTGCAATCACTCAGTTGTTTACATTCCAAGGTGAGGCCCTTCATTCTTTAAATTGTGCCTCGTGCAGTTGCTTCCCTTTGATCCCTCACATCCTACAGAGTGTCGAGTTCTGTGCAGATCTCTAAGTATGATATTCTTTGTTGTAGTTGTTAGATAGCTTCTGTGAGTTGGTCTACTTGATGCATAACTCGATCTTTTGTATTTGGCTCTAATCCTTTCACAGAGTGAAGTGCCTTGTTGACTGCTTCTTTCACTTCGAGTTACTCTGCGAGCAACTGTTATTTTTCCTGTTGAATCTGTGCTTTCCCCTCTTCAAACTTTGTCTGGAGAGAAACCTTCTCCTTCTCTGCAACTCGGTGTTGTTCTACGAGTACTTTTTGCACTTTATTCAAGACCTGGGTGGCTTGTTCTATTTCCTCTTGTGCGTGATGAAGGTGAGCTTTGGTTGCATCAGCTAGTCATCAGAGTTGGGCTGGCTCATCTCCCAATTCTGGTGCTCCAGATGGTAGGGTGTTGTGGGTGGAAAATCCCTCCTACGAACTAGCATTAAGGGTTTTATCATGCATGCAGAAATGACCTAAAGTCTCCTACTTTTTACCAACAACCCAAGCATAACTCCCATTACTCATATGAAAATACAAGGCTAAAGAGATCTGGCTACTATACCTTAGTTGTTGTGTTTGATGTCGATCCCTTTAATTCTTGGTCACTCCTTGAATGCAACTCTCCTCCCAATGCTGACCTGCATTCATAAAATACAAACAAGGAACTCCACATGCATATAACCTATAAACTAATGGATTAGAGATTCTATCAAAATATAATCAAATTTAAATATTGGCAATCTCAAATGGCGAGACGGGAAAAGTACTTCTTTTATTAATCTCACAAAAGTAACCTTACAATGGTGAGATTGGCCACTGCTTCTCGAATCTAGTCCTGGGCTCCTCTTCAACTATGCTCCAACTGCTTTCTGTATATTCTTATCTTCACACAATAGTTGAAAAAGGTTGGGGCAAGGGGAATACTAAATCAGGCATAGTTTCTTTGCTATGATTTTTGTCCTTCCAAATGGGACCCCTACCCCTTCTTTTATAGGCTAGAAATGGCTAGGTATTTGGTCAAGTGACCAACTATGGACGGTCAGTCAGTTTATTTAACCTAACCAAAACTATGTATTCCATCTGTAACTTTCTGTTTTTTTGTGCTTTTTAGGTATACGCGGGTTGTAGTGGGTCAGCCAACGTACACATGCATGTAGTAGTGGAGCAGGGCATGTATGCCTTCAAGAAGAGTGTTTTTCTAAGAAGTTGTTTAATAGTGGCTTGGAAAAGAAGTCAAATGAAATGGCCTAATTCTAGGCAAGAATGTCTGGTGCAATTTAGGGTTATAACATATGCCCCCTAATGTGTGAGGTCAGAAGAGCATATGATGGCCAAAATACCTTATCAATCTTCACCAACATACCAAACAAGTGAGCCTAGGAACCAGAATTCGAGAGGTGTCATATGTAAAATAACAATTGTCTCACCAAGGCGGGCATACCCATGCTCGAAATGAAATAAAATCATGGCTTTCAATCAAATACACTTTAGATCCATGTCATATAACTATATAAAGTGTATCCACGAGAAATACACAACGGATCTACATATCAAAATCAAAAATATATACATGTATAGTATCCATCTTCAAGAAGTGAATAAGGATTGATGGCTAGAGATGAGGCCTTCAGAGCTCGAGCAACAACTTCAAAATATTCACAACTCGAGTAGGAGTGTAATGTGAGTGTATGAATTCACTACCCAAAGGTCTACGACGACTTGTCAGGAATGGACTAGAGGATTTTGATGATTAGGTTGAGGGCTTCATGGATTTAAAACAAGGACTTGATTGGGTTTTCGGAATGATTAGGCATGAGGGTAAGAGATAATATGCAGAGGGGGTCGACTCAAGCTTGATAATAACTTCCCTTGGACAATAGCATGACAAAATATGAGACTCATGCAACATGATATTTTGACATAAGTTTACGATGCAGGAGGCACCGCAAACTCTCCATATGTTTGGAAGAATAACCAAACGGAGGAGGAAACAACTCTATGTAAAGAGAACATCCTCCTAATGTCATGTTAAATCCCAAGGCTTGATGAACAAACAAAAGGATGTGCTTTGTACAAGGGTGACTCATTGTGTTGCCAATAAAAAGAAAATACTTTTCCCTTCCTCTTTTTGGGGTATATTTGATTTTTTTTGTCTTTTTCAATAATTTTGGAAAGCTTGAAACAGAATAAAAGAACGCTACATTACAAAGGAGGATCAAGGGTTGCAAACATACTAGTTCCAAAAGCATGCAACACAGGATTCTCAGGGCAAAGGGACATATGCAGGAAAAGGACACTCATGAAAAATCCTCCAGGGGCCAAAGGTGTCAAGACGCAGAGGCAAAGTGCTACAGGGCTTCTGTATAAGTCATGCTTCAGATGGTTCAGTTGAGAGAAACATAGAGCTGGCATTAGGCAGAAGATGCAGGTATGAAAATACGATTAACAAGACACACAATGGTAACATCCTTTGATGTAATTTTAACAAGCCCAGGGAAGGTAAGCTCGACAGTTTTTTTCATATTTAGAGAGTCTGGAAAAACGTAAAAGGAGACTCCAATGGGGTACCTTTTTCGAAGATATTCTAGTCAGCTTGAAAAAGGGGTAAACTAGCACCGACCAGATGTCAATTCAAAATCATTTGAACGAGTGTGATAAAGACAAGATCGCTCGACAATTTTTTCATTTTTAAGGAGCTTGAAAAAAGCTTAACTATGGACTTTGTCAGGAATGTTCTTATGGACCAATTTAATGAGTGTGAAAGAATAAGGTCACTCAATGATCTTTTCAATTTTAGGGAGTCTGAAAAGAGCTTAACTATGGACTCTGTGGGAGTTCCCTTTTCGTAAATTTAGTCCCTTAGGCCCAAAAAAGGGTTAAAATCATACCTAAAAATACTCTTCTAGGGAACTGAGGCTCCTAGAGTATACCTCTGTTCATACAGTTGACCATATAGATATAAAAATGGGTAAACTACCGTCGGATAGACATGACTTCAAATTTCAGTTTAGTGAGCGTGAAGGTCAACAAGATCACTCGACAATATTTTCATTTTTAGAGGGTCTGAAAAGGGCTTAAAAGAAGACTCGTTATGTTCTGGGAGTCCCGAGGGTGAGATCAAGAGTGATAATGCATCATGCAAATGAGGCTCAATATCGTAATTAGGATAAACTAATAAGGACTCCCAAGCCTATGGTCATTAGTGACGGCATGGACACCAAAATGAAACCAGGATCTACCTAGGGCATCCATGTTAAGGTAGGCTCTACCACTAAAATATGACACTTCTAAAGCAACAATGATGGTTCAGTGTCACAAATTGGTGGGATCGATCCTATGGTGTAGTGATAAAGACAACAAGATGCAGAAAGTAGAGGTGGAATCCTAACTTAAATGCAACAAGTTGGAAAAAATGACTTTTCACCAAAGGACCTTTTTAAAAAGACCCAAATCTCCAAAAATTTCCCCAATACCCAAAGTAACAATTATCGTAACAATCCATAGAAAAATACTGAACCATACTAAATGATTTTCAATTTATTTTTTTAAAAAGACAAAATGGTCCAAAAATTGACAAAAGTGGCCAAAAAGGTCTATAAATAGAAGCTGAAAGCTCATTATTACTATTGAAATTTGAGAAATTGACTAAAAGCCAAAAATAACCCTTTGTGAAAAGAATTGATTCAGGGAGCTTCGGTGGACGAAATGAACTTCCACTTGGACCAAGTAAGTACATACTAACCCCCCTTGCATTTTCATTCTTCCTTTATGCATTTTTTTTTTAGGGGGCGCCCGTCGCCAACCTTAAAAAGGTCGACCCTACATATATGTGGGATGTCTTAGGACACCACGCGTGCAGAGGAAAGACTGGACCCGTGCACACATGATTGTGTTCACTACATCCCATGTGTACCCTCTAAGATGTGGAAAAAATAAAAATAAAAAATGCAAGGGCTAATCTCTCCAAAACTTGTAAACTGCAGGATGTATGTTCACTAGAGAGAAAGGGAGCATGAGGACATTGATATTTTGGTCGATGAGGATCCTAATTCTCTTGCCGCATTAACGCAATGTGGTTTGATAAAGTTTTTCCATTGTCCTTTGATGCAGACACAACCTAGGCTATTGAACGCCTTGGTTGACTATTGGAACCTTGACACAAAGGCCTTCATGCTTGAGGGTCAATCATTGACTCCAATGACCACTTTTTGACTGGCCTCTCAAGGAGAGGGGAACCTGTCAATTTCTGCACTTTTACTTCTGGGCCTCTCAACATAGCGGAGTTGATTGGACTTCACTGTGAAGCCGGTACCGACAAGATGAGCATGCAGGTGCCAATAAGAAATATCTCTGACCTATCATTGAAAGTGATAGTTTTTATTATTGGGTGTATCACTGGATCTGCGACTCTACATCAGGCCTCCCGGGTGCACATGAACTGTGCGATTCAATGCTTAAATGCACAAATATTTGACTGGAGTACCACATTGCTAGACTACATGAAGAGGAAGTCGATGGAGTTCCATATGCGAAGGCATGTGAACTTTGGATTTGGGACAATCCTTTGTTCTTTATTCTTTAAGAGAGTACCAGGTCTGAGTCCTAGAGAGACGATCTGAGGGCACGAGGTCTCTCACCCTGCAATATGCAAATGGGTGTCGTTGTTTCTGTGATAGGGGGGGGAAGGACCATTGAGGACTTTGATGGCAAGTTTTTTCCTTGGTGGGCATGACAGATTCCATTTATAGAGGACTACCCCTATGCCGAGATCGACTTCTCGAGAGATCCTGAGATTCCATTACCTCCCGGAGAGTAGTGAGGAGAGATGGGTAAGTTTGCTTTGTGTTTTTCTTTCTTTTTCAAATTTATTTAATTTTTATGTTGTTTCTATATATATCATTTTTTTGTATATACCAGAGTATCTGACAATTAAGTATGTGTTATGTACAAATGTGGGGGCAGTGCATCTAGCGGACTTCTAAAGGAACAGGCGACATCCTCGACCAGAAGCAGGACCAGGTGCAGCTGGTGGAACAGTAGCAGCAAGGGGACCTCTAGCCAGTGAGGCTGAGAGATTTTTGAGATGGGTAGAGAGGAAATTTACCTTGCTTACTCACGTAGTCCCCATGGCAGATATCGAGGATCTGTCGCCATCCATTCAGCCTCATGCAGTGGGGGCACCACGGACGTGGGTCCGACTTTTTTGGCATTTGGAAAATGTCGTTGATCATTATAATAGGTCCAACAGGCCCGTCCTTAGTTAGGTTGGACAAATTACATGTCGAGGGCACTACTTGTATATTTTTGAGGGCATAAGCCCCGTGACTTTCTACTGGATGTATTTTTGAGGTGCCTATGCCCACCCATGTACTCTTCTATTTTTGATATTATATATAGATTTTTATGCCTTTTATGTTTTATGGATTAAATCTACTTTACAAATGTATTTACATGTGCATGTGTGTATCTTTCTTATATGTGTGAGTGATGCTAGTCTAATATTTGATTAGCTAGAGTATCTGTAACTTGATTTAATCTCCTAAAAATATGAAAATTTGTAATATAATCAAATCTTTGTTCTAAGAGACGTACCCTAAGGAATCGTCAGTGTAGAGTAGGGTAATGAACACAGTAGACTCCATTTAACTGAGACACAACTAGCTGAGTGTCTAAATAGACCTGAAGGTGAGAGATACCAAGTGACAAAGTGTCACGAAGTAAATCAATAACTGTGCTATATTGGGCGACATTGTTTGTGGTGTCACCTAAACATATAACTCCTGAAGATAGAAACTGACCCTAAGGTGTAAAAGTTACCCAAGCTGCGGTGGCAATACTCTGAGTGTGTCAGCTAGAATCATCCGTGAATCCAACAAACACCTCTTATTCACTTGACATCTTCCACAATGAAGAAGATGACATCAATAAATGACAAGTCCATAAAACCCAAAACCCAAAAAGTAATAGTACAAAGACTATACATATATTACAAAAGGTCACCCAAGGCGACCCACCTATGAGTAATACTTCTTGAGGTACAGCCCATTTCTAGGCTCCACCAAAACATTTCCCTCAAATTCCACCAGATGATAAGCGCCCTTCTGTAGTACTTGTTTCATGATGAAAGGTCTGAACCACATGGGTTTGAACTTGCCTGCCCCCAGGGGGTCATTATCTTGGTCATAGACTAGGACAAGGTCACCTTTAAAGAAAATCCGAGGATGAACAGATCGATCATACTGACACTTAACTTTTTGTTTGTGAGCCTCGTTAGAAAAGGCCTCATCGCAACATTGTTCATTGAGTTGTTCTAGGTATAGTAACTGTTCTTAGAATGGTGAAGTATCTGGCAATAGCTGTACGACCAAATTTAACGATGGGATCTGGAATTCGATAGGCAAGACTACTTCCAGCTTGTAAACGATTTGAAAATTTGAGAAACCAGTTGTAGTCTTAGCAAACATTCGGTAAGCCCATAATGTCGAATACAACATCAAATTCCAATTTGACTTGGCCAAATTTATTGTTCGTTGTAGAATGGTTTTAAGAGATTTATTTACATCTTCCACCTGACCATTCTCTTGGGGGTAATAAGGTGATGAATGTTCTTTCCTAAACCCAAGATTTGATGTTAATTCGGTCATCATTTTGTTCTGAAAGTGACTGCCCTGGTCAGTGACAATTTCTCTCGGGACGCCGACCCTTGTGATTATTTGGTTGAACAAAAAGAGCGTGGTTGTCTCCCCGTCATCTTTGAACGTTGGCATAGATTCGACCCACCTGGTGAAGTAGTCTACTACTATGATGATATAACAATGCCCCCTTGTTGAAGGGGGGTTGCATGTAGTTTAATCAATCCCCCATTTAGTGAAGGGACCAACGGTAATAACGGGAAACATGGGAGCAGGGTGTGCCCTCATATTCTGAGAGAAGATATGACACAGGTGGCACTTCTTAACCGATGCAACACAATCTTTGATTAATGTTGGCTAGAAGTAATCGGCTCGTAAAATATTTTGGGTTGTTTCCAACCCATACAAATGACCGCCACATGCTCCAATGTGGAAATCATTAAGCATGATTTTCGCTTCTTCATGAGTGAGACATCGATGAAGGATCTAGTCTACACCTTAACGATACAATGTGTCCTCGAGTATGAGATAGTTCTTATCCTGATGGCGTATAAAGTGACGCTCATAACGAGAAGCAAAGGTGAGACACTTCAAAGTCTGCAGATAGACAAGAACATGTCCATACCAGGGGTCAGAAGATGCGATCAAAAACATGTCTCCTTTAATAGGCGACTCATCGGGTATAAAATCACCTGATTCGACCGAAATTTCGGATATGAGTTCCATGAAGACCATCAAATTTTTGGATTTTTCCAAAATGAATTCCAAGTCGAATTCCTAGAGGATAATTATCCATCTACTGATTTTTCCGTCGATGACTCGTCATGTCAAAATGTATTGAAATGGATTCACGATGGAAATGACAGTAGTCTTGCGAAACAAATATAATGACAGAACCATTGGATGGTATGAACTATTGCCAACACAAGTTTTTCAATGTGCGAATAATTGAGTTCCAGTCCAACTAGGCCTTGACTCAAGTAATAAATCAAGTATTCTGAGAGTAAATCATCTTCCTGAACTAAGACCATACCGATGGTCGACTCTACAGCGACCAAGTATAATAGGAAATCTTTATTATAATTGGGTGGTCGAAGTAGAGGGGTTGATATGAGGGTACTTCTCAATGCAACGAAGGAACAATGAGCAGCTTCGTCCCAATGAAAAAAAATGTCCTTCTTCAATAAACACATAAAAACCTTTGTGATATCGTCCCAATAAACTATGAAGTTGAGGTATGGTGCACGAGGGAGGCAATTGAACTATTGCCTCAACCTTGAGAGGATTGACCATGATCCCTATTGTTGAAACGATGAAACATAACAGACGACTTGATGTGACGCAAAAACTACATTTTTTTGGATTCAAGTGGATTCGGTAGTGGCGACACCATTCAAGGATAAGTCGGAGGTCTTCTGGATGATCATCTCTCTTATTAGATCATGATGCTAAGTCATCGAGATAAGCCTCGACTATGTGTTTGATTTCATCGAAAGCAAAAGACATGGCCCATTGAAACGTAGCTCCAACATATTTTAGACCAAAAGGCATCTTACAATAAGTGAATGTACCCCATGGAAATATGAAAGTGGTTTTGTGTTGGTCTTTAGGTTTGATTTGGATCTGATTGTATCCCAAAAAACCATCCATGAACGAAAATGCCCCACATACTGGGCATTCATCGACTATATAGTCAATAAATGGCGTGGGGAAATTATCTTTTGGGCAGGCCTTGTTCAGATCATGGAATTCCATGCATAGAAGAATCATACCCTATTTTTTATTGACTGGCACGGGATTTGACACCCATTGAGTCAATTGGACGGGGTAGATGAAACTAGCTTTAAGTAGTTTCTCTACTTTAGCCTTGATAGTTGGTTCTTTCCTAGGATTGTCCGAGTGAAGCTTCTGCCAGACAGGCTTGACACCACAATAAGTCATGATTTCATGTTCGACAATTCTTGGGTCTATGCCTAGCCTTTCCTTGTAACACCAAGCAAAGACGTCGCAGAATTCTTTGAATAAATCTGTGTAGATTTGAATCTCCTTGGGGTAGAAGTCCACTTCAATGAAGATATTCTCCATGAAGCCATGGGTTCTGGAGATGTCAGTAGGTATCATCTCAGCTATTGTTTCCATATTTCCTTCAACATAAATTGTGTGTGTTGCCAAAGGATTGATAGGACAATCTTTATCACCATTCATGGTCAGAGCGAATTATCCTAATTCAATTCATCTTAACTCTGGAAGGAATTAAGATCTATGATGAAGATCATCCCAGGGTCTATCCAGACTAGTCATTGCCTCAATAATCGCTTTGTTTGAAGGAAAGACTAACTCTAAAGAATCTATATCAGCAAGGGAACCTTGAGCCCAAATAGGCTCGAGCATTGGATATAACTCTTGTGCTTGAATCGGATCGGGATCGGCAGAGGCTCATTGAATGATCGAGTATGAAACTTATGGAGTGGACAAAGGCATATCCATGCCATGGTTATTTGTCCCTTCCATCATAGTGGATGGGGAAGGAAGGGTCCACGTATCGTGAAAGTATGTCGTGTGAAACGATTAGATTTGAAAAATTCATCTTGAGGCTGGTCAGGGACAGCTGTCATATAATGGACATCATCGGTCGGAGGTGGGTAATAGAAAGTAACCATCAATGATGGGCACAAACCAACCCCTACATTGATGATTTCAGGCTAGGGGTTATCAATCATCAGGACTGTGGAGACTTCCAATGAAGGGTCAGGACGAGAGAAGGATAATTGATCAATGGTCACAATTCAGCCCTCGTGAGGAAAAAACAAGACCCAAAACACTGCCATGCCCACTACTTGGATAGCATAGTTCCAACTCATTCCTAACAAAATATTATAGTTGAGGGACGCATCGACCACTTCAACTTCGACACATGCGGTTTTTCCCCCCAACTGCACGGGGAAAGAGGGGATGATCCCATGTGGTCGGAAAGAATGATCATCAAAAGCTATAAGTAGAGTAGGTGATGGAGACAAAATGAGTTGGTCGATGGCCTTCCAACATGCCAAAGACATCACATATGTCGAGGCACCCTCATCCACCATTGTACGAAAAATATTCCAGGTAAACGTTTTCGTGGTATAAACCACTACTATCTGAAAAGTGACGTGGTAAGGAAGATGAGATTTTAAGTCGGAGGTATCAAGCATGATCGTGCTTAGATTACAAGTCTCAGTAGAGCCTATGGCAGGTAATAGGGCATTTATCTGAGAAAAGGAACTCTGGAGAACTTCCAAAGCAGACATCGCACAAGGGATTTGTGATAAATCCTCCACCACAGAGTAGTTATGGGTGGCCCTTCCATTTGGGTTGTAAGAATATTTTTTGAATGCACCTTTGGGGATGTGTTCCATCATTTCTCCCAATGTCTTCCCAATCTGAAGAGGAAGAGGTTGGTTTTCGGCTTCTTTACCCTTCTCAGAGGTGCCTATATTTCCGTAATCATGTACTCTAGTCATTATATAAGCATCACTTTTCATCATATAGACATTTGCGGATGAATGATTACTTGAAGACAAAAAGGGTCCCTGACTGCCCCCTTCCACACTCGAGGAGGATTGAGTTATATTTTTCCCGTGTGGGAACGATTTTGTTAACACGGCATGTTGTTGTTGTGCTAATAACTTATGGCCTCTGCAAGCTGAGGGCACTGATGGGTCAGGTGGTCTTCCTTGAAAATATTACAAGGATACTTTGACTTCTTCTTTTCAGTTTCACCTCTCCCAGCATTATCGGTGGGTTTCTTATCCCCCTTACCCTTTTTCCATTGTTTATTCTTTCCATCAGGTTGTTGGGTGGCCTTTAGGTTGGTCGTTTGCACACTGTGTACATCTGACTTTTGGGTAGGGTGAGTAACCGAACTAGTGGTTTGGCTGGCTATTGTCTGTTGTATCGAAAATTGTTGCAATTGATTTGATAATGGATCAACGAGCTTGGTTTGTGTTGGACCAATAATTCCATCAGCATGTGGTCTAGACCTTTTCCTAGTTTTGTCAAGGATTGACCTCGGTGCATCTGGAAATATCTCGTAGAGTAAACCAGATTGAGAGTAAATTAGCTCTAGTTGTTGCACTCTCATTATCACGTATTCCTTGGAAAACACTCTGGATGTTGCAACGTCTTTAGATAACTGGGGTACCAAATACTTAAGGAACCACTCTAGCAAGAATGTTGGTGGGACTAATACTTTGATCAAACTCTTCTGGCGTCTCCATTCTTGAATATGATCATAGATTTGGTCCGCTTTTGTCTGCTCGAAATTGGCCAGCAATTTGGTGTCGGTGTTGTATCTCATAGGTAATTGGAAATGGTTAAGGAAATCCATTGCCAATTCACCGAAGGAAGAGTATTGTGAGTGGTCGAGCTCAATGTACCATTTCGTAACACTCCCTATGAGAGTGTGTTGGCACAGGAGAAGATCCAGTGTTCAACGCTTTAACAGCGTACCAACAAAACCCTAACTACTGGCCCTTTCGGCAACACCTGCAAAGAAAATGAAGTCTCACCCGAGGTAGAGACATGGGTGGTTACAAAACTCAGGTGTCTGCAACCTTAGCTGGGACACAAATCTGTGATTCTTACTCTTATAAAGAACTTCAGCATAATCATATCAAGCACAACACATGGAAAGAAACCAACACATTAGGTCGAAGCACCGAGCACAACACACAGAGTTGTCATGGTTCACCCCCACCCTGGGGCTATGCCCACAAAGTCTTCTTCTTCTTTATTATCTTTAGTCAATCGGGTTACAACACAGAGATCACACTTGTACTCTGCATAGGATAGGAGATCTGCGTGGACCTCGCCAAATCCTCCTTCCCCGAGTAGATCTAGCACAGACCCTTCTTAGAATCCATGCACTCAACACTTGCACCACTTGCACTCAGCTCTGCAAGTCGGTCACAAAATATACACAAAGCCTTTACTATCACTTATCTTATCTTCTCTCCCTCTCTTACATTTCTTAGATACTTATTTATAATTTACAAAATAGGCCTAAACATGGGTAAACCCATGGGCCAACATCCCTTTCCCATTACATTAACCCAAAACCCTAAAAGAGCCCCAAAAGTCGGTCAAGATCCCATGATCTCTGCTTCACCTGGCACTCCATATTTTATAGGTTTTTGAAGTCCAAAAATGGTCAAATATGACCAAGTGTTCGTCAAAACTTGGTCAAGGGCCAACAATCCCCCAACACTCACCTGTGACTCATCCCGAGTCACTCTGCTCTGATCAAATCCACTAAGAATTTCTCGATCTTGTCCCAATCTACTTCGACCTACTACAGTATGACAACTTCTTGCTCAGTGAACTCTTGGATCACTGCGTCATTTACTGGTCCTTCCATGTGGTGTTCTGTGGTGATGACAACCTATTCAAGCTCAGCTACCTATCTCTCCACTTCAGTGAACAACTGACATGCTTTCTCTTAGAGTGGTTGAAGTCATTGAGAGACTTTCAACACTTTACTTTGTAGCATGTGTTCCTATTGTTGGGCGATGCATTGTTCTGGAAATTGCTTCATTCTTTCAATTGGGGTCAAGGCCTTCAACTATGCCTATAGCGTATATACATGTTGCTTTTCTTCTTGGATCTGTGCCTCTAATGTCTGCAATTATGGGTTCTATGTGAGGTTCTCATAATTCTGGGTGCTTCTAGCGCTCAGCTTATTACATTCCAAACCCAAGGTTTTTAACCTATCAACTACACTACTGGAAATTGCCTCCCTTAGATCTCTTACTTATTCGAGAGTCTCGGGTACGATACAAAGTTACAGATCTGTGATGCACTGCTGAAGTTGTTGGATTACTTATTCAATTTGTGCCACCTACTATGTGACAGGTTCTTCAATTTTCACTTCAATGACCATCAAAGAGTGAAGTGCTTTGTGAACTCGTTCCTGTATGTCAAGTTTCTCTACTAGCAATTGGTCCTTGCTCTGTTGTAACTGTTCTTTCTCCTCCTCCCACTTCGCTTGTAAGGAAATTTCTTCCTATTCTTCCTTCCTCTGTTGTACTATAAGTGGACTCTGTACTTGTGCCAAAGCCTGGGTGGCTTGTGTTGTGTCTTCTTGAGCTCGTCGAAGGCGAGCTTTGACTTTCTTAGAAATCAAGCATAATTGGATGGGCTCATCACATGCTCCTAATGTTCTCGTTGTCAAGGGAGTAGTAGAAACGACTTGGATGGACTAGAGTGCCTGCTTCACTTCTTGAATTTCACTCGTGAGTCGACTGAATATCTCCTCCTGCTTCACTTCTTGCCTTTCTGTGATCTCTAGTGAGGCATCATTCAGCGGAGCAATCAAGAAGTCGAAGTCGTCCTGTGTGAGGGTAGTCTTAAACGTAGTCCGGGTGGCCTTAGTTTTATTTCTGTATGAGTTCTTTGGTGGGGTAACCTTCCTTTTCTTAGAGGGATTCTCCTCCTCTCTAGGTAGAGTAACCTCACCTTTGTTTTTCTCAACCTCTGTGCCACCTATTTCTTCACCATCACCTCCATGCGCAGGTGAGATTGAAGTAGTCTTCATGGATGTGCTATGGATATCTTGAACTTCATCACCCATCTGATTCTTTCTCGGCCCAGGTGTATCCAGTATAGCTTCAGGGCTGTCCACATAGGATATTTCTTTGGGGTCCGCTGGAACAAGGAGGTTCACTGACCATTCCTTGGTAATCTACTCCAAGTCTTCTTTTGTCAACTTGTAGTACGACTGGAGTTGTTGTTTGTGCTCATCAGCACGCACTGTGATATAGGTGAAGTGGCGGTCCAACCATAAGTATCCTACGTGGTAGCAGGGAAACAACAATCTAACACATGCATTCGCTTCTTGATGCCTCCCAAAATTAGGAATCTTCATTACATTGAGCAGGGTTGACTGTGTGAGGTTATGGGTCCATTGTTGAGGGACAATATTTGGGTTCCTCCCTTTTTTGATAGTTAATTACTTTTGCAAGACTAGAATACTATAAACTTTGTGATCTCCAAGGTTAAAATCACTAAATTTCAGCATTGTGAGCTTATCCTGGTCAGAATGAACTACGCGCACCCCTTTTGGGAGGTACGCAGTGACCAAAGCATAGTCGAATTCTCTGGGTACAATGTTTCAATTCATTGTGTCACTTAGTGGTGGGATGTACTTAGGCAAGATACTTGAGACCATCTTCACAGTGGTGAAGTTGTTTCCGAGCTTAGATCGTCTTTCCGAAGGTGGTCGCGATGGTCCTGCTTGAGCAGTGGAGGGGGGAGATGGAAATGCTCCCGAGGATGATTCCTGTACACCTGTAGACACTCCTAGCTCCGACATGACTCTCTCAGTCATTATGTCAATTAAAACTTCTTCAACTACTTTCTCAGCAGTGTTGAGCTCATCCGACATACAAGCTTGGGTCAGCTAGCTCAGGTGTGAAAGGAATTCAGAGACTATAGTGAATATTATGGGAACAAGTCAATGACCTCGGGTTGAATTAATATCATATTCCATGCTCAAATTATCACTTACAAAAGAGTATTCTTGGTGCGTGGCGCGATGGACTAAGTAGGGAAAGTTAGCAACAATTTTTTGGCAACGATTATGATCCTTCATTAACTCTTGTTCGACCCGTTATGGCGGGTTTCAATGGTTGGATGATGAACCTTTATTTCTTTTTTTCCCATTCGAAGCGGAATTTGAACGGATATATGAGACCCAACAACTATATTTCTTTGTCATGGCGAAGTACTCTATGTCATTGTTCTGATATCTCGACGAAGCTCCAATTTTGCAATTTTTCTTTCTGTGAAGTATCCTCTAGAACCTCTTGTAACTTTACAGTATTAGCCCTTTTCTTTCTTAACTTTATAGCCTTCATCCCAGTGAGCTTTGTCTCAGTAATGATTTTACCATTCTAATTCTTATCTTCTGTAGTCTTAGTTACTTCACGTTGTTGAAATTCTTTCCTAGGGTTCCTGGATAATACTTCTTCTGTATCAAAAATAAGTAACTCAATCTTCTATGGATCCTATAGTGTTCTCTTAGCCTCGACATTGGAGTTTCTAGTATTAAATATCTGTGATATTCTCCTCTATTCTTCAATCAAGTGTGTGATCCTTCTGGTCATAAATTATTTTAACTCTTACTTCTTTTGTTCCAAAAATTCTTCTTCCTCTTTTCGTCTGGCTTGTTCTCTATCAATCCAAGGTTTTCCTATGAGCATGGTAAATGGGGCACTGTCTTCAACAAATTTAATAATCTCAAAGTCTTCCTCTGTCAAACTTCCATTGATAGTCATAGGTATCTGGGCGAGCCTTCCACATAGGTTTACTAGCTTTCCTTTGAATAAACTTGTCCCTCCTAGGGAAGGGATTATAGCAGGATTTCCTATAGCTTTCCAAGTTCTTTCTAGCATAATGTTCACTTGTGTTTCTTCATCAAGAATACAGTCAATATCGAAGTCCCCTATTCTTTCTTCGACATGCTCCTTTTCTTTGAAGATCTCTAGTAATCGAACATCTTTATGTTCCTTCAATGTTTCTTTTATCAGTACTAATATTTTCTCTGATTCTTGTTGGGTTTCTGCCTTTTCTGCATCTGCCTTCTGGTCTTCTTGATTCAGATTCAGCCTTTCCAACTTAGCTATCATTTTAGGGAAATCCAATACGTCGTGGTCCAAAGATTTGCAACATAGACAACTATGTTTTCTCCCAGGGAATTCCTTAGTAAAATGTCATGGTCTTCTGCAACTGTAACAAAGAGTTAATCCTCTCTTTCTCTTCAATTATCCCCAACTCTTCTTCTACTGCGTGCTAGGATCATAATAGGTAGCCTGCAAAAATATTTATCTAGGATCCTACATCCACTTGTTAGTCTAGACATTCTTTCTATGCATAGGTATAACATATCTATCATTATACTTATCAGATTTATTCATATCAAACTTTCTTTCATCTATTAATGCCATATTTTTTAAGATAGGAAAGAATCTATCAAACATACCTAGATCCATGCTCTAGAAACAAAAATAAAATTCACTTATCTTACTTCTACAGAGCACAAAGCTTCCAGATCTAAGGAATTTTGACTATTCTTACCTTTATTAGAGCACATAGCTTACAAATCTTACCTCTTTTTTGCAGATCTGACTTCTTTCTTTCAAAAATTTCCACTTTTACTTTTCTTAGAGCACAGAGCATTCAAATATTGCTTCTTTTCTTCGGATATGATCTTCCTTTCTTTAGATTTGACATTATTCCTGGAACAAAGCTTCATAGGTTGAGTAAAAATCTGTGCACTAGGGCAACAGATCTACGCACAAAGATTTCTTTTGCACAAATTTTCTTCTTCCTCAGTTCCCAGGAATCACAGTTTCAGGTCCTGGCAACAGAACCATTTGTTGGCACAGGGGCAGACCTAAGGTTCAACACTTTAAAAATGCACCAACAAAACCCTAACTATTAGCCCTTTTGGCAACACCTACGAAGCAGATGAAGTCTCACCCGAGGTAGAGGCAGGGGTGGTTGCAATAATAAGGTGTCTGCAACCTTTGTTGGGACACACTTTGATTCTTACTCTTAGCAATCACTTTAGCATAATTATATCAATAACAACACATGGAAAGAAGCCAACACATTAGGTCGAAGAACCGAGCACAACACATAGAGTTATCATGATTCACCCCCACCCTGGGGCTACGTCCACAAAGTATTTTTCTTCTTTATTATCTTTGGTCAATCAGGTTACAACACAGAGCTCACACTTGTACTCCATGTTATCACTCTGTAAATTTCCTAGAGGTTGAAAAAGAGGAAAAACACAAAGGTAACCTTAACCAACCGCTTTTAAAACTGGGATCTAGCCCTTCCAGCTTCAGAGAGGGATCTCTCTATATAATTTAGCTTTGTTTGCATTAAGATATTAGGCTAGTTAGAGGCACAATTTTTGTTTTGTTGTAAAAGATTTTTAAAGGTGGTTGAGACACAACACACATCCATTGGGCTATGGGGTCTGTACTTGATAAAATCCGAGACACAACCAGAAACACTGAAGAACTCTTTCACAAGGCGAGATAACAAGCTTACTGGAGCTTTAATAATTTATATGATGGATGGAAGAAAGATTAGGAAAATAACTCCAATCAACAAGCACTTAAGAATCTCTTAAAAGAAGATATTTAGAAGATGAACATAAAAATCTACAGAATCGAAGGCAGGGTATCAGTGATAAATCCTGCAACTTAATGCTATTCATATAGATTAGTTACAGAAAGATGATATGATCACAAAGCAAGAAAACATATAACTATGAAAATCACATCACCAGTGAAACATGCGCAGGAATCCTGTGAAAAGCTTCTTCTTTATTAATGGTGGATCACATCAAAA
>ML801511.1:351777-394455 GCA_009831015.1 Picea engelmannii | reverse complement strand
AGTTGGGTCAAGATTTTATTCTTTCTAGGGGCTATCTGATCAGGATTAGATGGTCTGATCAGATGCATTCACTAATTCTAACCTAGGGGCTATCTGATCAGGATTAGACAGTCTGATCAGGTGCATTCACTAACCTATCAGCATTGAAAATTTAAAAGAACTTGGTCATGCTTGAAAGGTATGACCAAATTGTCATTATTTCATGGGGCCTTTGCTTCAATTCTTTTCTTCCCTCTTCTCTCTTTCTCTTTTTCTTTTTATTTTCTTTTACACAAATTATTTGAAGAATGTAATATCATTTGTGAACCAAATCACCAGATGTAGAAAATATCCAAGTCATAAGATGATTCCCATAAATTATAGGGTGATAACACTCCACATAGGATAGGAGATCTGCGCACACCTCACCAAATCCTCCTTCCCTGAGTATATCTAGCACAAAGCCTTCTTATAATCCATGCACTTATCACTTGCAGCGCTTGCACTCAGCTCTGCAAGTCGGTCACGCAATATACACAAATCCTTTACTAGCACTTAACTTATCTTCTCTCCCTCTCTTACATTGCTTAGCTACTTATTTATACTTTACAAAATAGGCCTAAACATGGGTAAACGCATGGGCCGACATCCCTTTCCCATTACATTAACCCAAATCCCTAAAAGGGCCCCAAAAGTGGGTAGAGATCCCATGATCTCTTCTTCACCTGGTGCTCCATCTTTTATAGGTTGTCGAAGTCCAAAAATGGTCAAATGTGACCAAGTGTTCCTCAAAACTTGGTCAAGGGCCAACAGAGTGCGTTGAAACAATCGCAATTGAATGGAGTTGTCTCTTAATGAGTTGGACGTGCACCATAAGTGGAAGGTAGTCACGTGATCACCAGGATCTTCGTTAGGCTTGGCCTCGAACTTTGGAATGTATGAAGGCAACTTGGTTGGCATGGGAGGCCAACTCGGATCATGAAAGATGGGGTCATTTAAGAGCCTTGTTAAATATAGCAAGTGTGGGGTTTCTTGAAATGGTATATTGGGTTGTGGATTATAGCCGAGGAAAAAGGAGCATGTGGTCTGACTAGCACCAGGTTGCCAAGAAAAGTTAGGTTGTTGTCCAGGGCCCTGGTAATAACCATGGTCGTGACTAGCATACAGATTGGGCGCTTGTTGAGACATCATCTACTGGTTCCCATAATAATATGTAAAGGGTTGGGCTTCAATCACATTCCAAGGATTTTTGGAGGGGTTACCCCCTACCAATATGACGGGCATAGGAGTTGGACCTTACCTGGGGTTCCCCTGGGTATGGAAAGGGCTTCCCCTGATCGACATCCCTGGCAAGGGGACCGGTCCCTGCCATGGATTCCAAGATCCTTGTGAGGAGGGAATTCCTAAGTGTGCCCCTGATGTAGGAATAGTACCATGTACATGATGTGGTTTTCCATAACTGGGGTTTCCTTCGACCGAAATGACAGCTGACGAGAAAGCATTGTTACCAAACATGCCAAATGAAGAGAAAGGTGTCGAACCAACCAACATATTATAAGGAGGGAGTGCTTGACTACCTACTCCAAACAAGTTTATGTTAGGCCCGGTGGAGTGTTGAGGAACACCACTGAGTGAGGGGGACGAAGGGGGTATATGACCCCCTCTGTAAGGGAAAGCGATAAAGGGAGTGGAAGTGCCCCAAATAGATCCTTGCAGAGGAGCATGGGAACTCCCTATCCCCAGACCCAAAGTTTGTAAACTAGATGAGGAAATTACAATACTCGTATCGAAGCCAGGAATCCCATATGAGAAAGGAGGGCCTATCGTGTTCTGAGTAAATAAAGTAGTGATCACCGCCATAGATGGAATCAGAATGCTTCCTGAGGTAGAAGCAGTTGAGACCATGGTGGCCCGAACTGACAATGGTTGGTTAGGAGGTGGAACACCTCCATTAGTGACAGTCATGAAGGAAATATCAGTATTCCCGTAAGAAGTGGTATTGTTTTCTTCCATTGTTGTTGGTGAAACTACCAGACGCTCGTAAGGTAGAACCTATACTTTGATGGGCACTGATAGATCAGTGATGGGAGGGTTGTAAGGACCAAGAGCCTCTGCTCCAAGGTCATATATGATTGGTTCCTCCAGAAATGAAAGTTCTTCTCTTGAAGATGGGTGGGGCACAGTTTCCTGTAACCCAGTTGTCTCAAAATATCCTTGTTGGTCTAATTTTCTCCTTAGCGGTGGAGGGGGGGTTGGAGGTCAAATGAAGACAGGCCTAGACACCTTCGCGACCGAAGGAAATCCTGATCCTCCACTATGTGAGAAGATCAAAGACACACTAAGGAAATCTATAATTGTTTGAAAACCAACATGCACTAAAAAGTACCTATGAGATAAAACAAGAAATCACTAACTAGTTGGAAGAACAGTTACAACAACCAACACTAGAGAAACCTACCGGTGCAAGTGCATATCGAATATGGAATCACCCTCCGGGTATACTGTGCAAACAATGGCCCAATGTTTGTCCTAAGTACCGTGGTATACCCCCACAGTCACCTGTGTAAGTCACTAGAAATATAGGCAACTATGTTGCCAGTGCGCAAAATGTCACCAGGCAGGTATAGCCAATAGTCAGGTGCACTGCAATGAGCAAGGTATCAAGCCAAAAACATATCAAACGTATCGAAATAAATTTTTCCGGAAGACAACTGAGGACCTCGAATGGATTCAAGACCCACAAAGCTCTGTCACAAATGCAATCAACGAAATCCCAAGACAATCCCTCTATATGTGTTCCCCAAGAATAACTCCCATTACTCATATGTAAATACAAGGCTAAAGAGATCTGACTACTATAGCTTAGTTTCCATGTTTGATGTCGATCACTTTAACGCTTGGTCACTCCTTGACTGAACCTCTCCTTCCAACGCTGAACTTCATTCATAAAATAAAAACAAAGAACTCCACATGCATATAACCTATAAACTAATGGGTTAGAGATTCTATCAAAATATAATCAAATTTAAATATTGACAATCTCATATGGCGGGACGGGAAAAGTACTTATTTTATTAATCTCACAAAAGTAACCTTACAATGGTGAGATCGACCACTGCTCCTCGAATCTGGTCCTGGGCTCCTCTTCAACTATGCTCCAACTTCTTTTTGTATATGCTTCTCTTCACACAATAGTTGCAAAATTTTGGGGCAAGGGGAATACTAAATTGGGTATAGTTTCTTTGCTATGATTTTCCTCCTTCCAAATGGGACCCCTACCCCTTATTTTATAGGCTAAAAAGGGATAGGTATTTGGTCAAGTGACCGACTATGGACGATCAGTCGGTTTGGTTAACTTAACCAAAACTGTGTGTTCCATCTCCAACTTTCTTTTTTTTCGTGCTTTTTAGGTATATGTGGGTTGTAGTGGGTCAGTTGGCATACACATGTGTGCAGTAGTGGAGCAGGGCGTGTATGCCTTCAAGAAGAGTGTTTTTATAAGAATTTTTTTAGTAGTGGCCTGGAAAAGAAGTCAAATGAGATGGCCTAATGCCAGGTAAGAATGTCTGGTGCAATTTATGTTTATAACACACAGGTGCAATGGACACTGCTCGACTGGACTGAAGGGCTTGTTTTACTCCTCAAAGCGCGACCTCAATTATGTCATACATATCCTCCTACTTGGCTTCTTGTTTCTGAAATATTTCCTGTGAGGCATCATTTACAACTGCGATGATGAAGTCAAAATCATCGAAAGTGAGCATAGTCTACATCTTGGTCAAAGTGGCTCTTGATTTCTTCCGGAAAGAGGGTTTCTTGGGAGAAACCTTCCTCTTCTTGAATGGATCAACCTCATCTCTAGGCGGTGTTACTTCACCTTTCTTCTATTCATCTTCTTTTCCATTTATTTCTTCTCCTTCGTGATCACCCCCTCGGTCAGGTGATACTGAAGTAGTCTTCTCTAATGCACTGCTAAAGTCTTAGAATTCTTTGGTATTCTTCCTTCTGTTCGGTCCAAGTGTGTCATGTTCTGTATGAGTGACCTCCAAGCTATGAAGTTCAGGGTCAGACATCTCTATAGGATCAGCGGGGATAAGGAGGTCTTTTCACCAGTCCTTAGTGATCTCCTCGAGGTCCTCTTATGTGAGCTTGTAGTACAACTAAAGATATTTCTTATGTTCATCGGCTCGCGCAGTAATATATATGAAGTGATGATCTGCACGGAAATTCATGAGGGATCAAAACCTCTGTAGGGTTTTTGGCATCATGAAAGGTTTAGCTTCAATGTCTCTCTTCAGCTGGAGATAATATGTGTCAAGAACAACATTCGACTACCACTTTTTTCTCATCTCGCTCGAGTACCAGAGCGTGGTGAACTTTGTAGTGAGAATCTTGAATGGTTCAATGTCTAGGAAGGTATCACCTTTCGGCATCTCCCAAGCAATAAACCTGATGAGGATCAGGATCCAGCTAAAGTGGAACTCATAGCCCTAATCCTATTCTTCATGGTAGTCTAATTCCAGCTTATTAACTAGGTACTTCACCCAGTTCATCTGTAGTCCTTCTACACATTTCCCCGCGAAGTCAATGACAAATCCTGTGACCTGTCTAGGTTTGTTCTTCCTTACGATATTTTTTGCAATTACTTGGCATTCTAGGCGTACTGCACCATTCTATATGGAAGCTACCTTGTAGCCTCGAGTCCCCTTCTCAACATCGTCGTAGGTATCCTTGATCTCCTGTGCTAACGCGCGATCTGTGGCTTTTCCTAGATAAAATTATTGTGGTTTGGGTCCTTGCATACTCAATCCGGTGATCCTATGGATCAGTTTCGGATCAATTGTGATATGAGGGTCTAGCCATAAGTAGTCGTCGTGGTAACATGAAAGTAGAATCTTGGCACAGACATTAACTTCTTGGTGCCTTCCAAAGTGTGGGATTTTCATTACATTCAACAGGGTGGAATGCGTGAGGTCCATCGTACATGACTGGGGGATTATTTTTGAGTTCTTCCCCTTCATCCTGGTTAAGTATTTATACGGGGCGATCATAATATTTTTCTTGCGATCTCATAGGTTGAAGTCATTGAAATTCAACGTTGTGATATTGTCCTGATGTGATCGAACTACACGTATCCCCTTCAAGAGGTATGCAGTAACCATGGTCTACTCAAAATATCTTGACACACTATCATGACTCACCACCTCGGCCAAAGGCAGGATGTAGCTAGGAAGTATGGTCGAGATCAACTTCACATTTATAGGTTATCTCTATGCTTGGTTCTCTTTTTTGTGATGACTCAGGATGGCCAAGATCCACGAGTCGTCGACGAAGAGGCTTGCACTCCTCTCGTCTATGGTGCTTGAATACTCACAGACATTACTTTCTTGGCCATAAGATCGATGAGAACTTCTTCGATGATTTTCTCCACGGTTGTTAACGGATAAATTCGTGAGTGCGGACACAGACCAATCTCCCTAGATCCACCTGGATCTAGAACAAAACGAGACAGAATACTACTCTTTCCCTAGATCTAGATAATTGAATGAACTAAGATAAATGGATAGTGGACATACCTTATGAACGCTCTCCTTGAATCTATGTTGTTCCTTGCTCCGCTTCGATGCTCTTGTGCTGTCCAATCACAACAGTACAAACCAATCGAAGTACAAGAAAATTAATATATTCAATACCTAATCTATACATGTGATCGAGGAATCATGTAATAAGATGACATCATCATTATGGGAAAGGGACATATTCATGTATTGAATTAACTGAAAGAGAAATATACAACCTGAGCCTTGATGTCGTAGATCTCCTTTCAACGGCTTCTAGTTCTGACACACACACTTGCCCATGCATGAAGAGATTCCACTACTTATGATGACCTTGTTGTTGTATATATCTGTTGTAGCATCACTTCTCCATACAATCATGTACCAGTTCTCCAATAGATCTCTCAAACTTGCCAACTTCTTGTCTTTCTTCTTAACCCTTTCCATGAGTATTCTCATCAATTTATAAGAGAGAATAGGTTAGTTGCTAGGATAAGAATGATCCCAATAAATCTGGAATGCCAGCTTCTTAACAACCATTCGAATACCAACTCATCCTTTTGGAATATTCCCTTCTAGAAGGCTCGAGAATCTTAGCTTTTTCCTTTGTAAAAATATGTTCGCACCCTGGCAGTGATTACAGTGCGAGAAGTTCGCACCCTAGTTGAAGGCAGCATGCGGGAATGTATCATTCTCGCAGGAGAGTATATATGCAGCCTGCGAACTATATTCAAAATATGATTTCTGGAAATAGATAAGAGCAACCCCCTTCAGGAAGGAGTTCTTTAATGAGGATTTTGATTTGCTATCATCATGACATCATCACAATGACCAAAATTGTGGATAACAACGGTGTTGAGCTCATCTGACATACACGCTTGGATCAGATGGATGAATGAATACACAAAACAATAGAACTGATGTTGATCTTACTAATCACAGCGCATAGTAGCAATGAGTTCTCTCTTATAGAATTAACAAAAGTGTTCTCGGTGCAAAATTCAATGGAATAAGTAGGTAGCAATGTAACGGATCTCTCCAATGGGCAAGAAGACTTCATTAATTCATTTTTGGCATAGTCCCAACTGTCTGATGGCGAGCTTCCTAGGCATAAATTTTGTTCTAACCATTCATAGCATCATTCTAATGGTTATATTGTTCCCAATGGCTATATTAATTCACCATGGTGAAGTTCCATGTGACGTTGTTTTGATATCCCGACAAAGTTCCTGTTTTGCAAAGTTTCCCTTTGCAAAGTTCCCTCTGGAACCTTCTATAACTTTTCGATCTTTTCTCTCTTCTTGCTGAGATTTCGAGCCTTCTTTCCAATTATCTTTGTCTAATTATTCCTCTTTCCATTATGATTCATGTCTTCTTTTGGCATGGTAACTTCATGCTATTGATATTCCTTCATAGTGTGCACGGGTAATAGTTTTTCTCTAGCTGGGGTATATGCTCTACTCTCTTGTACAGATAGGTGTGTCCTTTCAACTTCGACATCCAAGTATCTAGTTCTAAATATCTTTGATATGTTCTCTTGTTCTTCAATAGACTGTGCGATCCTCCTAGTCATGAACTCTTTTAATTCTTTCTTCTTTTTCTCTAAGACTTCTTCTTCTTTCCTTTTGGCCTGATCCTTTTCAATCCAAGGTTTTCCTAGTAACATAGAAAACGGGGCGTTGTTCTCAATAAAATTAACAACCTCAAAATATTCTTATGTCAAAGTTCCATGAGCACTCATAGATGTCTGGGTAAGTCTTCCACATAGGGTTATCATCTTTCCTCTAAATAATCCTATTCCTCCCAATGAAGGAATCATAGCAGGATTTCCTAAGATTTCCCAAGTTATTTATGTCATTATATTCACCTGTGTTTCTTCATCCAGAACACAATCAATGTTGAAGTCTCCTATTCTTACTTCTATTTGATCTTTCTCTTTTAATATCTTTGATAGATTAGTATCTCGGTGGTCATTCAGGGTTTCTTTAGTTTGTAATAGTACAGTCTCTGATTCCTTCTGGAGGTCTACCTAGGTCTCAGTTTCTTGACCTTTCTCAGGGTCTACTTGTTCCATATTCATTCTTGCAAGATTAAAAATCATTCTAGAGAAATCCAAAACTTCATGGTCCATGGATTTACAACAAAGAAAACTAGATCTTCTACGAGGGAATTCCTTAGCAAGATGTCTCGGTCTTCTGCAACTGTAACAAAGGGTTAATCCTCTCTTTCTCTTAAATGATCCCCAACCTTTCCTGTACTGCACACTAGGATCATAGTAGTTAACATGAAAAAAATTATTTCTAGGATCTTGCATCCATTTGTTAGTCCAAACATTCTTTCTATGCATAGCTATAACATATCTTTCACTATTCTTATCAGATCTATTCACATCAAATATTATTTCATCTAGTTGTGCCCTACTTTTCAAGCTAGGACATAATTTATCAAACATACCCAGATCCATACTTTTGAAACAAAAATTTCCGCTAATCTTACCTTTAACAAAGCACAAAGCTTACAAATATTACCTCTTCTCTTCACATCAGACTTCTTTTCTCATCACAGAGCTTCATAAATTAAGTAGAATACTGCACACAAGGGAAATAGATCTACGCACAGAGATTTCACAATTTCATGTCAGATCTTCACACAAAGATCTGTTTTCCTTAGTTACGAGCAATCACAGTTTCAGGTCATATCTTCGCACAAAGCTCATTTTTCCTCAGTTCCCATCAATCATAGTTTCAGGCCCCGACAATAGAACCATTTGTTGGCACAGGGGTAGACCCAGGTTTCAACGCTACAACAATGTACCAACAAAACCCTAACTATCGGCCCTTTCAGAAACACCTACGAAGCAGATGAAGTCTCACCCAAGGTAGAGGCAGAGGTGGTTGCAGAACTCTAGTGTCTGCAACCTTAGCTAGGACACAGATCTATGATTGTAACACCTTGACAAAGAACTTAGAAATATAGTTCATCAATGTTTAACCAGTATCTACTTCGAAGGTAAAACCCTAATTACATAGCATCACAATATTCAACTAGATCTAACATCTAACAACACTTAGCATGACGAAATAGATTAGATATAGCATATTCAAGCACTAAGCACATTCACACAGGTCAAATCCAACATTTACACTCATTCTAAAGGACAAAGCAACAACAGATCTACCTATTATTCATCTATATCAAATCACTAAGCAAGTAAATACATAAACACATAAACACATCGCACAAAGCATTCACAACATAGGATGTGCGTGGTTCACCCCCACCCTGAGGCTACGTCCAGCAACTCTTCGTCTTCTTTATTATATTTCTTCAATCTTCTTGCATGCGCAGAGCCTTAAGATCAACTTCATAGAGGATAGGAGATTTGCCACTCATCTCTAGATCCTCCTTCCCCAAGATAGGCGATGCAGGAGCATCGTTGGCGAGCGCATAAAGGCAGGACCACTCTGCACGTGGGAGTTCTTCCAGAACCTCAATGTTGGAAGTCCAGTAGGTTTTTCGACGCACGCCTGAACTCAGCACCGGAGAAACTCTAAGACACACTTGAATGCCGGCTCTGTATTGAGACTGGTCTAAGATAGGAAGTAGATAAGTAAGCAGGGGAAACCCTAAAAATCCTTGTGAGTTAAATAGAGGTTTTGTATGCCCAGATAGGGTTAGTTGAAATACAGAGGGAATTTAGTTGTAAGAGAACTGCAAGTTAGCAGAAAATTTCAAGCTTTCAAAGCTATTGTAATTTGAATATGTTTGTAGCCATTTTTCACTTGTGAATATAACAGAGAAGAATTGATTCAATGCATGGTGTGTGAACAATGTTTTCAATTTCCTGTCATTTCTTTTTTATGAACAATTGAATGAATCTCAATAGAAGAGAATGGAACTATGAATGTTAGTTTTTCAGTTTCAATTGTTTCTCTTCATTTGAAGCTCTGCAAGGTCTACATTGAGTTAGAGGGGAACGCCAGGAGATCATGAGGAATTTATCTGTAACAAATCCCTTTGATATGAGTTATCAAAATCCCTTAGACCCAAGGAGTTTGTGGAAAATCAAAGTCTATACAAGACAAAGATTAGAAGGAATAACACTTTATGTAAGTGTTAACGAGATCCAGGAATCCCATTTCCCAGGATGAGTGAAGGGTGAAACCTTCGGAGACTTATAAAATATTCTAAGTCTGAAAGATCAAAGCTCAGGAGATTCGGTGCCAAGAAATTTCGTCATGACTAGTCAAGGACCTGAACGGGTGATGGAGATCCTTCGAGGAGGAAGTGCAGATAGTCGTAAGTCATTGGACCAAGTGAAGCCGTGAAAAGGATAACGACGTGAGTTATTCAATTCTCAAATCTCATGAGGGATAGAAGTCATCGATGCAAGGGAGATATGGACCATTATTCCATTTCTTGATATCGGGTATCACTGGTTGGAAGGACAAAGGTCCTTGACTTCCAAAACCCTGAAACATGAAATCGTGATTCACGAAGACGAGATATGAGCCATCAGATCGTGGGAAAATTAGGACCGTCAGATTGCAGCTCCGATATATCACCCTTTTGATCATCAAGAGAATGAGTGAGTGAACTTCGTGAAGTATGAAGTCGTGAAACGGAAAACGCCGACTTGATCGCAGTCATTGGTTAAGGGAAGATTTGGACCGAAGATCCCAAACCATCACGATTTTGGATTTCGGGACTTGTAGGACTCATACGCCTTGCATCGCAAAGTCCTGACATTGCGAATCACGACGCGTCTTTGTCATAAAGCTTGTGGTCATGACTATGTGGTCACACGAGTAGAGGAAGGGGAGGATCTAATCTTCGTTATCCCTCCTCGGGGTTTTGGGACTTGGAGGGGTCGAGGAGTTGTTGCACTGAAAACCCCGAAGTCGCAAAACGTGACTCACCTTTTGTGATAAGTCTTTGGTTGTGCCTATGGTCATGTGGAGTGGAGGCTCACACCTAGTGTTGGTTTACATGGGAAAAACATAGAAAAGGACCTGTGGATTTAGTGTTAAAGGTTCCAGTTCGGAACAAGGAGAGCCATTTCAACTCCTAAGTCAAAGATCCTAACTGGGAGGTCGCGCGACCCTTAGGAGAGATAGGGGGTCTACATCAGGTGGTATCATAGCATAAGTTCTACGTCTTTAGAATTCAGATGAATGAAAAAGAGAAAAGGAGGAGACAGAGAAATGGAAGTTGTACTCTGTGTGTGATAGATAGTCAACACAATGCTGCCAAGGAGACGAGGAGAGGCACCTTTATCCAACCATGTTGTAGAGAGGGAGATGCAATAACTTCGTGCAATATTTGAGACAATGGAAGCAACGCAGAGAAGAGCACCTGATGCTGGAGATGTCAGCGATGCATAAAGTGAAGAGGTTGAGGGTGAAGAAGCTAAAAGAGAAGATGTTGTTGAAGAACGCTTGTTGAGAGTAGTTGCCAGATTGGGAGGCAGCGCTAAGATAGAGGTTCCCATGTATGAGGGAAATCTATATGTTAAAGAACTATTAGATTGGATAAGATCCATGAACAAACATTTCGACTATGAAGACGTTTATGAAGAGAAGAAGGTGAAACAGGAAATCACTAGGCTAAAAGGACATGCAGCACTGTGGTGGGAGGAACTGCAGGCTGGGAGGAGAAGTAAAAGAAAACAGAGGATAAAGAGTTGGGACATAATGGTAGCCAATTCGAAGGCTAAGTCCATACCCAAGGACTATCATATCAACCTATTCAGGAAGTTACAAAACCTGATACAGAAGGGGATGATGGTTAAGGAGTACACCGAGGAGTTCTACTGACTGAACATCAAAACTGGACAAAGGAAGAGAGATGAATAAAAAGTTTCCAGATATATAAATGGCTTGAGATATGAAATCTAGGATGATTTTAGCATGATGATAGTCAGGACCATGGAGGATGCTTATCAATTTGCACTGAAGGCAAAGAAGAAGTTGGCCAGAAAATAGAACCAGCGAGTAAGAGGTAAGAGTCTAGCTCCAACCAAAAACAAGGGAGTTACCCACAATAGAACACATCAATAAAAGGATGAGGCTAATAAACCACACAGTCACTCGGAACGAGGAGGAAATTTCTGAGGAAGGAAGGATGGTGGAAGAAACTCTTATGGAGGAAGAGGTAGAGGAGGAATAAGATGTTATGCTTCTGGAAAGACAGGACACATGTCTTGGGAATGCCCCAAGAAAAATAAGAAAGGAGGATGTGAAGCTCACATTTCAGAAGCATAGTGAAGAGATGTTTAAGCAGAAGGAGCAGAGGATGGAAGATCCCTAATGTTGAGGAAGGTCTCTTAAAACCAGAAGAAGAGGTTGAGAAACCAGTGCAGAGGAATAGTATTTTCAGGACAGCCTGCAAGACTAAGAACAGAGTATGCAAGGTGATCATTGACAGTGGGAGCATTGACAACCTAGTATCCACATAGATGGTGGAGAAGTTGGAGCTGAAGACAACTGCACACCCAAATCCATACAAGGTCTCATGGTTGCAAAAAGGACACCAGGTAATGGTTACTGAACAATGCCTGGTTGAAATTAAAATAGGAGTTTATAAAGATGAAATCCTATGTGATGTAATTCCTATGGACGTGTGCCATATTCTGTTGGGAAGACCATGGAAGTTTGGCAGAGATTTCATTCATGATGGGAGGAAAAATACATATACATTGGAGAAGAATGGTGGAACACATATGTTTCTACCAATAAAAGAGAATAAAGTGAAAGAGGAAGCTATCACCATCATACTTCTCATGAGTGGGAAAAAACTCAAAGAAGTCAAGGAAGAACAGGAAATGCAGTTTTTTGTGGTAAGGAAACCCAAAGCTATCCTTACAAGCACATCAATGGATGAGATGCATGAAGAAGTTCAGGAGATATTGGATATTTTTTCTGATATAGTGGTGGATGAGATGCCAAACTCATTACCACCCATCAGGAGTATCAGTCATCATATCGACTTGATACTAGGAGAAAGTTTTCTGAACAAAGAAACGTACATATTAACACCTCGCGAGAATGAGGAGGTGAAGAAACAAGTCCAAGAATTGCTAGACAAGGGTTTGGTCAGAGAGAGTTTGAGCCCATGCGCAGTACCAACCGTCTTGAGCCCAAAGAAGGATGGAGGATGGAGAATGTGTATATACTTGAGAGCCATTAAAAAGATCACCATCAGGTATAGATTTCCTTTACCAAGAATGGATGATTTAATGGATTGCTTAAGTGGAGAAAACTTCTTCTCTAAGATAGATTTGAAAAGTGGATATCACTAGATCAGGATGAGAGAAGGTGATGAATGGAAAACAACCTTTAAGACAAATGAAGGTCTGTATGAGTGGCTTGTTATTCCATTTGTCTTAACAAATACCCCGAGCAATTTTATAAGACTGATGAATTAAATTATGAAAGATTTCATTGGAAAAATTGTGGTTATATATCTGGATGATATATTGATATTTAGCAGGACTAAAGAGGAGCATTTGAGGCACCTAAAATTAGTGACAATGAGGCTACAATGAGAGAAGTTGTTGATAAATCTGAAGAAGTCCTCTTTTGTGAAGACATAACTCATTTACTTGGGTTTTGTGATCTCTTCAAATGAATTGAAGATGGATCCAGAGAAGTTGAAAGCGATTAGAGAATGGTCATCACCAAGAAGCATGTTTGAGGTAAGGAGATTTCATGGATTAGAAAGTTTCTATAGGAAGTTCATTAGAGACTTCAGTGGAATTCGTGTGCCAATGATGGATACAGTGAAGAAGAAGCACAAGTCATTTAAGTGGACAGAGGAAGCCAAGAAAAGATTCAAAATAATGAAGGAGAAAATAATAGAGCGACCAATTCTGGTCTTGCCGAATTTTGAAAAGACATTTCAGGTGATATGTGACGCAAGTGGAGTTGCAATTGGAGTAGTCTTGAGCCAAGACAATAGACCTGTTGCATATTTTAGTGAGAATTTGAATGAGACCAATAGGAATTACTCCACATATGACAAGGAGTTTTATTCCATAATTCCATCCTTGAAGAAATGGAGGCATTATCTTGTGCCACGAGAATTTGTCTTGTGTAGTGATAACCAAGATTTACAATTCATAACCAGAAAAGAAAAATTGAATCAGAGGCATGCAAAATGGGTTGAATTTATGAAAATTTTTACTTTTTCCATAAAACATATTGTTGGGAATGCTAACAAGGTTGTTGATGCATTAAGCAGGAGATGTTTAATTTTGCAGGAATTCGAGGTGAAGACCATGGGGTTTGAACACCTTAAGGATATGTATTGTGATTATACGGACTTAAAGGGAGCATATGAAGCATGTACAAACAATGTGTTTAGAGATAGAAATTAGTGGACCGAGTACATGATTCAGGAATGAGAGTTTTTCAAGAGAAATCAGTTGTGCATACCAAAATGATCAATGAGGGATAATCTTCTGAAGGAGAAACATAGTGGAGGATTGGTTGAACATTTCATCCATGAAAAAGAATTTGCACAATTGAGAAGTTCATACTATTGGCCAAGTATGAGAACAGAGGTGATAAAGTTCATGAACAAATGTAGAATATTCCAACATGCAAAGGGGAAAAGACAAAACACTGGATTGTATCAACCATTGTCAATACCAGAGAGGCCTTGGGATGTAATAAGAATGGATTTTGTGTTGGGATTGCCAAGAACACAAAGGGGATTAGATTCCATATTTGTGGTAGTGGATAGGTTTTCAAAGATGGCACATTTTATCCCATGCCAAAATACCAATGATGCAACACATGTTGCAAACCTTTTTTTCAAGGAAGTTGTGAGACTTCACGGCCTACCCAAGAGCATTATCTCGGAAAGAGACACGAAATTTGTTGGTCACTTTTGGAGGACGTTGTGGAAGAATATGGGGACATATTTTTCCTTCAGATTATCTTATCACCCTCAGACAATTGGGAAAACTGAGGTGGTAAACAGAAGTGTAGGAAATTTATTGAGGAGTTTAGTCACTCAGCATCATACTCAGTGGGATCAAATTCTGCCACAAGCAGAGTTTGCATACAATGACTCACCAAACAGGAGCACTGGAAGGAGCCCATTCCAAATATTATATGGAATGCAACATAGGGGAGTGTCTGAGTTGAGAGACTTGGGATAGGGGGAGATCATGAGAACTGGAGCAGAAGATTTTGCTGCATAGATGCAAAAACTCCATAGCTAGATCAGAGGAAAGTTGCAGAGTTCTAACCAGAAATACAAGCGCAGAGCCGATAAACATCACAGTGAACTTCAATTTGAATTAGGAGATCAGGTTTTGGCACATCTCAGAAAGAAAAGGTTCCCTAGAGGAACATATAACAAGTTAAAAATGAAGAAGATAGGACCATGTAAGATCTTGAGGAAGTTTGATGAAAACGCCTATGAGATTGAGCTACTAGATGGTGTGGGCATATCGCCCATATTTAATGTTTTAGACCTATATCCTTACAAGAAATATGAGACAGAGGGATCAGAAGAGAAAGAAAATATCTAGTGGGAGAAACAAATGCCAGTGGTGTTACCCATGATTTTGGTCATCATGATGATGTGTTGATGATGGTGTACTCGGGCTCTTCATAAGAACTTTCTCCTAAGAAAAAGTTATTTTCATCTTTTCCAGAAAAACTCATTTTTGAAGACTGTTTGTAGGCTACTAGTATATTTTCCTACGAGAATGCATGATTCTCGCAGGCTACCTTAATCCAGGGTGTGAGAAGTTCGCACTCTGTGTAACTGCTAGGGTGTGAACTCTTTCTAAAGCAAGGAAAAAGATGAATTCTCGATTCTTCTAGAAGGGAATCTTCTAGAAGGATGAGATGGAATTCGAATGGTTATCCTAATACTGGATTTCCTGATATTTTGGGATCATTCTTATCCAAGTAACTAATTCATTCTCTCCTATATATTGAGGGAATTCTCATGAAAAAGGTTAAGCAAGGTTAAGCAAGATTCATTGGAGAATTAGTGAGAGAATTGTATGAAGGATTGAAGCTTGAACAACAGGCTAGGAAACTCCAGCAAGGATATCATAAAGGTTTTGATCTTCTTCATGCAAGTGAGAAAGTGTGTGTGTCGGAGCCAAGGGCCATCGAAAGGAAGTTTGCGACATCAAGGCTCAGGTTGTAATCTTTACTTTCCATCAATATGATACAGTAATAAGTCCCTTTCCCATAAAGCTATTTCCACTTTATTGTATAATTCCTTGATCACATACATAGATTGATCGTTGAATAGATTGTGCTTTCTTCACTTTGGTTGGTTTGTGTTGTCTTGGTCTTGACTACACGAGAGCACTAGAGCGAAGCGAGAGAAATAAAGACCGTAGAAGCGATAATAAGGTATGTCATTTGTTCTTGCCTCCTATTTAATTCAATGATCAAAATCTAGGGAAAGAGTCATGTTATGTCTTGCTTTGTTCTAGATCCAGGTGGATCTAGGGAGATCGGTTAGTGTCCACACCTATGGATTTATCCAATAAAAAAATTGGTGACTCCACTGGGGAACAATCCCATTTTCTTTATGGATTTTGATATTTTCTGTGGCCATTTGCTCTGGTTTCACTTTTCTCCTATTCTATCAATCTCTGAGTCTTCAGGATATCCTGATAGACCCTATGGGTCCAGAAACCTCTTTCAATTTTGCTTCATTTTTTAAATTTTTGATTATGTTCAGGAATTCTCACACTGTACTTCATTGCAGCCTGCAAGAATTGGTAGGGTTCGCACCCTGCCTTAAGGTTTCAGTGCGAGGTTCTCGCACCCTTCTCAAGGGTCACCTGCAAGAATTAGTGATTCTCGCACTGTGTAATACTACCTGCCTGCGAACACAATTTTTCAAAAGTTTGGATTTGAGTTTTGGTCTTTCCAACTACCCAGATCAGTTTGATTGCCTTTTATGAGTTTCTTGGACCATTGATTTATGTATTTCTTGTTTTCGTTTGCGTGCATGAACAGTTTTTGGATTTCAAGGCTTTTTCTTGTCCTTTGTGTCTTGACATTCGTTTCTTGAATTTTCTTGGCAAAACCATTCTCTCTGACTTCAGATTCTGAGTGTGTTTGATTAGTTAAGAACCAGTGATTGGTTGAAAGTTGAGTGCTTGGTTTTTCTCATTTTCTTATTGGTTTAAAAGATCATTTTCCTTTGCAAATTGAAAAGACTTAATTGGTTTTCTCTTTATTTTTTCTTTCATTGAAAGAGTTGATTGGGTTTGTTATTGCTTGTTCATTTGGGTTTTGACTTTTTGTACTCTCATTGGCATAGTGAGAGTCCTTTTTTGAAAAGTGAACAAAATGTTTTTCTTTCAAAAAATTATTTTCATTTTAGAAAACATTGAAAATCAAATTATTGCGATTGTTGAAGTATTTGAAAAAGACACAATAGAGAATTGTCATTTGATAAGTGCTTGTTTGCATTTTCATTTTAAAGGAAATTTTGCACTGTAGTTCAAAGTTGATCTGGAAATTTTTCTCTCTCTCCCATACATATGATTCATTGAACGAAAAGTGATATATTTCATTCTCATCCTTGCATTGTTTGGGTCAGAGTCATACAACATAAGCTTCATTTCCGTTACCTTTGAGTAAACAACAGCTCTTAATAACATTGCGTAATCATAAAATTTATCTAGTAACTCTTTTCTAGGGCTCTCTTACACCAACATTTAGCTAGGCTAGCGCTTTGGAGTAGGAAGAGAGATACACTCTCCAAAAGCACAAACACACAATAGCATCTTGTGTTAGGGAGTGATAAATTCCATTTGCAACATCTTGTCCTAGGAAGCCCTTCTCACACAAGGGTCAAACACTAGGTCGCATTGATATTGGCAGAGTTACTCACCCTGCTTTGTTGATATCAGTGTAGAGATTGCATGTATTACGGGGATCACTCGGAGATATACCCACAATGTTGAGTTGAAGACTTTTGAGTTGATTGTGGGCTAGATACCCTTCCCTTGTGTGTGGATCGGACTGTCAACTGTTCCCCCAGGTTTTATTGTTGTTGGTGGTGACCTTAGTGGCCTATCTTTCTAGGTTCTTACCCAAGGTGACTGTGGAGGGGAAAGTATTCACGGTACCTGGAATTGACGTTGACCAAACTCACTCGGGCTCCTTCGAGGGTATACCCACGATTATGTGTGGGAGCTTGCACCAGGGTGTAAGTCCGTTAAGTAGGTCATCAGCGTAACTTTTCCACCATAGCCCCGCCCCTTCTTGTCTTGTTGTTGTGACGTTGGATTTCATCACCAACTAGTGGCTTCGAAATTAGAAGGTCTTGTTTGCCTGGTGATTGCTTCCTAGATTTTGTTTACTAGCGCGTGTTGTTTGTTTATCGAAGTTGACCATAGGATTTTCTTCGCGAAGTTTGTCACTCGTTTACAATAGCTCCTCCAAGTCATTCACGTAGAATTCAAGGTTTATCTCCAGAGCATCTGGACGGTTCTCAACCCTTGCCTACAGGTACACCTGAGGGCTCTCCTCGACAAAGTGAAGGGCTCTCCTCGACAAAGTGAAGCCACAGTCGTCCCCACACCACAAGTGGAATGAACTAACTCTCTAGAACCTTTCTGAATTACCAATACTCGAGAGGATTTTCGACTTCACCCTGGTTCCGAGCGACCTTTTATGCGACTGAATTCTTCCGGAGACTTAGTTGTTACATCTTCTGGATCACCTGTTGGGCCTTTTCCCGGCATAGAAGGCCAAGATCCTTTTTGGTATGCAGGTGATTTCCGAAGGAACCTTTTTGGTCCTGGTTCGCATGTGGTCTCTGAAATCAACCCTCCAGTGTTTTATGAGACAGAGACTGTACCGTTGAATACCACTTATCACTTTATTGTCCCTGCCAAGATGGCCCATCTCACAAATACTATGACTGTCCCAACCGGGTTCACTGCAGTTGTTCTTGCTCCTATAAACACCCAGCGAACGCCTAATGTCACTCTGACACTACCACCCGGATACCATGCATTGAATGCTTCTATTCCAACACCGCCACAAACCCCATATGGTTCTCTAGGTGGTCCTTCTTTTCCTGGGCACCCTATTCCCGGTTTTATTCTGACACTCTCTTAATTTCCTTCTGGAAGACCTTTCTTATCTTCCACTATCAATCCAAATCCTAGTGGCACTATCCCATCCATTACACCAAACTTGCAGATTCCTGTTGGTGGACAAGGTGGTACGATTCAATTTCCTCTTACCGGACACATTCTAATTACTACACTACCTTCGATTGGAGCACAACTTCCAGTTGGAACTCCGTCTACGATAGGGGGACCAACCCCACCTTTTGGACAAAATATCTCTCCCTCTTTGGCCCAGTATTGGAATCAGATGATACAAAATTATCCTCAAACAACTGGGGGGTAGCAGTTGCCTGTCCCTACTATAGGCCAACCATATCCAGGTATACCAAATCCTATTTGGGGTACGAATGCTCAAACTCATGTCCCCGCTCAAGGTTACAATCCCTCGAGCTACTATCCTCTCCAACCACCACCGAATCTACCTGGGTCTTCCCATTATGCGCAGACTGCTTACGGTCCTACTGGTTTGTCGACAGGGCTTCCACCCCGAAGCCACCAGTACCCGCAGGTGAATCGACAGTTACCTTTTCTTGCTACTTTGGATTTGCCAGATTTGTCTAGGATTTTAAATGATCCTATTCGTCACTCTCCCCAATGGCCTGCTATACCATCCAAGCTTCCTTCGGACATTCCTAAATTCGACGGCAAAGTGGGAGAGGACCCAAACAATCACGTTATGACCTTTCACCTATGGTTCTCATCCAACTCATTGATGGATGAATCTATTCATTTACGTCTTTTTCAACTAACCCTTACAGGTTTTGTTGCAAAGTGGTATATTGAATTGTCGCGTGGTTTCTTCTCTGACTTCAATACCATTTCTATGGCTTTCCTTACACATTACCAGTTACTGATCCGTTATGATACCGGGACTGAGATTTTGACTTCCTTAAAACAAAACAAAGGCACTCATATATCTGATCACATCCATGAGTGGCGAAGGAGACGACGTCTCATTAAACTTGAGCTCCCTGATCAGTTACTGGCAGAATGGTTTACAAAATCATTTGTGAACGAAATCGGTAAGGAGATTTCCATGGGTGGCATAGTCACGGAAGAGCAGGCTATAAGTTGTGCTCAATATCTTGATCTTGTTTATTCACAAACGGGAACTCTTTATGATTTACTACCTGATTTACCTCATCCTTATGCTTCCAGCACTTCAACTACTCGAGCTGCCTCGCATGCAGCTGATGGTGTGATTGGTACTACTCAAGCTCAATCACATTCTATTTCAAGTACCAGCCCTAAGTCTTCTTCTTCTAATGTTCACAATTCTCCATCTCCTGCCACTTCCACTGGCAAAACTTCTGAGGTAAATGTTGTCCAATCTACCCCAGTTGCTAAAAACAAATCTAAAAAGGGGAGACGTAAGAATAAGGAGGGAAAAAATAATAATCAAGCAGAGAAAACTAAAACCACTCCTGTAGATGACCGGGATAAGCGCAAACCCCGATACCCTTGCCTTATCTGTGGTGATGATCACTACATGAAGGATTGTCCACGCCGTGTCGAGGTCACTAAGTTCCTTCAGGGAACCCCAAAACCACCTGCATCGGTTGTCTTGTCTCAACCCTTCCTGTCCCAACAACAGGTTCAATTGGTCATTCATGACCACCCATCCTATTCTACTACATCATATGTTTTGATGTGTACTGGTGATTCTAAGCAGAATAACGTTGCACTCACGACTCGAGCCAAAGATTATTCTCCATCTAAGGAGAAGGTTGATGATTTACCTCCTACTTTGGTAAAACCCTCTCCAGTGACTCCACCTACCAACGGTCCTCTTCATCTCGAACGATCGAGCCTCGACATAGTTCTGCGACCCCCCCCTGAGGGTGTCGTTCAGAAATCGGATTTCAATCCTCATGCTCGTGCGGCCCAGAACTACAACATTGTTGAAGATCTGGCCCAGGCACCTTCAACGATGTCATCCCTTGAAGTCCTTCAGACTTGTCCTGCACAACGGAAGGCACTGTTGAAAGCTATAGGTGGAATTGACCTGACAGATACGAATTTGATAGTCTTTGAATTGGAAGATCACATTCCAAGGTTACCCGCTCAACTAGCGTTTCAAATCCAAGTTGTTGTCTCTGACAAGAACATTTTCCAAACTATTATCGACGAGGGTGCCTCGACTTGTGTTATGTCTCTTGCTTGTTGGAAAGCCATTGGCTCTCCTCCTTTGAATGAATCCCAGAACACTCTTAAATCCCTCAATGGCTCTGGTTTTAAGCCTTATGGTGTTCTCCCTTCATTGCCTATCACGTTAGAAGGTAAAACGGTCCAATTTGAAGTAGAAATCTTTGACGCTCCCTGTTGACACTCGAAACTGAAATGGGTTGCAGCAAATCAATCCTGAGGCAACCTCGGACCACTTTGTATTGGAATTTTCCCTCCTCCAACCCGAGAGGGATCTCTCGAAAAATGTCACAATATGATTTTGAATAAGCGTGAAAAAGGTGGGAAGATTTATGGGTAAATGATGGTATTGGATTCTTTAGAGTTTGGGGGTAAACCAGGGAAATGGTCCCTTGGGCATGGAGTCAAATGAAAACCAAAGAAAAGAGACAATAGCAGAGATCAAATAACTTGTGGAAAGTGAGGCAAAGTAAGTCTATCTTTCAGCGCTTTGATAAATCATGATGCGGTAGCGGAAAGAAAAAGGAAAGGCCGATGTAGCAGAGAATATATGCAGAATTTTGGAAGTGTAGGTTGGTCTTACACCCGCTGATAACTGGTGCAGAGGAAAGACATCAAACAATTACAAAAAACCATAATCCATTCGTTATAGTAGTGGTCATACTAAAGTATAACGAAGCACATCAGTTAGAAGAAAACATTATGAAAATGATAACACATTATGACGGAATAAGGAATAAATAACATTATGAAAATGATAACACATCAATTGTGAGTAAGGAGCATATCAAATGAATTCCAAACTAATTTAACACAGCTGAAAAAGAGGAAAACATGTTGAAGGAATCGACCGTGATGAATCTCACAGTCTGAAGAAAAAAATCATCTTTATTATCTCATTCTGGTTTACAAAATAACTCAGCCATACAATGGAACCCCTCTTCACAGAGGTTTTCCCTCAGCATTACACTCATGCACCCCCTGCGCCCCCCGCCTCCTGTTACATCCCTCAGTCTTTTTTTTTAAAAGAAAGAACAAAACTCTTTGTGTTCCAGGAATCTGAAACGGTTCCTCTCCATGGAATTCTGTGAATGCCAGGTGCGTCTGCCAGCTTTTCTACAGGCTACTCGAACCGTTACTGACGTAGGGCAGCTAGTAAACATTTATTGGCTAGGCGTGCATAACCTGGGCGATACACTTGACAGAATCTTTCTGATGCTCATCTTTAGTTTGACAATTTTTTATTCTTGAGTGAAAACAAATGCAGGGTTTCCTTAGCAATTGCTAGTTGGTCACCTGTAATCATCTTCATGCAAACTCCAAGCTTAAGAGCTCACCGAATTGTTTCAGTTTTTTCATGTCGAGGAGGATCGACAATGGAAACAACCCACGTTTAAATATTCACACGATTTAGCCGATTCCTTTCAATGGTAAATGTTCACCCAAAAATCCATAGGAGAGGCATGACTGCGTTGTTGATAGGCCACAAGATCCACATATACCACTTCGAAGAGTATGGCTTGCAGCAAATGAGGCAAAACTCAATCACAAATGAAAAAAGGACAGTAAGCTTGTCATATGAGTTAGGTACACGAAATCAACTTTCTCCTTGCGTCCTTCCCATGTAGATTCATAGAGAGTATTAGAAGATTTGTCCACTGTTCCATACAGATAGTCATAGAGAGGCATGAAAAGATAGAAGTTGGTGTGCACTTGAGAATGGTGTAAAGAGTGAAATGAGGGCATGTACACGATGTATTTCAGAGGAGGAAAGATATTAAATGCCCACGAGGGAACAAACTCGAAATTGCAGTGCCCCATATTATTCATGAAATCGAACCATGTCATGTAGCCAAGCACAAGGCCAATGGAAGCAGTGTTGGTGATAACTACAGTGAGGGGAGCTATGGAGAACATGGCAGCATACATCAAATGTTCTGCAAATGGATGCACCACAGATGTAATTGGTTCTGTAACAAAAGAAGAATGGTGATACGAATGGTACAACCTGTATAGAATGTGATGATGCAAAGCTCTATGGGCCCAGTAATATACAAATTCAGTTGGCCCAATGTGAGCCAAGATTACAGGGATAAGACCTTTCAAATTCCACAGAGGGAGATTGGAAGCTTCTGGAACGAAGGCATGAATTGGAATAAACAAGAAAGCATACAAGAGAATATAGTCATCCAAGGTTCCTTCTCGATCAACTTGCTCAAACTCGATACTTTTGGATTGAATCTGGCGCTTGCTCCTTGCATTCTGATACCGAGAAATACTTATCCATAACTGGTTATGAAGGTATCGAACAACTACAAAGATGAGAATACCCAAGCTGAAATTATCTGCCTCCTGTCCTCCCAGGAAATTGGTATGAATAGCCTTGATCACCAAAGGTGCCAGGAGAAGATACTTCAAAGATAATGAACAACCTGTAGCAATGAAAACAACCTCAATTTCTCCTTGCTTACATGTGGAACCGGAAAATACTCCATCTCCATTAATTTAACCGCTTTATAATCAATGATCATTAATTGTTTACGACTCTTCAACGATTAAAGTATGTAGATTTGTGTGTATGATGGGAGTGGAACTCGATACTGGCGGCCTTCCTCTGTTGTCTCCAGAGATCGTCGGCGTTGAAGATACCATCGCCCAAGAAATTGTGCACCACGTCTCGATGGACTGACACAGAAGTGTGCCCGAACTCCTCGCTGTCAAAGACAGGTCTCACATGTAGGGGGTTTCGAATCTGTCATCTAGCTTATCTACCGCGACCTGTTGCAGTTGCACCAAAATAGCGTATGCTCCGTTAGAGGTGTAGGTGGATAAAGAGTGCCACCTGGTGGCAATGGAGACAATCTATTGAGCTCTGTGGGTGACCCTTGCCACTCCCACCAAGAGATTCTTGCAATGAAAATGTTAAGCAGAAATCACGATATGGAATATATCTTTGCTTTCCTGTTTATGAAACTTCTCGTAATACTCGTATTCAATTGAGGCCATTTCCAGTGAGTTAGATCATCTCCCTCACCTCGCAACAATTTTAAAATCTGAGTCATCCAAGGCCGAAGCCGAGGTGCTTGCCTTAAACAAAGGGCAGTAGCATGTCTCATCCTCTGCATTTCACCTTCATCATAAGCATCTTCCAGATTTGGATCGACTAGTTCCTTCATAGATCTATTCTCAAGTAATGGCCTTTTCCATGTCACCAGGCTCTCTTGGAAATTCATAATTTTAGTATCAATTGGATTTTTTCCAGTTATCATCTCTAGAAGAACCACCCCAAATGAGAATACATCTGTCTTCTCATTAACTTTGCCACACAAGAAATATTCTGGAGCCAAATACCCAAATGTTCCTACAACATCATTTTAGATGATGTGTGATGTAGTCGTTGAGGCGCATTTAGCTATCCCAAAATCTGATAACTGAGGTTCAAAGTCATCGAAAAGAAGAATATTGTAAGATTTCACATCCCCGTGAATGAAAGGCCGATTACAACCATCATGCAAGTAATTTAATGCTTCAGCAACTCCAACGGCCACTTTCAATCTTTCACCGGTTTATCCTTTTCCACATGAAGGTTCTCCTCAAGGTTCCCTCTTGACACAAAGTTATAGACAAGAAGGCATTCCTCACCATATATACAGTAACCAATAATATTCTTGTCTTGCAAGGAAGTAATAATCTCAACTTCTGAGAGTAGCTCGTCTTCTGCTTCCGGAGAAAAATTCAAGAGTTTTACTGCCACTGATTGTCCATCAGGAAGAACACCTCGGTAAAATCTGCTACATCCTCCTTTCACTTGTTCATGCCTATCAGGCAATTGTAGTGCCCACTCAACCACGGTCATTTTTTGGGCTTGAGTTTGAGAACTTGGAATATTTACCTGTGCAAGAGTGGCCATCCAGGAGATGATTCTGCCTTGAATTTCGGTTCTGAAGTAACTTGCTTATGTTCAACTTGTGTGGGAAACACAAAATACCCCCTCTCATCTTCGCCCGGTGTGATCTGGCTAGAGATATCAAAAGGTGACTGAAAAGAATAAGCTGAAGATAGTCTCCCTGAATCATAATTTTTTGATTCAAGGTCATGCTTCCCTTTGCCATCAACAGGATTGAAAAAGGAAACAAATGGTCTATCCATAAAGAAAGAACTAAGTCCATATGTTTCATAGGATTTTTTGTTGTTATGTTTAAGTACACTCATGGGTGATACTGCATGATCCGATTTCATATTAGGTACACTATCCTGGATAAGACTATCACTAGAAGATGATGTTGAGTCTAAAATACCTTCTATCATAGACAGATATCTTTGTAGAACCTTGCGACCCAAACTGCTCGATTTCCATTTTAAACCTTGCAAAACCCCTATCCCAATACCATTGGTTCCTGAGACGGGTAATGACCCATTCTTATGAAAGGCGACCTTCCTGTTGAATTTGGGTGAAAGTGCTTAAGTAACCTTGGAAATTTTCGATATCTGTTACAACATTGGCTCCCTCTAGGGATGGTACTTTCTCGTAAAGTGCCAAGAACTGTAGAACAAGTGCCTCATCCAATGGGCGACCTTACGCGAAAGCTGTAATTATGAGTTCTCCTGCCAGTGAAATCACCACCAGAAACTTTTAACGGAGTCACCAGAGCATGTGCAACCAATATTTGCCTATGACCGGCTGCTCAACCAGACCTTAGGACTATGACAATTTCATTCTCCCAGGGATATATATCAACTTCGAAAATCCCCGGCAACGACGCCACAATCCCTGTGTTCGGTGGTCAGTTCACTCGGTTGTACAGAGAAATAAGACTAGCATATACAGTCAGTGACCCTCAAAACCCAAACAACTTCCCTATTTACATTGCAGACCAAGATCTTGGAAATTGCATCTTGTCTTTTGATGATGGTCTAGATGGTTTTCCAGAGGAAACCGATACAAAGTGAGAAGGGTTAAGCCACATGACGAAAGATCTATGTAATACTGGGGTCTGGAAATTGTATTTTGACGGTGCTTTATCTTCTGAAGGGGAAGGTGTTGGAGTGCTTTTAGTGGCACCTGAAGGTAAGTTCATTGTTCCTTTCTCTTATCATTTATAGTGGGACATAGATTACACTAATAATGTATGCGAATATGAAGCGTTGATTTTGGGATTAGAAGATGCCAAGAAGCTAAATATAAATAACCTGGAGGTATATGGTGATGTAGAGTTAATAGTCAAACAAATAAACCGACAGTACATGGCCAAGCATCCCATATTAAGAACTTACAGAAATTGTGCCTGGGATCTCATGGAAAACTTTTTCTCATCAGTAAGTGTTCATTTTATCCCTCGCGCACAGAATTTACATGTTGATGCATTGGCAAAAGAAGCTTCAACCTTCTCTCCTCCCATGACCTTCAAACTGAAGTATCACATTGAAATTAGATACAAACCCTCTATACCAGACAATATCCGACACTGGCAGGTATTTGAAGATGAAGAACAAATTAAGAAATTCCTTGCAGCAGTAGGCAAATTCTCGGAAACTCATGCTGACCAACAAAATCAAAATGACTCAATGTGGATCATGCAAGAAGGGGAAAACCCTGAAACCTTCTGAGAAAAAATTGCGGATCATCGTATGTTGGTCCTTAAAAGCAATCAGATTCCGAAAGGATTGATTCCTTTGGAGAGACTTTTTGATCAGAACGATGTACCTGTAAAATCCACTTTGCAGCCCCAACCAAAAGAAGTGGAGGACTGTGATATAGGAACTGAAAAAGAATCTTGAGTGGTAAAAATATCCAAGTTCCTCCCTCCCAAAGAGAAAGTTAAGTATAAAGACCTACTCAGACAATATAAAGATGTTTTCGCCTGGTCCTATGATGAGTTGAGAACGTATGACACTTCCATAATTGATCACAAGATACCTTTGAAGCCTGGGGTCGAACCGTTTAGGCAAAAGCTTAGGCAAATTAACCCCATTCTGTTACCTGTGATAGAAAAAGAAGTTAAAAAACTCTTGGACGTGAAAATAATTGTACCTCTGATATACTCGGACTGGGTAGCTAACCTAGTCCCAGTCAGGAAAAAGAACAGGGAAATCAGACTGTGTGTGGATTTCCAAAACTTGAACAAGTCGTCTCTCAAGGATAATTACCCACTGCCCAAGATGGACCATGTACTAGAAAAAGTAGTTGGAGAAAACCTAATGTCTATGATAGATGGGTTCTCTGGTTATAACCAAATCACCATGAATGAACAAGACAGGGAAAAAACTGCTTTCACCACGCCATGGGGTACATTCATGTATGACAAAATGTTGTTTGGTTTGATGAATGCAAGGGATACATTCCAGCGCGCTATGGACATCGCTTTCGTAGGAGAAAGAGACAAGTTCGTAGTCATTTACCTCGACGATTTGACGGTTTTTTCTAAAACCGATGAAGAACACTTGATCCATCTGAAACAGACTTTCGAAAACTGCCGCAGGTTTGGTCTATCTTTGAACCCAAAGAAATCTCATTTCACTATGCGAGAAGGTAAGCTTATGGGCCATATCGTATCTAGATATGGAATCAGGGTTGATCCTAAGAGGATTGAAGCAATAGACAATCTAAAAATTCCCAGAAATGTAAAAGAGATTCAATCTTTCTTAGGTACAATAAATTTTTTATGAAGGTTTATCCCAAATTTCGTTGAGATTGTCAAATTGATCACAGGGATGTTGAAGAAGGACAACGGAGTAAATTGGACAACCGAGGCCAGAGCATCGTTCGCGCATATTAAAAAATTCATAAGCGAGGCACCTGCGTTAGCAAGCCCAGACTATCTGAAAGATTTTCTTAGCTTCTTGTTTGCCTCTGAACATACTATCGCCACGGTGGTCCTACAAAAGGATGAGGAAGGATTCGAAAATCCAATCGCGTTTTTTAGCAAGAGCCTTAGAGACGCAAAATGGAAGTATGACATAATAAAAAAACAAGCGTACGCAATGGTAAAAGCACTAAAAGCATTCAGAACTTATGTACTACATTCAAATATTATCGTGTACGTACCTACCAGTTCTGTGAAAGATATATTGGTACAGCCAGACAGTGATGGAAGAAGAGGGCGATGGCTCGCTAAAATCCAAGAATTCGACCTGGAGGTTAAACCGACCAAATTGATAAAAGGGCAAGGCCTGGCCAAACTCTTAGCTGAGTCAAATTTCAGAGCCCTTGATATCAATTGCCTACAGGAAAGCGACGAAGACACAGACCTAAACGAGATGAAGGAAGAAACGAGTCCAACCCAGATCGAAGAAAAGTTCATATTGTCATGCTGGTATAAAGACATAGTGTTTTACTTGCTGAACCTAAAATGCCCAAATGAACTAACACCGTCCAAATGCAGAACTTTAAAACTCCATGCAGTCAAATATTGTATCGCCGAAAGTTAGCTATACTGGAAGGATCCGCTCGGTTTCCTGTTAGTCTGTTTAGTCGAATCGGAAACTCAGCAGGTTATAGATGAATTTCATGAGGGAGTCTGTTGGGGGAATCACGCATGGAGAGCTACAGCTTACAAGATCTTGAGGGCTGGGTACTACTGGCCTAAACTATTTTTGGACGTCAATGCCAAAGTGCGTGCCTGCAACCCTTGTCAACTATTCACAGGTAAATAGAAGCTCTCGGCACTGTCGCTAGTTCCAGTCAAAGATGAAGCCCCATTTCAACAATGGGGTCTACACTTCATAGGAGAAATCAATCCTCATTCCAGTGCTCAATATAGGTGGATCTTAACAGCTATAGATTATTTTACTAAGTGGGTGGAAGCCATTCCAACCAAAAGGGAAATAGACTCGGTGGTGATCGATTTCTTGGAAGATAGTATTTTGTCAAGATTCGGTTGTCCCCGAAAAATAGTTACCGACAATGCCCAGGCCTTTAAATCTATGGCTATGACTAGTTTTTGTCAGAAGTATAACATCGTTCTCGGCCATTCCACAACATATTACCCCCAGGGGAATGGATTGGCCGAGTCATCTAACAAGAGCCTGGTAAATATAATCAAGAAGGTATTGGATGAAAATAAGAGGTCTTGGCATGTACACTTGAAATACGCATTATGGGCAAACTGCATAAGCACTAAAAGATCTATCAGCATTTCGCTATTTCAAATGGTCTATGGGACAGATGTTGTCCTACCCATAAACCTAGCGCTACCAGTCATGAAGATATGGCAAGATCATAACGAAGAACCTAATCATGTAACCAGGAGAATTAATCAGCTGATTGAGGTTCAACAACATAGAGTCGAAGTTGATGAGAAGATGCAGGAATGCCAAGATGATATGAAAGCATTGTTCGACCGCAAGGCAAAGGATAGGGAATTCCTCCCAGGCGATTTAGTGCTAATATGGGATGCAAGAAAGGAAGAAGTCGCGAAGCATAGTAAATTTGACCACCTCTGGTATGGACCATTCAGGGTCTCGGCTCCAGAAGGAAAAAATTATTTCCTACTAGAAAATATAGATGGAGAAGTCCTCAGCACCCCTGTCAATGGGCAGTATCTAAAGCATTACATGACGTAACAGTCGCCAGATAAAAAAAAAAAAAAAAAATTAATAAATAAATAAATAAATTTCATTATATATGTTTTTGTACATACATATATTTTCATTTAAACATTTGTTTTTGATTTTCTGTTTTTTTTTTCCGTTCATAAACTCTCGACACATTTCGAATAAGATTCATATTTTCTTTGTACAGGATTCTAGCTGCATACAAAATTAGCAAGAAAAGTAATTTGCAAGTCGGTGTCAGAAATAAATCGGCATAAAACAGGTGATACCTAAAGTATTTTCATATTGCGCAAAGAAAGTGAAATGAAAAGGTAAAAAGGAGCTTTCTCAAAAGCACATGTTATGAAAGACTCTTAAAGGAAACTGAGTTAACGTCATTCAAACTGCAATATCGTCTAAAATGTTAGATATTAGGATCATTGCTTGGCTTGATAATCTTTGATTTAAAATATTTTGAATGATACACTCAGTCTAAAAACGGGCAGTCAAAATGAACTATCCCCAAAGATATCTACAAGAGTCAGTCTCAAATTGTTTTGACCTGTATTTTCAGTCAATAAATCACTACCTGGCGCCATGCCTGTCTTCGGGTCTAACTTTTGACAAGCTACCATCTTTTTGTTTCATTACGAAGGAGTAAAATTTTTTCGTTTTAGCCTCATGAGTTTCAAAACAGATTGTGGAAAGGAAGCGGGTCTTCACAACTACTCAATCCCCTGCTAAACGAAGGAACGTTTAGAGCGATCCTAACTTTCCTAGGTTTTTCAACGGTATCGGAGGATTAAAGCTTGCTCAAACGGGATGCCCTTTAAAAGTTATTTTCCTTTTTTCCCTAAGAAAGAAGATGTTGTGAAGGTGAAGGGAAGGTAGGTACCGAGTAATCAAAGTAAGTTGACAGACCTCTAATGCAAAATATTACACAGATATCAGCCCTGATACAAACTGATTGCCCCCATCTTCGTGCTCAAAAAAGTAAATTACAAAATAGGTGGTGAAAGGATATTCAGAAATGATTGCCCCCACCTAGTCTAAGAGATGATGAAAAAAAATTCAGAAATGATTGCCCTCATCTCAGCATTTAAATGCATGAATATATTCTGAAGTGGTGAAAGGAAATTCAGTAAAAGGGGCCAGATAACTTCACCGGGGTACTGAACAGGCTCGCTGGTAGTGAAGCAATATCTGAGATATCTGTAAAGCTGTTATACATGAATATCACTCTACTCTGGTAACCAATGCTTTCTAAAACCTGATCCACATCCCAAACTCAGACGGGACTCCCTAGTTAAAAACACATAATCTCATTCTTTGATGCAAGCCGAGAGCCACAAGATCTGTTGAGTCTCCTAGGACTGTTTCCATTGTCTTAAAACATACCTAAATTTAGTAGTGGGAAAGGGAAAATTGTGAAAAGGACTACAGCTGTGTTTGGAAAGAGTATATGATTTTGAAAAAACTTTTTAAAAGGTAAAGAACGAAGTTCTTTTTCCCCTTCGACCCTCTTTTCTTGGAACCTTTCCACCTGATTGAGCTTTTGACTCCATTTACCCAATATTGGCACGTGGTCCACTGTTCTTCCCACCTCACAGGAAGGCAGGATCCCTAGTTGGAGCCTATGTTGGAGCCGCCCTTGTTTTTTAACCCGTCATAATTTTCATTTTCGATGCTTGAAATCTAAAGATGGTTTTCTTTTTCCCTCCGAGATATCGATGATATCTGAAGCTTGATCATGCAAGTAGCGATGATTTTTTCTACTCTCGAAACAGGTTCTACCTTGCATAAAAATGTTTCCTCTTTTTGTTCTACTTCGGGATCTCGCAGGTCGGATACTATAATTCATGTAATCTCCATATCCTGAGTCACGAAAAAGCGAAGTCGTTTTAAATTTTCACTCAAGATAGTAACGAGGGTAAAATTTTCTTAACTCATGATTAGACGTCGTCGAGGTTTCGCGCCTCGGCGTTTTCCAAACCAAAATTTTTATTATCATAGCCCCGATAGCCGAGAACACGAGATCCTTATTCTATTGACTCGTGTCAAGGTTAAGGGTAAAAGATAAACCGTGGTAAAATTTTCTCTCGGCATTTCGCCACTCGGCACTATCTTTTTCGAATGTTATATCATCTAAACCCCGACTCGTGAAATCACGATGCAATTATAGCTTGATTAATTAATCACTTAATACAAGATTATCTTCCCCCTAATTAAGCGATCCTATCGCGATCTCACGGTATCGCAGCTCAGCATGTGAATCTCCCAGAAACTTATCTTCGAAGCTCCGAATTGCGATATGGCGAATAAAATAATTATAAAATTAATCAAACCCCAAATCGAGATTACCTTTAATTAAACCAAAATCGGTCCTCGCAGTCTTGGGAGTTGGAGACTCAAAATGTTAAAGGAAAATCTTTGATATAACGAATAGCGAGAAATTGATTAACGTTGGGGAGATTGGATTAATTAAGCTAAAGCAAGATATATCCCATGTTTTGATGCTTGCATGATTCCCGAGGAATCCTTTCTCTCCATACGCCAACCGACTTTTAAACCGCCAAAAAATTTATGACATTAATGAGGAAATAGGGTAAATCTATGAATGTAAGATCGGATTTTCACGGCATAAATTTATTTCTAATTATGACTTGACAGGCTTGTTTTGAAAAGTACTGAGTTTTCAAATATATGTAAGAGCTGCTTTTCATTATAACCAATTCATTTTCATAGCACACAGAGCTCATTGCTTCTGAGTAAACTGACTTCTGTATGTATACGCAATTCTATCGCAGAAGAGCTAAAACGCAATCTTCAGCCATGGCCCCACGGAAAGCAGCAAAGGAAAATGTCAAGGTTTCGGGGCAAGGCTCAGATAATGTCTCTGATACTTCACCCCGAAATACCGACTCGGTCCCTAACTGGTCATATGTTTCAGACATGCTGCAATCAGAATTGGTGGATTATTCTGACGACTCCGACGACAACAAAAGAGACGATATAACCACCAAATACAAAATAGTTGTCCAATCTGGAATACACAGGGTAGCATCCAGGCCATGATTGCTTCCATATTACGACATGATCTGATGGGCATTGGATCACGTGGACATACCAACCAGGACTATCATGAATGGGCAGCGAGTCACTGTCGGGACTTTTAGGCCAGAGCATCTACAAACAATGTATAAGCTACCCGCGACGTCCAACTACACATATGGCATCGGGTTCTTAGAAGAGTTCAAGGAGAAGGAATGTGTGCAGTACAATAAGACCATGTCCAGTTTGATAAAGGATTGGGTTTCGAACACTGCAAAGTTCAGAGCTGATGCCAACGACATTTATTCAATCGCTTCGTTAGAACCACATTATAGATATGTGGCCATGATGACATGTCAGTTATATGGTAGAGAAGACACAACACATTTTTTCCTTGCGTGGGTGCCTCTTATGTTTCGGGTTGCATAAGGTTGTTCTTTTTATTGGGCAAAGATGCTTTCGGATAGCTTGGCCAATCGGGTCACAGAGTATCGGGAGCAGAAGGAAAATGGGAGGTCGTCCTCGTTCTTCATGTCCGCATATATTATGGACGCCATTTGTTCTATGACACCATTTCCATTAATGAGCTGGGTTTGGACTCCGGCCGAAGACAAACCCATACATGTATACCACGAAAAAATATGGGAAAACAAAGAAGAAAATTTCGCTTATGAAATTTTTAACTAGGTGATGGTGCTCCTGCACGTCGCCATTTTTGGTCACCCGCCACCTCGTATCTCGGACAGCATAGCGGAAAATCTGAGCAGTATAGAGGACTGGTACGTGGAGGCGTAATTTTCATACCTTAGATTTTTTAGGGTCTATGTTCCCCCGCATGTGCTGCCATTTTTCATTCCTGACAAGCTGGCTTGTCGCGAGGTCGCCCAGCAGACGGTAATTGGCGGTGTAAGTAAAGAGCTCAAAGGGTATTCTAAGAAGGTGTGGTTTTATTTTCCCATTCGCTTGAATTCTTATTCTTTATTAGATTTCGGGCATGCCAAAGCCGAGGCTACTTCCCTAGAAGACCTTAATTTGGTCTCCACCGAATACAAGAAGCACAATCCACAGAGAGTCATGATCAATCATTTGGCTAATTGCGGGCTCAAAAGATTTGAACATGAGAATTCACCCTCGGATGACATTTTTCGAGGAGCGAGGTCCTATGAGGAAATTCTAGTCCGGATAAAATCCTTGGCACCCGAGGATAGAGCCGAGGTATTGAAATTTCAGGAACACAGACGTAGTTGTCTCCCCGTTGTATTGCGAGGTGAGGGTCCAGATATTTCGGAGACGAAACAGAAGGACGCTGAAGGTTCTAAAGATGCAACTCCTGACTAGGGAAAATGCCAAGATGAGGAGGAACAGAAAAAGGATCCAGAAGCAGAGGAAAAGACTCTGGACCCGCCAAAAGAACAGACTCTAGAGACCGAGATAAAGACCCCAGAACTACCAAAGAAGCAGAACCCAGTCGATACCCCAGGAAAATCGGCAAAACAGATAGGAGAACCCATCACATATGTCACTCCCTTACAGTCGACGCAGGGAAATATCGAAGAAGGATGGATATTCAATGAGGAGCTAAGGCCCATAAGAGTAGAATAACTCCCTCCAAACGAATTTTTCTTTGATAAAAAGAGAAAAGAGGTAGTAAAAAGGGAATTCTACCAGGAGGGAGAGTCTATTGCTAAAAAGTATAAAGTGATGACCGATGGAAAAGATAAAAAGAATGAGAAATTCTCCACTGAAATCGCAGGGACGCTAGGAGCGTATGCCTTCAAACAGAACAAAGGCACTCATATATCTGATCACATCCATGAGTGGCGAAGGAGATGACGTCTCATTAAACTTGAGCTCCCCGATCAGTTACTGGCAGAATGGTTTACAAAATCATTTGTGAACGAAATCGGTAAGGATATTTCCATGGGTGGCGTAGTCACGGAAGAGCAGGCTATAAGTCGTGCTCAATATATTGATCTTGTTTATTCACAAACGGGAACTCTTTATGATTTACTACCTGATTTACCTCATCCTAATGCTTCCAGCACTTCAACTACTCCAGCTGCCTCGCATGCAGCTGATGGTGTGATTGGTACTTCTCAAGCTCAATCACATTCTGTTTCAAGCACCAACCTTAAGTCTGCTTCTTCTAATGTTCAAAATTCTCCATCTCCTGCCACTCCCACCGGAAAAACTTCTGAGGTAAATGTTGTCCAATCTACCCCAGCCGGTAAAAACAAATCTAAAAATGGGAGAGGTAAGAATAAGGAGGGAAAAAATAATAATCAAGCAGAGAAAACTAAAACCACTCCTATTGATGACCAGGATAAGCGCAAACCCCAATACCCTTGCCTTATCTGTGGTGATGATCACTACACGAAGGATTGTCCACGCTGTGTCGAGGTCACTAAGTTCCTTCCGGGAACCCCGAAACCACCTGCACCGGCTGTCTTGTCTCAACCCTTCCTGTCTCAATAATAGGCTCAGTTGGTCATTCATGACCAACCATCCTCTTCTACTACATCATATGTTTTGATGTGTACTGGTGATTCTAAGCAGAATAACGTTGCACTCATGACTCAAGCCAAATATTATTCTCCATCTAAGGAGAAGGTTGACTATTTACCTCCTTCTTTGGTACAACCCTCTCCAGTGACTCCACCTACCAACGGTCCTCTTCATCTCGAATGAACGAGCCTCGACACAATTCTGTGACCCCCCCTAAGGGTGTCGTTCGGAAATCATCTTTCAATCCTCATGCTCGTGCGGCCCAGAACTACAACATTGTTGAAGATCTGGCCCAGGCACCTTCAGCGATGTCAGCCCTTGAAGTCCTTCAGACATGTCCTACACAACGGAAGGCACTGTTGAAAGCTATAGGTGGAATTGACCTCACAGATACGAATTTGATAGTCTTTGACTTGGAATATCACATTCCAAGGTTACCCGCTCAACTAGCATTTCAAATCCAAGTTGTTGACTCTGAGAAGAACATTTGCCAAACTGATATCGACGAGGGTGCCTCGACTTGTGTTATGTCTCTTGCTTGTTGGAAAGACATTGGCTCTCCTCCTTTGAATGAATCCCAGAACACTCTTAAATCCCTCAATGGCTCTGGTTTTAAGCCTTACGGTGTTCTCCCTTCATTTCCTATCACGTTCGAAGGTAAAACAGTCCAAGTTGAAGTGGAAGTCTTCGACGCTCCCCTTGATTATAATCTTCTGCTTGGACACAGCTGGATCGATTCCATGCGTGCAGTCGTGTCAACACTTTTCTGGGTAGTACGTTTCCCTCATCAAGGAAAGGTTGTTACCATCGACCAACTCACCTTCTTCAATTCCGATACTTGTACTGGCAACGTGTCGTTTATTGCTAAAACTTCGCCAGGTTATGAAAATGTCAGTGTAGGCCTTTTAAAAGACTCCTTGTTAATGGGTACTTTCCCCATTCAACCACCTGATGTTCCCCACCCATCAGTTGCTTCTATCAACATGATTTCCGTCGTACCTCATGAACTTCCTGTGTCTTCCGACCCTTGGATAGTCCCTGACCTTGGAAATAATTTTTGTTTCGGCGACACCATGATGTTAAGTCTGATTGAATCTGCCTATCAGGCCATTCAATCAGCAACACCTTCTACCCCCTAGCTTGATGAGTTGTCTCTCGATCCTTTTCGTGTTATTTTTCCCACTAACAAGATGATCATGTTCGTCATGGAGGACACTCCTTGGGACGATGGGCATCATCGTTCCATACTCTTTCTGGAACAACACACTCTTGAGAACTACCAATGGATTTCGACTCTGTCGACCGTTGTTGTCATCTCGATGGTTCCCGCGACTACACACGATGTGTTTTCTGAAGGGAACTTAAGTAATATTTCGCCTACGATTCCCATTGACATATCCATTAAACATGGGATTGTCGAAACTGTCCATATTGGAGCTTCGTGTTCTTCCGACGAAATTGTCACCTATATGTCTCTATTCAAAGAATTTTGTGACATCTTCGCCTGGAGCTACGAAGAGATGCCAGGTATCGACCCTAAAATTGTTGTACATGAGATAAAGATATACCCCGGTGCTAAACCCGTCCGGCAACGCCTTCATCCAGTTCACCCACGTAAAGCGACTGCTATCAAACTTGAAGTTGAAAAACTTTTGAAAGTCGGTTTTATTTATCCGGTGGCTCTTACAGAATGGGTTTCCAATCCTTTCCTGATTGAAAAGAAAGGCGGTAGTATTCGTCTATGTGTTGATTATCAGGATATTAACAAAGCTTGTCCCAAATACAACTTTCCTACCCCCTTCGTCGATCAGATTGTCGATGATTGCGCCGGAAGTGAAATCTTCTCCCTCATGGATGGTTTCTCTGGCTATAATCAAATTAACATTGCTCCCGAGGATCAACATAAGACTGCCTTTATTTGTCCTTCGGGTACTTTTGCCTATCGGAAACTCCCTTTTGGTCTTAAGAATGCGGGCGCAACTTTTCAACGCGCTATGTCTTATGCTTTTCATGATATAAATCATATGGTTCAACCCTATTTGGACGATTTACCAGCTCATTCTATGCGCAGAGTCGATCACCCTACCCACCTCCGGGCTATTTTTATTCACTTTCGATTCTATTGTATACGTTTAAATCCTCATAAGTGTGTTTTTTGCGTAGAATCCGACCGTCTTCTAGGTTTTATCGTTTTGGGTCAAGGGATCCGGGTGGATCCTATTTAGGTTGAGGCGATCCTTAATCTCCCTCCTCCTTCTACACTGCGCCAGTTGCAAAGTTTGCAGGGGAAAGAAAACTTTCTTCGTCATTTTATCCCTAATTACATCGAGATCACTCATGGTTTTACGCGGCTACTAAAGAAAGATTCAGAGTTCGTCTGGGATACCATTTCCAACAATGCTTTTGAAGCTTTGAAGTTGTCCCTAACGCGAGCTCCGCTTCTCTTTCCTCCCGATTACAGTCGCGATTATTTCCTTTATCTTGTTGCCTCATAGTACACTATTGGCATGGTTCTCATTCAAGAGGATGATGCGCACGATGAACATGTTATTTACTACTTTAGTCAGAGTCTCACACCAACTGAAATCAAGTATCAACATGTTGAAAAACTGGCCTTGGTTGTCGTTCAAGCCGTCTAACGCTTCTGGCATTATATCCTCTCATGCAAGACTATAGTGATTTCTCATTGCAACCCTATGCAACATATTTTGACACATCAATTGCTAGGGGGAAAATACTCCAAATGGATTGTGATACTCCAGGATTTTGACTTGGAATTCGATCGCGCCAAGTCTAAGAAGTCCTTAGTTTTTGCTAAGTTGATATGCGATTTTCCTCACTCTGCAACGGAAAATGTAGCAGTTGATTCATTACCCAATGAATCTCTTCTCCTTATTAGCACTGACGATATTTGGTATGGGGATATCATTATATATATCCAAACCCAGACTTTTCGGCCTACTCTGTCTAGTACTGAACGACGTCGCATACGCTATCAAGCTCGTCAATACATTATCCTCGGGAATACTCTTTACCATCAGGGAATTGACTCTATTTTTCGACATTGTTTAACGTTCGACGAAGCTGAGAAAGCTTTGAATGACTGCCATTCCGAAGCATGTGGTGGGCATATGTCTGGGTATGCTACTTCCCAGAAGATCTTATGCACAGGGTATTTTTGGCCTTCTTTGTTTAACGACTGCATTATTGCCATTCAGAAATGCCATGCCTACCAGACCTACAACCAGAAAATTTGGTCACATCCTTCTCCTCTTCATCCGATAGTCTCAGTTGGTCCTTTTGCAAAATGGGGCATCGATTTCATGACATGTCACCCTCACTCGCTCGGGGGGCATGGTTACATCACTGTAGCCGTTGATTACTTTACAAAATGGGTCGAGGCGATGTCGACATTTGACAACACTGGAAATACCACAACCTTATTTCTTTTCAATCAAGTCATAGCTCATTTTGGTGTTCCCCAAGATATCGTCACTGATCACGGTAGCCACTTTAGGAATTTATGATGTCTGAACTTACGGAAAAGTTGGGTCTTCACCATGATAACTCAACGCCCTATTATCCACAAGCTAATGGTCAAGTCGAAGTGATTAACAAAGTTCTTATAACTATGCTTCGACGAATGATAGGGATTCTCAAAACAAGTTGACACACAATGTTGTTTTTAGCATTGCGGGCGTACCGGACATCTGTCAAGTCCGCTACTGGGTTTACGCCTTTTCGGTTAGTCTATGGTGTGGAATCCATTCTTCCTATAGAATGTGAGATACCCTCTCTAAATCTAGTTTTTGAACTCCTACCCAACACTTCTACAGAAGAAGAACGTCCATTGTATCTTATGCGATTAGACGAAACTCGACGTGACGCCACTCTAGTAATAGAAGCCCAGAAAAAATGTGTCAAGGCCCAATATGACAAGCATGTCAAGCCTCGCGTTTTCTACGAAGGTTATCTTGTTCTTCTCTATGAACAGGATCGAGATGTGTTAGGAGATGGAAAATTCAAACCCATGTGGCAAGGTCCTTATATTGTTTGCCGAGTTTTGGAAAAGGGAGCATATGAGTTGGTAGATTACGATGGTATCCCTTTGAGTGAACCCAGGAATGGATTGTACTTGAAGAAGTACTATGCATAAATCATCTGTGAAAAAGTACTTGTATTTTAATGTATCATACTTTGTGTGTGCTACTATAGCTTTCTTTTGTCGTTATCTGGTCTCTGCCCTTATGTGACATTGTGTTTGATTTCCAGATGTCGGAGTCTTTGCTACCCTATATTGGCTTCGTTGATGGTGCTAGATGTAGTACTCAGAACCTTGCCACCGTTGCATGGGCAATCTATGCCCCAATAATTGAACTTGTATCTTACGAGGTGTGTGCCTCAGTCGTGCGACCAACAACATTGCAAAGTATAACACCGTTATTGAATTATTGGTTGATGCTATCTCGCTCGAAATTCGTCATTTGGTTGTGCGACTTGACTCGCAACTTGTAGTACTACAGTTAAGTAATATCTACTCTATTCGAAGTCCTACTTTGTTATGGGTGTATTTGCGAATTCGTATCTTGGAACGTTATTTTGATCACATTGAATATCAACATATTCCTAGATGTCTAAATTCATTAACAGATGCATTGGTGAACTATGTATTGGATAGACATTTGAATCATTTATAAGTCAAACACAACAAAATTCACACAATATAAAGTAAACTAGTAGAATCCGTCTGTATATATAACGATGTAAAAGAGTTTTTTACAAAAAGTTTGTCCAAAGACCAAAATGTCAAAATTTGAATCTCATAGCTTCTACAAAGTGACGTCATGGTAACACACGACTGCTCTAGAAACCCTACGGAGCAGTCGACTCATATATGTTGATACCCCTATAGTATGATGTTGATCATGTCGTGGAACCTCTTCCAGAGTCATGTCTGGAATGTCTGCAGTTAGGCCCTCTAGATTTTGTTCTACCACTTGATAATCCTCAGCATACTATGGTGTTGTCGCTACCTCTCCTCGCCGCTGGATGGGAGAAGTGTCGGGAGATCTGTAAGTTCCAAGATCTCTGTTATCAACAAACGATTTTGTATTAGTCTTTGGACAAACATATAAAACAAAAACATTTGAATATGATAAAAAATTCAAAAAACATTTAAAAAGAGAAAATGTGTGTACTTCTTACCAAGGTCTCCCCACTGAGCATCCTTTGGTAATACCAAATCTGGATCTCCTCGGAAATCCAGCCCAGCATAAGTGTAGTCATCAACCATCAACATCTGAGGTTCAATCCAGTCAAAAAAAGTATCATCATATCTGATGATCGGTCCTGCTATGTGTCGGGCCATGAGCCGACACCATCTCAGCATCCGCAGATCCCTGGGAGCCAGTAAATTTCACTCCACCTGTAGCCTCAGTAATGAAACATGCTCAAGGAAGAAGGATACTAGCAAATATCCATACCTGAATTACTTCAGGTCACCCCGCCTACATTTGGTCAATTGCTTCTTTATACTGCGAAGCACAGCATCTGCCCAGTTGAACACTTGAGGCTCAGTACACTCAATAGCATACGGGAAGTAGCTCTGTAATGCCATATGAGGAGTAGAAATCCCAACCATCCGAGCTATAGTGAAAAGGATAGTACAGAGGGTCAAGTCTCGTACCCCCCAGATAACCACTTTTCCTTTCTTTCTCTCAGCCTCAGGAACGCAGTGTAAATTGCAATACTCACTCATCTTTAGCCCACCACCTATACTACCTGTCAGGCTCACATAGTACCCTCGTCGTGACAAACCAATCAAAAAGTAAATGTCCTCAATGTCTAAGGACAATGTGTGGACCCCCACATGAAACACCTGTTGATTCGGGTCCCACATACGCACCAGTTACTCTAGTAGTCTGACTTGGGCCCTCATGCCTGGGATGCAAAAGTACTTCAAGAGCCCACAATCTCTCAAAGATGATATGGTAGGTGGATGATTTTTGGCCATTGCATTGTCCTCTTCATGTTCCCTTTCACGCCACTCAAGCACCATGTTTATGGCCAATTATCAGCATAAGGAACACAATAAGAGGATTAATAACTTTTTTCATGCTTTGGATATTTTTCATTGGATAAAAATTTAAAAACAAATTTGGGCTTTGCAGTTCTCGCAGGTGCCCTGTGTGCACAGTGTGAGAACCTCGCAGGTGGATTTAGGCTCACCTGCGAGAAGGCATCATTCTCGCAAGCCCCGTATAGCCTGCCTGCGAGAATGGAAGCACGCATATAGGGCTTAGAAAATCAACTTAAAACTGAAAATTTAACCAATGAAATTGTAAATTTAAACCATGAAAATGTCAAAGACGAAGAGCTTACCTTAATGTCGCAGACGACTCGCTAAATGGTCTCTCATAGCTCTCACAAATTGATGCCAAACTTGGAGGGTAAAAGAGGGGTTTTTTTAGCTCAATAGTGAAAATGTAAAAATGGTGTGGTAAAAAGAGTATTTACTCCTTTTATTTACTTTTACTATATCATTTTGGTTTTTTATGATTATTTATCGATTAAACCCTAATCCCTAATGTCATTTTGAGTGTAATCCTTGCAGGCGTGATGACTTTGATGATCAAATACAGGGATACGGACATGTTTTTCTTTGTTATCACGTGTTTTTGATTGTTTTTTATGGTTTTTACATAAAACCTCAAGCATCGTTTTTGTACGTTCTTGTGCTCGTAAATACATGAGAACGTGATCGAGCATACTTTTATCACTTTTTTCGGGCTCAACAAGGTTATACGAAAAAGGAACCCCTAGAGTCTTCTTTAAGCTCTTTTCAGACTCTCTAAACATGAAAAGATCGTTGAGCGACCTTGCTATTTTCACGCTCGATAAAGTATTTGAAGTAAGCATCTGGTGAGCGATAATTTATCTCTTTTTTGGTCTCATCCAGACTATTTTATGAAAAAGGAACTGAGAGAATTCTCTTTTAAGTGTTTTTCCAAACTCTATAATCTTGAAAAATCTTCGAGTTTTCTATCTCTGGACTCATTAAACAAACATTGACAGACCCGTGATGGGACCGAACCACTCCTTCTTAGGTTTCGTTAAACATACTCTGAGGGACTCATCTGAAGGATGAGCTTACATTAACAAGCATATGTTATCCTCCTCAAGCTTGTGTAAAAATAAAAAGGTACTCGCCAGAAATGGTGGGGGAAAATTTGGGAAAGGGATATGTTTTCATCTTCGTATTGATTGGCAGTAAGTGTCGCTCTTGAACACGACACCCCCTATTCATCATTTGAAGCTGGTTTGGTAAATCCATTTGTCTCTCATTTGATTGATTACAAGGTCATTTCATGTTTTGTCTTTGAGTCAATGCTGCCAAATCATTGGTCGTGTCGTTCATATGTTCAAGAGAAGTCCATCTGAAACCTATATTGAGTTGGCCATTTGCAGTTATCCACTCTCTCTGTGTCCGCCTTCCCTATGTCCAGTCCAATTCACATCATACTCTGTTTCACCTTCAAAATCTGTTACTCATTTTGTGTCATTGATGGGGGATACATCAAGGCCCTCCTGTGATGAGTTTTGTTCCGTCGACTTCAGATCATTATTCAGAATTAAGACTTAGAAATTATTTGGTACCTTGGAGCTTGCATGCCTCAATGGCAGGTTTCCTCACTTTCGACAGTGGGTTTACATCATTGACCCCTGATCGAAAGATTCCATCGGATGTTCGACTTCAACTCATTTATTCACACTCGA
>ML801511.1:319358-344996 GCA_009831015.1 Picea engelmannii | reverse complement strand
TTAGCTGATTTGTAAATTAATCCCAGATTAAGGGATTAGGGTTTTGGTATCTACAGAATACCTAAAAACATTGTATATATTGTATGGCGAATGGTGAAATTCGATATAATGAAAATAAGAAAGGTTTTCCCGGTTGAGGGTTTTCAGTAAAAATCTCTGTGTACTCTGTGTATGAGCCATTGATTAATTTCTGTATTGCTTAAGAATCTATATGCATTGCTTTACTTCGCAGGTTTAAAACTTACAGCTATTTCCACTTTATTGTATAATTCCTTGATCATATACATAGATTGACCGTTGAATAGATTGTGCTTTCTTCACTTTGGTTGTTTTGTGTTGTCTTGGTCTTGACTGCATGAAGGCACTGGAGCGAAGCGGGAGCAACAAAGACCGTAGGAAGCGATAATAAGGTATGTCATTTGTTCTTGCCTCCTATTTAATTCAATGATCAAAATCTAGGAAAAGAGTCATGTTCTGTCTTGCTTTGTTCTAGATCCATGTGGATCTAGGGAGATCGGTTAGTGTCCGCACCTACGGATTTATCCAATAACATGTGGCATAAAAACCACACATGGAGAAATTTGTTGATCAGAGGATTGGAAAGAAGACCAGAAGGAAGACCTATTTTGAATATCTGGTCAAATGGAAGGGACACCAAATAGTAGACGCTAGTTGGGAGAATGAATTTGCTATCCAGAAGTAGGGAAAATCAGTGCAGGATCTCATGGACAGGATTCCATGAATTGTTTTTTCAAGGGGAGTACCTGATGCAGACCCCCTATCTTTCCTAAGGGTTGCGCGACCTCCCAGATATGATATTTGACTTAGGACCTGAAATGGATCTCCAGGTTCTGAACTGGAACCTTTAACACTAAATCCACAAGTCCTTTTATGTGTTCTTCCCCCACAAACCAGCACTAGGCACAAGCCTCCACTCCACGTGACCGCAGGCACGACCATGGACTTAGCCCAAAAGGCACATCACATTTCGTGACTTCAAGGTTTCTAGTGCAACAACTCCTCGACCCCTCCAAGTCTTGAAACCTCAATGAGGGCTAATGGAGGTTAGATCCTTCTCTTCCTCTACTCTTGACCATGGGATTTATCACAAAGATGCTTCACGATTCGCAATGTCAGGACTTTGTGATGCAAGGAGTCTAAGTCCTCCAAGTCCCAAAATCCTAAATTGCGATGGTCTTGGATCTACGGTCCATATATTCCCTTAACCAATGGCTATAATCAAGATAACATTTCGCAACTTTGTACTTCACGAAGTTCGCTCACTCATTATCGTGATCGTCGAAATGTCGATATATCGAAGCCCCAATCTGATGGTCCTGATTTTCCCATGATCTGACGGCTTAGATCTCATTTTCGTGAATCGTGATTTCATGTTTCATGGTTTTCAAAGTCAAGGACCTATATCCTTCCAACTCGCGATACCTGATATCATGAAACAGACTAACGGTCTAGATCTCCTCTGGATCGACAACTTATATCCCTCCTAAGCATTGAGAATTGAATAATTCACATTGTTATCCTCTGCACGGCTTCACTTGGTCCAACGGCTTACAACTATCTTCACTTCCTCCTCGAAGGATCTCGACTACCCCTTCAGGTCCTCGACTAGTTCTGGCCAAATGTCTTGGCACCGACTCTCCTGATCTTTGATCTTTCAGACTTAGAATATTTTTTGAGTCTCCGAAGGTTTCTCCTTTTGCTCCTCCTAGGAAATGGGATTCCTAGATCTCACTAAAACTTACATGAAGTGTTATTCCTTCTGAGCTTTGTCTTGTACAAACTTTGATTTCCCACGCACTCCTTGCATCTAAGGGATTTCGATAACTCATATAAAAGGGATTTCTTACAGATAAATTCCTCCCGATCTCCTAGTGTTCCCATCTGACTCGATGCACACCTTGTAGAGCTTCAAATGAAGAGAAACAATTGAAACTGAAAAACTAACATTCACAGTTCCATTCTCTCCTATTGAGATTCATTCACTTGTTTATAAAAATAGAATGAAACAAAATTGAAAACACTGTTCACACACCATTCATTGAATCAATTCTTCTATGTTATATTTACAAGTGAAAAATGGCTACAAACATATTCAAATTACAATAGCTTTGAAAGCTTGAAATTTTCTGCTAACTTGCAGTTCTCTTACAACTAACTTGCTTATGTATTGCAGCTAACCCTATCTGGGTGTAAAAAACCTCTATTTAACTCACAGGTATTTTTAATGTTTCCCCTACCTACTTATCTACTCTAAAACTTAATCTAATGTCTATCTTAGACTAGTCTCAATCCAAAGCTGACGTTCAAGCATGTCTCAGAGTTTTTCTAGTGCTGAGTTCACGCGTGCCTCGAAAAACCTGCTGGACTGCTAGCATTGAGGTTCTGGAAGAACTCCCACATCTAGAGTGGTCCTGCCTCTGTGTGCTTTCCAATGATGCTCTTGCATCACTAGGTTACAGCACAAAGCCTACATACAGTCCCTTACATCCACTTGCACTTAGCCTTGGAAACATACACAAAGCACTTATAAATGTTACTTTCACTCACCACCACTTACAACTAACTTGTCATTCTCACTTAGCCATTCATACTCAATACATTGCCTAGCATATATTTATACATTACAAAATCGGGCATAAACATGGGTAAAACCATGGGTCGACATCCCCATACCCATTACATAATCCCTAATACCAAAAATCCCTAAAAGGGGGCTGAGATCCTGCGATCTCCGCTTCGCCTTGTGCTCCGCCTTCAACAGCCTGTCGAAGTCCCAAAAATAGGTCAAACGTGACCAAGGATCCTCAAAACTTGGTCAAAGGCCAACAATAGTATTTCCCTCCTAATGTAATTCTCCTTGAATCCTATATGTATCTCTTGAAATTTCATGCAAGAGGTCATAATCCCTACAATCCTTCTCATCATACCCCACAGATTTATAGAATGTGAAGTAAAGGTTGGTAGGTGTCTAGACATATTTTTGCATGTAATAACATTCACGAGGGCGGTGTCGATTTCTACATACCTCGTACCAAGGTAGAGTAACCTAATTCAAAGGGCTCGGAGCTCCAAAGGCCAATTATTCATTAAATAGGGGACAATGCTCCTTGTCATGGACCTCTTATTTTCATCTGATACAATTAAGACCCTAGGTATTTTACAACCATTAGCCATCCCAAGTAAGTGTTGGGAGGATTTTTCCATGGATTTCGTCACACGGTTACGAACGTCTGAAGGAAAGAGTGTCATCATGGTGATTTTTTATAGATTGACCATGTATGCACACTTTTGTGCACTCTCTCATCCCTTCAAATCCAGTAAATTTTCCATTGCATTCATGGAGATAGTTCAAAAGCTACATGGAAGCCCAAAGATTATTGTAAGCGATAGAGATCCCATCTTCAATGGACATTTTTCAACAAAATTATTTTTTTGTTTCGGTACTCAATTGGATCATAGTGCATCCTATCATCCTCAATCTAATGGACAAACTGAGATAGTGAACAAATTTCTGGAAGGGTACCTTCATTGCTTTGTCTTTGATAAACAAACACAATGGTTCAAATGGTTACCATTGGCGGAATGGTGGTATAACTCTTCCTTTCATACTGCAACAAAAATGACACCATTTATGGAACTCTATGGATACACCCTCCTTCCATCACTTCTTCTCTAAAATAAAAATATAAGGTTCAAGTAGTGGAATATCACATCGAGCATCAACTACAAGTTCTCCAAATCGTAAAGGACAACATGACCATGGCACAGAATCGCATGAAACAACAAGCAAGTCAACATCGTAGTGAAATAAGTTTTGAAGTAGGGGATTGGGTGTTTTTAAGACTACAACCATACAAATAGATATCCCTCAAGCAATCCAATAAGGATAATAAATTATCACCAAAGTACTATGGCCCTTGTAAGGTGTTGCAAAAGATTGGTACTGTGGCATACAAATTACAATTGTTTGCATCTTCACGATTACACCTAGTTTTGCATGTTTCATTCTTAAAGAAGGTTATCGTTGACAATATCCTAGTTCAAACCATATTTCCATAACTTTACAAGGACATAAATATCATATTGGAGCCCGAAGCTATCACTGACACAAGAATTCACCAACTAAGGAATAGATCTATTTCAGAGTAACTCATTAAGTGGATGAAAATACCTGTTGAAGATTCCACTTGGGAAGATGAGTCTTTTATACAGAAACATCCAGAATTATTCAAGCATTGCATACAACACTTATATGAAGGGGAGGGGCATGTTAACCCCTAAATAGTGGCACATTACCCCTTAATTAGGGCATATTACATTAGTAATGTTATTTTATTTATGTTGGCTTGGGTCCATTAGTTGTAATTGTACCTCCTAGTCTCCTATATATGCCAAGGAGACCTTTTCAATTGGAATCATCTTGTATTTGTAAATTTGTATGGTGTATAATGAGGTTTCCCCCTCAAAGAGTATTATTATATGAAATTCTCTATTTTTCAAGGTGTTGAGTACTTATTCTAAGGTTCTTCTATGTTATCTTGGTATTTGGTTCATAACAAAAATTCTATAGAAAAGCGTGGGAAGTACAAGTAAACCCATCAGGGCTATGGATGCTCGATGGAAGTAGGTCCATGCTTGTATGATATCAATCTATCTTCTTCGTGGATATGGATGTTCACTGGCAGTGAATCAATGCCAGGAAAGAGAGTTAAAGAAAACACTTCGGTCTACAACAGTCAACCTAATTTTTTGTTGTGGTGTCACTCTCACAACTTCACAATGAATTTATGAAGTTTACCCAAATTAAAAAAAAAAAAAAAAAAATGATCACTTTAATTATGTGGAAGATCATTGATGATAGGTTCTTCTTTAAATTTTGCATAAATACCATTGAATGTGGGGTCCTTAAGTTGAATTTTGAATTAGATTTTAGAAAAGGAAAATGTTTCTTCTATCTAACTGAAGACGCTTTCTCTTTTTGGAATTCAAAGATAATTGGTTTTCTCTAGTAAGTCATCATTTGGTGTGGGTCATTTCACAAAAATCCCCCCATCTTTCTAAATTTTATGGGGCCCCAAAAAATTAAAAAATATTTTTTTTTGCTTTCTTTTGTGCCTATCTTCTACCCTACAATACATGCATCCTTACTTCTCTAAGGCAACCCAAGATCAACTCAACTCTGTTTCATAATCATGTTCATCGGAGTCCTTTTTTAACGCGTTATTTTAGACTTTGATCTTTGCACTCCGATCACTCTGGATCTTACTCTATTTTCTCTCGCGGAGCCCCAAATTTTGTAATTACCTATCAAACGCCCACGTCCCCCAAGTGACTTCCCAAGATTGGACTATTGACTTATCGGTTTTTCGATTCTTCAATGAGTTGTTTTTGTTGCTTTCGGTACATTAATGTGTTTCTAAGGCATGGAAGGAATCTTACCTTCAACACCATCCTCGTTGGGAGCCCTTTTAAGCATTATCTTATCACATTTCGAAAATAAAACTCTGATGACCTCTTAACCCTCCTCGTTCATGTCCCGCACTTTCTCCTAGGCCAAAAGAATGTTCTTCGATACCATTGTCATCGCAGCTCAAACTTTCCCATATACTTCAAGCCTCCGACAGCCAAGTCCTAAAATCCTATAAAGCACATAATTTAGTGTGCCTTTCTAAAAAAGAACAATGAACATGCATTTGATACCTTCCCCTTGGGTTCTAGTGTCTCCCTCATCCTGATTCACCATGATGCCAGCACCCTAACAGGTCCCACCTATTTCCACATCACTATTCATTTATTGGTGCATCAAGCCTACTTACTGGTCCACATGCAAGGGAATATACCTTAGATACCTTTCCCTTCGGAGTTCGAAAAAACCAAGATATCTCATAATCTGAAATCTCGACTCCGATAATGGTCTTACTCAAGGATTTAGTTTAGCACTTTCCTTGATGTTTTAATCAATGCATCTACCCTACTTAATAATATTTAATTATGGAAATGATGTGCATTAACGTGAGAAGCTAATATCAGATTTGGAAAGATCCTCATACACACTTGATTTATGGCATACTCGTGCTAGTTGGATGTGCACTGCAAGTTATAAAAACACACTTTTAGAACATATCTTGCACCATAAGTTTTCGAAACTCAATCCACGAAGTTCAAATTTTTGCTAGACTCCCTTGCTTACTAAGTCTTCTTTCTCTGTTACCTACAACTGCTTATTCACCGATAACCTTTTTTTTCTATTACTTAACCAGTTTTTCATTGTTATAGCTAATGTGTTATTCTTAATATAAGCGGATATTCATTTTAACGTGTTATTGCATATTAATTTGGTCTTTCATCATGGCAAGACAAAACCCTAAAATATCTAGGAGCTTGATGTACTTCCAGGGTGTCGCAGGGCTCGAATCATCATCTCATTTGGTCTAAACTTTGGTGGCTGACATAATTCCTCATACTAGCGAGGACCATTGCCCTGGATTTGAATAGATCTAGAGAATATTTGACTCCACAGATTTTCCTCAAGACGATGAAGTTTTAGAGGTGTGTCAGAATATCCTGAAAAGAGGTATTCACTGGGTAGCTTCCAGGCCTCAACTATTCCCATATAACGAGGAAACACATTGGTGTCTTAGGAAATTTGACACTTCCTCAGAAAACATCATAAGAAAGTAGGTGACAAGAGTATCTTCCCTTAGACTAGAGGATATTAGCTCCAGATATCACCTTCCCGCTCCTACCTGCTTGCTAAATGACCGTTTCGTAAAAGGATTCTCCTAAGTCAGCAAAGGGCTGACAAAACAATTGAAACATTGATGGTTAGAAGAGGATGAAACCCTTAAGCAAGGTCGGAATTTGATCCCCACCAACAGGCTTAAAACTCCTTACAAGTTGTCGGTGGCCATGCTCTGTCTCTTATACGAGGAAGAAAAAAGTACGCACTTCCAAATTGATTGGTTACCTTTGAAACAAACCGTCGTGAGAACAGTAAATATCTTCAACTAGGCAGATATCCTAGCCTTTAACGTATGTATGCATGTCATTTTTTCCTCGGTACATTTTCCTGAGATGGGATGGAATTGGGACCAAATCCAGTCCCCCATTCATGTCTATTTCTCCCAATTATGGAGTGTAAATTTCAAATATCATTTTTATGAAATTTGTAATTTATTCCTTGTCCCTCTTCACTCTATCCTTTTCAGCTTCCCCAGACATAGGGTATCCTTTGAGGATAGAAATGGGATGAAATGGGTCGTTGAATGGTTTTTCTACAAGTAATATTCATTCATCAGAGTTTATGAAACCACAGGGGCCCCACATATCTTGCCTTATTTCATCCTATACTGATTACTAATGAGGGAAATCGCATACCAAAAAATGGGGTCCAGAGTCACCACACTATTTCAAACGAGTAGTAAAATGTTGTGGCCAAACTTCCCTCTCAACATTGGAAGTTATTCCATCTCCAATGCTCAACAATAAAGGAAGGAAGTTGAGACCTTACATGAGATAATCCTATTCTCAAGTGAGCCTAAAGGCCATTATCCTCATGAGTTGGCTATCAGGCATTTCAGGTCTTTCTGCCTCACTCATCCAAATATTCACATTGTTGATTTTGAAGAGGATAAATTTAAAGGAGTACTCTCGTATGATGAATTCTTGCACCAGCTACCCCACGACGCGTCAAAGTGAGAACTTGATCCCAAGCAAGAAAACTTCAAGATGGAAACTTTAGATCAATACCATAAGTTGTGTCAGTAAGAAACATATACCGACAACACCAAAGAATAGGATAAGACACAAAAACAAAAGCACCTTGAGAAGAAAAGGCTCCAAGTAGTACAAGATTATCAAAGAAGGTAGACTGAAGAAAATATCAGGCTAAAACGTGAGTGTGGGACACATCAGGAAGCTCTACAGAAGAAGAAAGAAGAATAAGCTGAAAATTCAGCAGAGGATGAGGAAGTCGGGATGATAGTTAATGAAGCACAAACTAGGAAACTAGTTGAAGAAGCAGAGGCGAAGCAACTGGCCGATGAGGCTGAATCAAAAAGAAAATTTTATGAGTTTTTGAAGAATAATTTAAAGAAAACACTAGGTATTTTGTCGACACCAACCCTAGGCATTGTGAATATACCTCCTCTGGAGTACACCCGCATAAGGTCCATACTAGGGGATTCCTCCCTCTCCTCTCAAGATCTTAATTTATAAGGATTTGTAGTCGCCATTGGAGACTACTATTTCGACAACAGAACTAGAAGTATCGAGAAGAGATCAATGAAAAGAAAAAGAGGAGAAGACTCCAAGTCAAAGTCACATGTAGAAAGGATTTTGGAATGGAAGGTCAGTCCTGACCCTTAAGAGAATGTAATTCAAGAAGCTCGAGTTCTCAACGCCTTCGCAGGATTAAATGCCTCCTCTATTTGGAGGTAACTAATGCCTTGAACATTGCTAGGACCTGAGTAATAGAGATGGAAATAGAGTTGAAATATGTAAAAGACCAATTCGACATAGATTTCCATGAATTTTTCAGCGCAGATGAAATCCTAAACTTAGGTAATATCAATGGTTCCCTACAATAACAAAGAGACCACTTGAATGAATAATTTGAAAAGAGGATGCAAATCCTACAGGACACCCACAGGGATGAGTTGGAAGTGGAAAAACATAAACTTAATGACACTCTAAAAAATAATAGCGCCTCGACAGGTACCATGGAGTCCATCAAAGCACAAGCTTTGGTTGTCATCGAAGATCTAGCTAAGCTAAAGAATGAACTCCTTCATCTATTGATCGACATATGAGTAGAGTGGAAAGAATAATTAAATCTGCAAAATACTCTAATTGAGACTCAAGGAAGGTATCGAGAAGCTAGTGAGGCTTTTGAGGAGATGGTAAATTAGAAAGACAAGCTACAACCTACACATACATGCCTTTCAGTTTACTTGGAAAGAGAAAGACTCAGGTACCGAATGTTGTTTGACACTAGAAAACCTCTTTTCATGAGTGCTTGTTCCACTCAAGGGGTGGTTGTTGACACATGTGCACAACTGTGGAAAACTTCTAATGATCTCGTAGCAAAGGAAGGGATGCATCCATTGCAATCTATAGATGAAACGACTTTTGTTAGCACCAAGGCAGTGGAGGTGGAAGTTCTAAATAAATCTAGTCAAACAAGCATTCAGGATTTGATGCTTTTTAATGAAAAATCAATTGAAGAACACATGGTTTTTCCTACCCGACTCACCCAAAAGATTCAATCCTTTGTAAATTCCACAATTGAGCAGTTACATCAAGAAGTGGATGCAAAAGTCCGTAACAGAGAATCAGTCTTAGAGAGATTGCAATTGAGCAAGCTCAAGAAATTTTTTAACAAATAATCCACTTGAAATGAACGTCGAGACCAACAGCAGGAGAAGACCATGTCATGATTACAAAATTTCTCATTTCTTTTCAGATGTTGTTTTCTTCTAATATTGTGATCTTTTCTGGAAAATTAAAAGTATTTTTTGTTAAACATCTCAAATTTCTATAATTACCAAGAAAAATGATTGTAAATATTGGCCCCTCACTATATAAAGGGAGCACTGCCCATTTGAAATGGATTTTGGTTTTTGAAGCTAAGAAGACAATATTTTTTTTGCAAGTTAATTTGAATCCAAGAGACATTCTAAATTGGAATATTATGGTATTGATATGTGTGAATGAGATTTTTATGTTTATGCATCTCTCTATCTATAGCCTATGAATATTAGTTAATGAATTACTTCTAAATTAATGTTTGCATTTTATAGCTATCATGGTATTTCAATATGAGCACAACAATAGTATGTTGTCATTAGGTTTATCAATCATTTTTCTCTAATAGATTATGCTATCAAATTCATGTATCACTTGTGTCACGAATTTATTCTACTCAAGTTATGCAAATTATTCATTGTATTCATTTATTTTGTTAGTTTGCTCCTGATCAGGATAGGTTAATTTAAATAGTATTAGTTTAGATATTACATCTTAGAATAATAACCATTTTTCTTAGTCAGATGTTAGTTAGTTGTGCTTACCTCTTTTTTCTCATTATTTTTAATTCATCTGAGAACCTTTGGTTCTAAGATTCAAATTTTCGTTAGTATTTAGTTAGAATTTTGTTAGTATTTTAGTTAATTGGTAACCATACCAAAATATGGCCAGAATTTCTATCCCAAAGGAGAGTGGGTCTAGTTGGGACCCATCATTGGGAATTTTCCCTTAATTGATTGAACGGGTCATTTTGGCCCGTCAATAGGTCCCACATGATCGCATAATAAAAGGCTCAAGGGATTGTTGTTAATCACCATGTAAGTTAGTGGTGGTAACATGATCAGGGTATTTAGAGATCCAAACCCAAGATCCATTGTATTTGAGATGGGAACCCATTGGAGTATTATTGTTGAAACTTGATAGTGGGAGTGATTTATGGGGGAAAGAAACCTCGAAGATGAAGAAGAAGTGCCAATGGATTGGACCCATGGACTTAATCTGTTTGGTGGTAGATGCAATGTCAGATTCACTTTGGATGGCATGGGTATAAAGGGGCCATGTGGAAATGAACAATGGAAAATGAGAGTCATGGAGACTTTGAGAGGTCATAACTTCTAATCCAGGGCTTGGTTTTGAGCATGATTATAGTTGTTGGAAATATGTTACAATCAGAAGAACATGATTCTCTTGAGAAGAGGATTCACTATGGTTGGGGAAAAGTGAAATTTCAATACCCAATCCCCTAAATGTACTCAGGGGGTTGGGTTTCTTACAAAGTGGTATCATAGAAAGGTTCAAACACTAGGCCTAGATGGGCCAAAGACTAGTAACATGATTGGAATAAGAAGACCAAAATGAGCATGTAGGAGTTCTCTACGTTAATATATATATATATATATATATATATATATATATATATATATATATATATATTAACTGGACAAGTTCCTTTAGAAGGACTGTAGATTGAAATCTTGTTTTGGGATTTCTTCTGGCAAAATAATTGTTGTCGCTTAATGGATTGATAGATGCTTCTACAAGAGTTGGAATCCAATGACAAGCATCTGTGATTGAGGGAATGTTTTGGAGGTTGACTAAGAAAGAGGTCACTAAATTTATAGAAAGGAAGGAATGGAAACTTTTCTAGAAAGAGAATAGAAACCCTTGGATGAGTGATGGGAAATGGATGAAAAGTTATGTGTACACAGAGTTGCATGATATTTTCTTTGGTGAATTTTCGATTATATTAACTGAGTGGTTAGAAATATTTGTGGAGAATACTAGAAGGTATCACACTATAGCGTCGAGGAACTAGACTCCTAATTTGGTAAGACAATTGAATTATATAAGTAATAAGACTTACTGAGCATTTGATTTTTGGATGAATAGCATATTGGGGGGTTGTATTACGGAATTTGCAATAGATTGTACTCATTCATATAGTATCGGAGAGAGGGATTTATTTAAAGGTTTAAGAGAAAAGTTTATGAAATCATTGGGTACCTGGATAAATATGTTATTGTGTGAAAAGTGTGTGATGACAATGCAATCTAATTGCTAAGGGGATTCACGCACATAGGGGAACTGGGGGATGACCAAAGGATAGTCTGAAGGTAGGAAATAATGAAGGAATAAATGAAGAAGGAAGGGATGGATTGAGGATGTATCAAAACGAGGAAGGTGTACCATAAGAGGAAGACCATTTTGGAGTATTGCGCAGTGGAAGTCGGTACAAGAGGTTGAACACTGGGGATAAGAAAGGAGAGTTACGCAGTGAGTTTGAGAGGAGATATCCCCATGCAATGGTCAAGATCATAGAAATACCACACATAGAAGGAGAGGAAGAGGATTCTCACTACAGTCCTATAATAGAAGATCCATTAACTCCTACTTAGGTTGTATCTTGTGTTGATTCCACGACCCCATCTGTGTCACCTAGATATGAGGTAACAATTGAAGATTTTTCAAAAGAACTCATAGTTAGCAGAGGAAGTCAGAATAGTAGTAATCATAATAGTGGGAGTAGTGTGTTGAGTAAGAGCAGTGGAGGTAGTACATCGATTCAGATTCAACCAACATCGTCGAGGGGAGGTACTACACAAAACAACATGGAAGCGTTAGACAACACAATGAGACTGCCCAAGTTCCAGGAAATTGGGTCGAAGGACCCAAAACAACATATATTTGTATGTGAGACAATTTGGGCTGCGAAGAATGTCCAATATGAGTTTGTAAATATTGCATAGTTGGAAATAAATTTTAGAGGTCTTGCATTAGTTGGTATATGAAACTGTAGAGTACCACACTTATAGGAAAAAAAAGGAATTTAGCAGAAATTAGACAAGCATTGTTGAAAGAGTTCAAGAAGCCAAAATCCGAGTCACAGTACATTACAAAGTTGAAGGAAATCAAATAGGTGCAGACCAAATCATTTTGGATCTATGATCAAAGGCTTAAGGATTTGATGGGTATATTGACATTTCAAATTCTCGATCAACAACACCAAAACTTGTTTATTACAGGACTACTACCACACATTCATCAGTCGTTGATTCAATAGAAGGTTATGTCACAGCCTAAAGCTTTGGAGATTGAAATAAAGCTAGAATATTCCCTTGTAGGAGATGGTGGGGGGATGGTACAATTCTAGACACATTTAGCTTCCGTGACAATTCGATTGGAAGAAATGACAAAAGGGAAGGAGAAGCGGGAACAAATCTAGTGTACCAAGTGTAGGATTGAAGGCAACCATAAGGACGAATTTCCCTCTTTTTCATAGTATTTGTCAATTGGAGCACTCAATCCATTAAAAGGAGGGGGATATTGTGAAATATGTAAGAAATGGGGACATCATCTGACTAAGTGTACATTACTACAGAAATACTAGAGTATGCCAAGGAACTTATTTTGTAACTTTTGCAAGTCAGTCGGGCACAAAGAAAAGGATTGTCGCACATTTGATTTGATGAGAGAGTGCACTTCAGATATGTATAGAATTTAAGAGGGAAATTATGCGACAAAAGGAGGTGGTCCACAGTATAATAATCAGAGAGGATTTAATCTAGGAAACCGAGGATGATTTGGCAGAGGTCGAGGAAAATGAATTTTTGGTAGAGGAAGTATAGGGCCAATAATCTACTACAATTGTAACCAACCAGGACACTTAGCTCATGACTTCCTGAATCCTTGTACAACATGCACCTATTTTAAAAAACTGGATCATGGAAAAAAATACTACCCTTAACTATTTGTGAAGTGGGAGGAAAGAGGTAATCATAACCAAAACCCGAATCGGAACATACAAAAGACATCAGTTGAGGAATGCAAGGAAGGACCTAGAATAGTATATTTTATGTGCAGATGAGTTAGAAAAGGGGTTGATGTGATGAATAGAGGGAGGCAGGTTGAGAAATGGTGAGGAAATCGATGGGACCTATGCCAACATTTGACCCTCAACAAGAAAAGGATACGTATGAGAGGAAAAGAAAATAGATACTAGGACTGAATTGGAAAATGATTAGAGAGGCATAGTTGTGCATGGTTTGAGATATATGCTAGTGATAGTGGGTATGAGATCTATTTGATCATATATGATTGGTTGAGGATATTTTTTTATAGGTTGTGACAGGTTTTTGGTATAGGTTTTGCAGTGACAGGTATTACAGGGAAAAATTGAGAGTGACAGAGTGACAGTGGCAGTATCATTTATTTGGAAATTATATTTCAGGGTGTTTGGATGAGGCAAGGATAGGTGTTTGTAGCCACCTATCCTTGAATCTGTGGCTACAACCATAAGGGGTTGTAGCCTCCTTATGGTTAGAGCCATATAATTAGGGAGTTGTAGCTTCCTTCTGGTTGGAGCATGAGAAACTAGGGGGTTGTAGCCTCCTTCCAATTGTAGTTGGAAAACAAGGAAGTTGGTGCTTTCTATGAATTTACTTCTTCTGACAATGTAAGAAAAGAATTCTTTGGTTTTCTCTCGCATTGGGTTTCCACTTAAATATTGGTGTATTGTGTTTATGTGTGTTTTCTTATTGTTCACTGCTTATGTATACTACTCATATTGAATGTTATTGGTAATATTCTCATAAAGTAAACAATACACATTGTGGTTAAAAAGGATTAAAAGTACTAATAGTAATTCACCCCCCCCCCCTCTCAGTACTCTAACATAATCGCTGCAATGTGTGAGCTAGGAACAATAAAATCCATCGACATTAATTCTTCTTTTCCATATACCAACCTAAAAGGTGTTTATCATGTCAATTTTTTTCTTGTCATCCTATATGCCAAAAATACTACATGAACCCTTAAGTCCCAATCAACTCTCTCTACATTGTAGATCTATGTTAGTGTAGTCTCCAAAATTTTATTGAAGGACTCTACTATGCCATTGGCCTAAGGGTGATACAGCATACTATTCTAATGATGAATTTGAAATTCCTCGGTGGTTTGGAATAGATCCTAATACTCACACTGTAAATCTGCAATCTTCTTGATATGGGATATTTTCATCGTGACTTATAAAGAATTGTATTAAATGAGCATAAATTAAAGTGCACCATTAAAGAAGGGAAAACTTAAAAATGAAGAGACATAAGCATCAGATCTTAACACAAAAACTTGATAACAGATTTTGTCCCTTGTGGACTACGTCTCCAGGTCCTTCTCTGAAATGGGTAGGCTCTTTCATTAACTCAGCAAAAGAATTTGGAAAATACATGAATACACCTCATTCTGAAATCAAGCTATAGAAATACTTCTCAGATAAGAAAAAAAAACACCACTGGATTCGTGGCATCGAATTACCAACAAATGATTATCTCCACGTTCTTATCTAACTCTAGCACTCCTAGTCCCAAGAGGAATTCTTTCTTTGGTTTGTGTGTCATCTGCAACCTGCAATTATTACAATCTTGTCTCAAAATGCATGCCCACAAGTCCATACGATCTGTGCCTCTCCCCCAGATATGGGTGGATTGTACTTTTTGAATAATGAATATGGGAAGATATACCAAGTGGCATCAGTGGTGCATTGGTTATGGGCGGAGTTGTAAAGGCATGGGTGTTGGCGGAGGTTCTGGGGTCGAATCCACCGGACTCCATTTTCAAACATTGGTTTGTGTGTGTGTGTGTGTGTGTATATATATATATATATATATATATATATCCATTGAAATATTTTCTCCCGCTAAATTTAGCGTACCCGCTATCGATACTTATACCAACTGATAATATTGGTGTGGTCCTCCAGATTTGGTGGACCCGCCATATTTTTAAAACAAAAAAAAAAATCACGAGACAACATTCGACATTTTCGGGATGCTATGTGTCGCCCGATGATTGGGCCAAGTGGAACCCATCGATAGGTACACCTGTATGTTGATACTCCTTCCTTGTCACTCCATATCAACATGTGGTGCCATGTGGTGTCGCTTGGGGGTGCCATGGCGTGGAACTTTTCTATTGCTCCACATGGACCCCTGAAAATCCCATTGGCGGGTAACATGTGGCAGCCTCTGGTGATTCCATATGGCATGATGGTGTCAGCATCATGTACAATGATGTCACCCTGCCATGTGAGTTGTTGAATTCATGCTAACGTTAGCAGTAAGGATGATGATGTGGCCCCCTGCTGACTGGCCATGTTTAACTGCAACTTTGACCATGAATATATTTCAAACCGTAACTTCGTTTAATGATTCGTTTGTGTTGTTAGAAATATTTTTATGCTCTCTTCACGATCATTCTATTTTCACTGAGTTTTGGGAACTTTGAATTTTTTCCCTTTCTGTCTGTTGGAGCCATTCTGAGCGTTTTGAGTTTCCTCTATGAGTTCTGAGTTATCCTTAGCCTTCTCTGTATCCTTTTTGGATATCTCCTTCCCACTGAGAGCTTTCTAGAGCACCAAAATCATTCATCAATCAACTGGTAAGTGAGGGAAGAGTCCCCTCACTTTTTCCTTCTCAATCCACTTTGCCTTGCTTGGATGTGTGCCTTTTAAAACTACTCGAAGATAATCAACATCACCCCTGTGTGAAGTCCTCATACTCCTATCTAGGATGATATATTCCTGTAGCTAATACAAGTACTCAAGTTAAAAATCATCAAATGATGATATTGAAACCTCCTCATCTTGATCCATGATCATGGGAGGCTGAAAAATCTTCAAGTTCTCCACGTTCACAACTGAGTAAATCTGCATACAAGGTTGAATATCTAGATGAAAATCATTGGCACCACTTTTCTCCAAGATAGTGCAGGGTCCATAATGAATGGGCTTAAGTTTCTTGCCTTCATCGTTCAATCTCTCCTTGCTGATGTGAAGCCATACCCGGTCTCCAACATGGAACTGATGATCAACCCTGTGCTTTTCATGCCGAGCCTTATATTGTGCTTGAATTTTCTCCAACTATTCCCTAACTATCTAATATATCTGTTGAATCCTTTGGATGAACTTGCGGGCTTTGTCCTCTGTTCGTTCTTCATTTACAGCATCATCTCTTATGTACATCAATTCCAAAGGAACCTTTGTAGGTACCCAAAACATGTCTCAAAATTTGAACTCTGAGTGGATGAATGTAAATCTCAGTTGTATGCATGTTGTACATAGGGTATCTATTCATCCCATACCTTGGGACACTTGCTGTAGAAGCCTCAAAGAAAATTTATTATTGTTTAGTTTACCACCTATGTCTGTATGTCAGTCTATGGATGGAAAGCAGTGCTCCTCTTCAATTTGGTGTCCATCATTCTCCACAAGATATTCCAAAAGTCCCCAATGAATCGAGTATCTCGATCTGAGACGATAGATGTGGGTACTCCAAAGTGAACCCAAACATGATGAAATAAGATATTAACATTCTACTCAAAAGGGATCTGCTTTTTACAAGGCATAAAGATACACATATTTTTGAACTTATCCACTACAACATAGAAATAATCATGACCCCCTTTGGTCATGGGTACACCCCCTAAAAAATCCATGGATGGGATGGAAAAGAAGTGGTGAGTATAGCCCCAGTTTCCTATTAGTGGGCTTAGAAGTAGAACACATCACACACCCCTTTACATATTTAGTTACAATTGCTTTTATTTGAGGCCAGTAACAAAACCTCTGCAAATGAGCCATATTTTTTCCCACCCTAAAATTCCCAGACACAAGAGAAGTATGAGCTTTTCATATTACATGGACTCGTTCACTTGTAGGAATACATAGCTTTCCAAGATGGTAAAGTAACTTTCCCTGTAGACAATAGTTCCGTACCTGTGCACCAAGGGTTAGCTTCACATATACTTTTTTAAAATGCTCATCGATGGCATATTATTCTATATAGCTATCATGAGATAAAGAATAATTCTTCAAAATAATAGAAGAAGCAATAGGAGGTCTAGAAATCATATCAGCTACCTTGTTACTTGTACCCCTTTTGTACTTGATTGCCAAGTGAAATTGTTGTATAAAAACCATCCACCTGTAGTGTCAAGATTGTTGCAATTTGGTATGTGCTTGAAGATACTGTAAGGGTTGGTGGTCTGTATGTATGAAGGTTTCCTTCCCTAAAAATTAGTGCTTCCATTTCTTTACACTCTAGACTAATGCATAAAACTCTTTATCATATGTAAGATAGTTAAAAATAGCTTGGTTAAAAGTTTCATAGTGGTAATAGATAGGACTACAATATTTCATTAGTACTGCACCCATGGTGTATCCATTGGCATCTATATTGACCTCAAAAGGATGTTGAATATTCGGCAGTGCTAATACCGGTGTGGTACCATTCTTTCTCTTCAAAGTGGCGAAATATTTTTGTTAATTTCCTTCCCACTGAAAAGTGTTCTTCACAGTGGTTAAGGCATGCAAAGGAGCTTCTATGAAGGAGAAGTTGGGAATGAATCTCCTCCAATACTGGACTGTACCTAAGAAGCTTCGGACTTCAGTTACACTTTTTGGCTCAGGCCAATTTACAATTACATCAACTTTGGAAGGGTCAATTTTCAATTGTCCTCCTCCTACAATATGTCCTAAGTATACAAGTGGAATCCTACCAAATTCACATTTAGACAATTTTACATACATCTTTTCCCTTTTCAAAGTATCCAATACTTGCTTTACATGCCTCACATGCTCATCCCAAGTCTCGCTAAAAACAAAAATGTTGTCTAAATATACAATCACAAAGTCATCTATGAAAGGCCTGAATACATCATTCATCACACACATGAAAGTTTTCGGAGCATTACAAAGCCCAAATGACATAACCAACCACTCAAACAATCAATGTTTGGTCTTAAAGGCAGTTTTCCATGCATCATCTCCACAACTAACATCCTATACATGCCCACATTAGGAAGAGGAGAATCATGTTGAAGATGTATCTCATGTTGGATTTCCCTTTTAGGAGGTAATCCATCTGGTTCCTAAAAAATATCATCATACTTAGAAACAATATCAATTAATTCATTTTTATGAGATGGATCACACCCTTGAAAAACGTCGGATGTCCCGACATCTTTCTCTCTGATGACCATGAGTACATCTCTTATTAGTGTTTATAAGTCTTTTCATTTGACCTGCACTAACAAGTGTTGTATTTACCCTCATTCTGTGAGCTCTAACAATATATTCCACTCCCCCTCTAGTAAGGTGGTATTTTTCTCATGACGAAAGAAGACTTATTTTCTATCATAAAGATAAGGACTTCCCAACACTATGCCACATATATCAAGTGGTAAAACATCCAAATCCACTTCATCAATCAATTTTGAAGAAATAGCAAATCTGATCCTACATTGTTTGGTGACATTAAGTTTTCCTTTATCACATACCCAACCAAGAGGATAAGGTTTCAGATGTGGTTTCATTTCAAGACCCATTTTCTTGACAATTACTTCAGATATTAAGTTTACTTGGGAACCTGGATCAAATAATGTATCTATCTTAGTATGTTTAGATACAACTCTTATGTGAAATAACTCATTCCTCTTTCATTCATCAACATAAGATTCATCATTGGAACTAGAACTAGAATGAAGAGAATATTTACCTTGTACTCCAACCGGTGTGATATTTCCTTCATCTCCTTAATTGGAACCAAGATCTTGTTCTACCATAGCAACGATCTTTGTCTTCCCCTTTCCACTGAACTGTTTCAATTTCTTTTCCAGATGCGGTTTCCAATGGTATTTTTCATCGTGACATCTCTTCTTGTAATGAGTGCAAGATGGTTTTCCTCCTTCCCTCATCAATGTAGCAATCTTCTTATCCTTCCTTTTAAACTTCTTAAAAGTCTTATGTGGGAAATTGGAAGGTTTTTTTATGGGATCTTGTTGAACATGTTTCCCCATGTTCTCAAGGTTAGTGGCTTGCACACAAACTTTGTCAAGACCAGTGGGGTTAAACAAGAGAAAAGTATTTTGAATATAACTGTGAAGTGCACCAATATACTTCATTAAAGTCTCATAATAATCCAAAGGAATGGTCAATGCAAGATCTTTCTTCCTAAATTTTTCTGTGAAACTTTGTACAGTTTGTCCTTTACTTTGCCTTAAAGTTTTCCATTCCATCATTGCTTTATGTAAATATCCTAATGGATAAAATTGTTTCTTGATCATTGATTTAAATTCCGACCATGAGGAAAGAAGCTTACCACACTTACTCATGTTTTGAAGATTTCTCTCCCACCATATGAGAGCGATGCCTTCCAACCAAAGAGAATCCAGTTGCACTTTAACTTCCTCTTCATCAATATGCTAGACATGGCAATACACTTCAACCTGTCAAATCCAATTATCTAGCTTTTCAGGATTAGCATATCCATTAAACATAGGTAAATAAAATTTTACATCAAGCTTTAATAATGGTTTCTTAAATAAGGCTTTATGGCTAGAATGATGAGAATGATGAGAATGCTTAGAGGAAGAAGAACTAGAACTCGAAGGTAAAGATGAAGGCTCAAGAGGATCTCCTCTATCCCCTTTTTTATCGAAGCATCATCATCTTCATGTGGTTCCTTTTTCTTCCCTTTCTTCTTCATCCTCTTCTCATAATATCTGTACATTCGCTCGACCATTTATGACATGCGATAAAAGTCCATGTGAAAGTTTTTCTCATGTTCATCACGCTTGTCGTCTTCTACCATTTTCTTCCTTATGAATACACAACCAACTTCAGGATTGAAAGTATTAAGAGCTCCTTCACCCTTATTATGATTGGCCCTAGTAACAATTCACACTCAACAATTCAACTCAAAGACGATTTCTCTGATACCAACATGATCCGGTATCTTTTCATAGTGACATATAAAGAATTGTATTAAACGAGCATAAATTAAAGTGCACCATTAAAGAAGGGAAAAATTAAAAATGAAGAGACATAAGAATCATATATGAACACAAAAACTTGATAACGGATTGCATTCCTGGTGGACTACTTCTCTAGGTCCTTCTCTCAAATGGGTAGGCTCTTTCATTAACTCAACAAAAGAAATTGGCAAATACATGAATATACCTCATTCTGAAATCAAGCTGCAGAAATACAGCTCAGATCAGAAAATAGACATCGCCATTGGATTCGTCGCGTTGAATTACTCAAAAATGATTGTCTCCATGCTCCAATACGACTCTATCACTATCAGACCCAAGAGAAATTTTGTCTCGGTTTCCATGCCCTCTGCAACGTGCAATTATGACAGTATTGTCTCAAAATCCATTCCCACAAGTCTATACGATCTGTGCCTCTCCCACGGCTCTGAGTGGATTGTACATTTTAAATAATGAATACGGGTGGATAAACCAAGTGGCATCAGTGGCACATTGGTTATGGGCGGAGTTGTAAAGGCATGGGTGTTGGCAAAGGTTTTGAGGTCGAATCCATCAAACTCCATTTTTAAACATTGTTTTGTATATATATATCTGTTGAAATATTTTCTCCCGCTAAATTTAGCATACCCTCTATATATACTTCTACCGACTGATATTATTGGCATGGTCCACCAGATTTGTCGGACCCGCCATATTTTTAAAACAAAAATTTGTTCACAGGCCAACATTGGACATTTTCAGGATGCCACATGTCGCTTGTTGATTGGGCCATGTGGCACCCACCCATAGGTACACATGTATGTTGATTTTTTTTCCTTGTCACTCCATACTAACACGTGGTGTTTCCTAGGTGGTGCCATGTGGCATCACCTGGGGGTGCCACATGGCAGTTTTCTATTGGTCCACATGGACCCCTAAAAATCCCATTGGAAGGTGACATGTGGTAGCCTCTGGTGTTGCCAAATGGCATGTTGGTGTCAGCAGCTCGTACGATGATGTCACCCTACCATGTCACCAGTATGGATGATGATGTCTCCCCCTATTGGCTGGCCTTTTTTGACCACAAATTTTACCGCAAATATATTTCAAACCATAACTATGTTTGACAAGTCATTTGCGTTGTTAGAAATCTTGTGGCGCGCTCTTCACGATCATTTCATTTTCATTGAATTTTGGGAACTTTGAACTTTTTATCTTTCTCTATTTACTGGAGCCATTCTAAGCATTCTGAGTTGCCTCTATGAGTTCTAAGTTATCCTTAGCCTTCTATGGATCCTTTTTGGATCACTTCTCCACAGTTTCATCATTCCAATAATTGCTTATGTCTGCAAACTTTGGATTTTCTTTTGTCCCAAAATTTACCTTTCGTGTATTTATTGTTTGTTTGTACACAATAGATTCAATATCGGGTCCTTATAGTGCGCGTTCTCACCTATCCTTTCCCCATCCAAACACCCTAAAATATAAGTGCCAAATAACTGATATTGCCACTGTCCCTCTGTCACTGTCATTTTTTCCCTGTAAGACCTGTCACTGTAAAACCTATACCAACAACCTATCACAACCTATAAAAACAACATGTAACAATAATCTCCTCAACCAATCATATCTAGTCACATAGATATCATACCATGTACAACTATGTCTCTCACTAGTATATAGCTCAAACCATGTACAACTATGTCTCTCTAATCATGTGTCAATTTGGTCCTACTATATATTTTCTTTTCCTCTCATATGTCTCCTTTTCTTGTTGAGGGTAAACTGTCGGCATTGGTCCTACCCATTTCCTCACCCATTTCTCAACCTACCTCCCTCCATTCATCACATCAACCCATTTTCTAGCTCATACACACGTAAAAGCTACTATTCTAGGTCCTTCCTTGCATTCCTCAGTTGATGTCTTTTGTATGTTTTTATTATGGTTATGGTCATGATTCCCTCTTTCCTACCACTTTGCAAGAAGTTGAGGGAAGTATTTTGTCGCATGATCCAATGTTGTACAATAGTTGCATGTTGTACAAGGATTCAAGAAGTTATGATCTAAGTATCATGGTTGGTTACAATTGTAGTATATTATTGGACCTCTACATCCTCTACCAAAAATTCCTTTGCCTCGACCTCTGCCAAATCCTCCTCTGTTTCCTGGATTAAAGCCTCTATGATTATTATACTATGGACCATATCCTTTTGTCACATCATTTCCCTCCTGAATTATATACATATCTGAAGTCTTCTCTCTCATCAAATCGAATATGTGGCAATCCTTCTCTTTGTGCCCGACTAACTTGCAAAAGTTACAAAATAAGTTCCTTGGTGTACTCTAGTATTTCTGCAGTAATGGACACTCAGTCACATGATGTCCCCATTTCTTAAATATTTCATAGTATCCCCCTCCTTGTAATGGATTCAATGCTCCAATCGCCAAATATTGTGCAAAAGTGGGGAATTTGTCCTTATGGTGGCCTTCAATCCTACACTTCGTACACTAGACTTGTTCATGCTTCTCCTTCCCTTTTTTCAGTTCTTTCAATTGAATTTTCAAGGAAACTAACTTTGTATGGAATTGTGCCATCCACCCACCATCTCCTACAGGGGATTCTTCTATCTTCATTGTAATCTCCAAATATTTAGGTTGTGACATAACCTTCTATTGAATCAACAGTCGGTGAATGTGTGGTAGTAGTCCTGCAATAAACCATTTTTGGTGTTGTTGATCAGGAATTTGAAATCTCAATCTACCCATTAAATCCTTAAACCTTTGATCATAGTTCTAAAATGATTTGGTCTGTACCTGTTTTCTTTCCTTCAACTTTGTAATGTACTGCGACTCAAATTTTGGTTTCTTGAACTCTTTCCACAATGCTTGTCTAATTTCTGCTAAAGTCCTTTTTTGTCCCTCTACAGTTTCATATACCAAACTAATGCACGGACTCTAAAATGTTTTGCCAACAACGCAAATTTTACAACCTCATATTGGACATTATTCGCAACCCAAATTGTCTCACATACAAATAAATGTTGTTTTCGGTCATCCGACCCAACTCCCTAGAACTCGGGTAGTCTCATTGTGTTGTCTAACCTTGGCATGTTGTTTTGTGTAGTACATATGCTCAGCGATGTTGGTTGACTCTGACTCGATGTACTACCTCCATTGATCTGACTCAGTGCACTCCTCCAACTATTATGATTACTATTATTCTAACTTCCTCTACTGACTATGAGTTCTTTTGACAAATATTCAATTGTTACCTCAGATCTAGATGACACACATGGGGTCATGTAATCAACACAACATCTATTCTAAGTAGGAGTTAACAACTCTTCTATTATAGGACTGGAGTGAGAATCATCTTCATATCCTTCTATGTGCGGTATTCATACGATATTGACTATTACACATGGTTCTCTCGTCTCAAACTCATTGCGCAACTCTCCTTTCTCAGCCCCAGTGTTCAATCTCTTGTACCTTCTTCCACTATACAGTACTGCATACTCATCTTCCTCTTCTGGTACACCTTCCTCATTTTTATACATCCACGGTCCCTCTCTTCCTTCTTCATTTCTTCCTTCATTCTTTCCTATCTTCAGTCTATCCTCTAGGCATCCCCCTGTTCCCCTATGTGCATGAATACCCTTATCAATTAGACTCCATTGTCATCACACACTTGTCGCACAATAATATATTTATCCAGGTACCCAATGCTTTCATAAACCATTCACGTAGACCCTTAAATAAATCCATCTCTTTGATACTATATGACTAAGTACAATCTACTGCAAATTCTGTAATATAACCCCCCAATATGCTATTCAACCAAAAATTAATTACGCAAGAAGTCTTATTACTTATAGAATTCAATTGTCTTACCGACTCAGGAGTCCAGTTCCTCAACACTATATTATTCTACCTTATGGTATTCTTCACAAATATTTCTAACCCCTCATTTAAGATAATCGAAAATTCACCAAACAAAATCTCATGCAGCTCTGTGTACACATTCCTTTTCATCCATTGTTCGTCACTCATCTGAGGGTTTCTATTCTCTTTCGATGAAAATTATCATTCCTTCCTTTCTATAAATTTAGTGACGTATTTCTTAGTCAAAATCCAAAACATTCCCTCAATCACATATTATGGGCCCTGGTAACGGAACCATTTTCCAAGTGAAACTAGTTTCACCTGCTCCTACTCTTGATCCAACATGCAGGGCTCATAGAGTTTGAGATTCTCCACATTCACTACTGAGTAAATGTGCATGTATGGTGGTAGAATGAGTCTATAGGTATTATTTCCCACCTTTACTAATACCTCAAAAGGAAAATACCGCAGATCCTTGATCTTCTTACCAAAACCCTATAGCCTTTCCTTATTCACTGGTAACCATACTATGTCTCTCACTCTAAATATTCTCTCTAGTTTTTGTTGGTAATGTCTAGACTTTTACTTTTCTTGTGACTTCTTTAGTGTCTCTTGTACTTTAAAATGGAGCTTCCTAATCTTCTCGACACAATTTTCTTATTTTAATGCATCTCATGTGAGGTCCTCCCTCACTCCTCCTTGATGTTCATATACAACATCTAAGGGTGAAGGTGGAAAACACCCAAAGAAAGTTTTAAAATGTGACTTACCATTAGAAGTTTGGAATGCTCTGTTATAAGGGTGTTGTATATAGATCAAATTTTTTTCCCAGGTCTTTTGATGCTTATGATTGTAACCCCTCAAAAGATACACCAAACTCATATTGACTACTTTTGTCTTCCCATCTGTGTGTGGATGGAATGTTTTATATCTCTTCAACTTAGTGTCCATATTCTCCCACAATGTAGTCCAAAATGCATTGAAAAATATTGTATCCCTATCTAAGATGATGCTCCTTAGTATCCCAAAGTGCACCCAAACCTATTCAGAGAAAAAATCTCTTACTTCCTATCCCTTGATGGTCTTTTTACAAGCCATGAGAATGCACAGTTTTCTAAACCTATCAACTACCATAAAACAAATAGGAGTGTTGTTGAAATTACTAAGACAACTGAGAGCGGGGGTGAATCAATTGTAATTGAGCTTAAACAATTTTAAGTCTATTAAAACATTATTAATCTTTCTTCAAGTGATCATCAACAGTATATAGCATATGGACAGTAAAAGTAAAGAGCATCAGTCACACATAAGGTATACACAGAGACAGATTTTCACGAGGAAACCCATAAAGGGAGAAAACCTCTTCTTCTTCGAAATGATAGGCAGTCTTTTAAGTTCTGTACATC